>VXBB01019258.1:110349-151186 GCA_013399915.1 Illadopsis cleaveri
AATGCATTTATTTTAATTTTCCTGTTAAATTGTAGCTCTGACTTGGAGTGTCTCACTGGTTTGCTTTCAAACTAGTACAACTGATTTTTCAGGACAATATTTTTAAATGCAGCTTGTACTAGTTCAATGCTAACCTGACTAGAGTTAAAACTAGCCAGTAGCATTGATTAAATCAGAACTGAATTGCACTAGTGACAACCAACTTTGATAATTCTGACTTTAGCATTAATTATTTTATAACGGAATTGTCGTGTAGGGTTCAACTTTTGAATCCAGCAGAAATCAAGAACCATAGAAAGAGAGAGATTGGAAAAGAAATGGAAATGAGAAAGATTGGAAAAGAAATGGAAAAGAGAGAGATTGGAAAAGAAATGGAAAACTATGTGAATCATGATTAAGAGAATAAGTGATTTCTCAAAGGAAGTTCCTAACACTGAAAATTCATTCTGATTTTCCTGGAATACCTTGCTGTGTTCCTTTCGGGAACAGTTGACCCCACCTAAAGATTTTATTCATGGATATTCCACAATTATGTTATATATTTTAACTGAGGACTCACTTCACATAAGAGAACTGCCAAGTACATTCCTAAAGTGGCAAATGGGCATAAATTCAGGATTGGATGAAATGAAGGGCATAAGACAGACACCCTGATATTTNTGAATCATGATTAAGAGAGTAAATGATTTCTCAAAGGAAGTTCCTAACAACACTGAAAATTCATTCTGATTTTCCTGGAATACCTTGCTGTGTTCCTTTCGGGAACAGTTGACCCCACCTAAAGATTTTATTCATGGATATTCCACAATTATGTTATATATTTTAACTGAGGACTCACTTCACATAAGAGAACGGCCAAGTACATTCCTAAAGTGGCAAATGGGCATAAATTCAGGATTGGATGAAATGAAGGGCATAAGACAGACACCCTGATATTTTGCAAATCCAGATTAATTTGATCAAAATAATTACCACATTAAACTTATATCCCCAGTCAAGCCTGAACAGAACTGAGGACAAAATTAGTCAGGTAATCAGTGGGAAAAGAAGAAAAGGGAGGAAAGGATGGCTGACTGGAGAAGCCATCAGAAAAAACTCATCTTCCTTTGGCATAAATACAACCGATACCAGGAACTTGCCTGGCCAAAGCAAATCAAAGCCTTTTTCCCCACATTGACTGTAAAATGCTACAGGAAGTTTATGAGGAAGAACTAGGCAAGAACTCATCCTTTCCTGCTCTGTCTGCAGTTGAAGTTTTCCTTCCCTATCATTCATCTGCAGCTGAATGTTTTATCTGGTGCAGGAAACCATGGCCTCAGGTTTTTCTCAGGTGCTTCTCAGGGTCCTGTTGTGATCCAAGGGCCCATTCATCAGAGAGCTACCCCAAAACCTTTTCTTAGCTTTCCATAATTATAAAATCTCCAACTGCTACAATGCTCACACTAACAAGGTTCCATCTCCACTGTTCACCCCAGGAAACACCCTGGGATCTTGGCAGATTCTGAGGTTATGACCTCTCCATCTTTATCCTAGAATCATGGAATTTTTCTGGTTCCACCCCCCTGCCAGGAGCAGGGGCACCTTCCACTAGATCAGATTGCTCAGAACCCCCTCGAACATGGCCTTGAACACATCCAGAGATGGGACAATTACTGTGGACAAGCTGTTTCAGTACTTCATCACCCTCACAGAGAAGAATTTTTTCCTAATATTTAATATAAACCTGCCTTCTTTCAGCTTAAAGAATTCTCTACTTTGGGGTTCAAGCCAATGGTCAGGCACTACGGACCCTGCTATGCATGTCACTGTTGGCCTGAGGTGAGGGAGCATGTCCAGGAAGGACAGTGGACCTGGAGAAGGGTCTGGAGCACAAATCTGAGGGGCTGAGGGACCTGGGAGTGTTTAGCCTGGAGAAAATGAGGCACAGGGGGACCACATCACTCTCTACAACTACCCAAAAGGTGAGGAACAGCACTTGTCCCAGGTAAGGAGTGACAGTCCAAGGAAATAAATGGTTCAATAAATGAGTCAAATGGGGCCAGTCATGACCTGTTACAGCCTAGCTTGCCAGCTGTGGATATCATCTTTTCTATGATCCCTCTGGCTCCCTTCTATCTCAGAACATTCTGTGATTCTGTGACTACCTGCCCTTGAGAAAAGTGCCTCTCCAGCTCCCTTGTAGTCCTTCCTCAGGTACTGAGCTGCCCTGTCCAGAGCCCCTGAAAATACTAAATAATGCATATTACTCCTACTTGAACAACCAGAAATTCTTTAGAAAAGTATTATCCCAAAGAAGAAGCTACAAACATGTTCGCTGACCTCTGACATCTCCAACCCAGCTATTGATAAACAGAGGCTGGAAAACTGAGCACAGTCTGTTCCTCAGGTGCAAAGAAGCCTGTAGTTAAGCTCCTAATAAACCAGTGAGGGCAACTGATAGAGAAGGCCACACCTGGCAAGAGGAATTGTACCTGCACAGGAGGAGAATTATATATGAGAGAAAACTGGCCTCTGGTGAAAACTATTTATAGGCAACAGCCCAAGACAAAAGACTGGCTGTATATTAATGCCACGCTACTCCCTGCAGTTCATGAGTGCCTGACTTTCTCCTGAAGCTTTCTTCTTTGTTCTCACCTGACTTCTAAAAGAGCAAGGTGAGTCCTGAACAGGGGCAAACAACCAGCCTGACTTTACTCTTTAATGCACAAAGCAGGTGCTCCAGGGTGCTGCCTGTTCCAAATTCTGCATCTCATTTGTTATAAACTAACAAAAAAACTCCCCTGGGCATGCTGGACCCAAATAATTCCTTAAAACACTAAATTAATTGAGACAGCTTAGTAGATAAAATAGTGTTTTTACTCAAGGTAAAGAGATGAAAATGGGTTGACATTTAGTCTCACGTGACCTTTATCAAGGACAGTACACAGCATACAGGTTTTGCCTTGATAACTCACTGTAGCCAGAAGCCTTTGACTTTGATAAAGGTCATTCAGGTCCAAAATGTTGGATTATTTTCTGTTACCCTTATCTGAAAGAAAAAAGGCATTCTTCTTAGTAGAGTTGTCCTCATTTTTTAGTATTATTTAAAAAATAAATAAATAAAACAATAAAATATTAAAAAAAAAAAAATTAGTTCCAGGAGGAATATTTTATTCCTTTATCCAGCACATTCTTTTCTAATGTGCCTTTTATTTCTGCAGAGCTCTCTTCTCTGATCAAGTATTACTGGCCACTGATTGGGATGGATCATGTGAACTGAGCTCCACTGATGTGAGCGAACAGAAACAAATGGTGAGGCAGAGCGCAGACACCATGGTTCTTTTTGTTTTCTTTTTAAATAATTCACTTAACTAAATGGAAATGGGCAGCATTTATGTGTATAGTCACCCTGTAGTTAAGATAATTGGGCCCAGCTGTAACACTCTTGTTTTCTTCTTGGGGAACATAACATTGCATGAAGCTAGCATGGCAGGACAGACATAAGGATGATGCTGAAGGATGTACTTGAAGCCTCAGTAATTTTCAATGCTGTTCTTCAAAGAGCTTCTCATCATTCTGCCTGTGAAAGCTGTATTTTCAAGCTTATGTTCAGATTTGCATTTTCAACATGTAAACTACACGCACTCGAACACCTATTTCTAATTGCTCCCTCTTCAGTGTTTGCCCAGACAGGCCGCCTTGAACCAATTATATGGGCAAAGAGTTTACTTTATTGTCTACAGAAGAAAATCCTGTCTGAAATTCATTTCTTTCTAGAAAGAAAAGCCTAGAATTGTGCATTCTTCCCTTCAAAACTCGTCTCAAGAGCAACTTACAAAGAGTTTTGCTTACACAAGTTGCTGCACCATAGGAGAAATATTGACTGGGAGACAGGACTGCATCCAGTGCCTGTTGTGACTGACGAGAGGTAAGTAAATGAATTCAGACTTCCTCTCCTATCCCAATCCTGTCCTGAGAGCAAAATGTGGCAAAAAGGAGAGATAACAATGTAAAGTGGTCAGTTTTCTCTTGTAATAGTGGCTAAAGGATAGAGGAAAAGAGGCAGGTAGGCTGTGACTATACATGGGATGTCATGGATGGGACAGCACAGCCAACTTAGAGCAAAATCCTGTTATTGGTAGAGGAGAAAGAAAGTAGGAAACAGGATACAGCCTGTATCACTACAGCAACCTATTGCTAACTTCTTGAGTCATTTGTAGTGTCCACAGATCAGTTCTTGATGTAGCCCACAATGACTTATTTTAGAAGCTCTGCAGAAGTTTTGTATATTGTATTAAAGGATCCTTCCACCTATTAAATAATATACATAAAAAACCAAACCTTTATTTATGTCTACTTATAGGAGTTGTTTCCTTCAGTGACCTTCTTCAATACCATCCTCTCAAATAGAAATATTCCTACTGCTGCTGTGGTCTGTATTCAGCTGTGGTGGGTTCAATGAGCCACTACTGGAGCCAGAGAACCTGTCTGAAGGTGGCTCCACAGGTGTACCACTGTTAAAAAAAAATAAAGTAGTTTGGTCTTCAAATTTTTAAGGCTGAAGCACATCTTTGGACAAAAATCGGAAAAATCTGCAGGACACTTCCTACCAAAAGCATCTGGATGTAAGTTCAAATTACTTCAAAATCATAGATCTCTTTTTTGAGAGAGATTCTGGACAATTCTGGGTCAGATCCACCCTGCCCTATGCTATCCCATATCCCACACCTTTCCTCTCCCAGTTATAATGAAAGGGTAATCTGCTCCATCCTCATTATTAGGGACCTCACATCCATGAAATGGTTACTTTCTATAACTTTAGATAAAATAACTTTGAGACCAATTTGTTAGGAGTTGCTTGGAAGCTTAGAGTTTCAACTCTACCAACATAATTGCTGTAATTTCCAGGAGAAAAGCATGATCTTTGTCAAGAGAAAAATCTAATATAGGTGTTTTTGTTTGTGGACAAGGTTCAGTTAAATCTGAAGTTAAGGTGCCTTCAGCTATCTTGTATCCTACTCATGGGAGCTCACTCTGTGTTTCTATCAAGCATAAACTTCCAAACTTCCACATATAAAATTGTGGTCAGCTCCAGAAATAGCATGTTTAAGAAGAATGCTTTTAACTCAGGTTGTTTTGTTTCACAGAAAGAGCCTCATATGACTGTATTTACATTAATTATATGAAGGTTGTATTTTTGACCAGAAAAATGTGCATTGCATTACATATGTTTGGAAGAAATACATTAAATTGAATTATTATTATTATTATTATGTCAAAAATATTTGGACTAATTCACCTTTGCAAGCACTTCTCTCTACATTTTCCAAAGAGACTTTTGACATTCTGGTCTTTTATATTGTCAGAGACTGAAATAGTTCATAGATTCCATGCTTTTTGGGGGGACCTTCACCACCAAGAAGACCAGCTGGAGAGGATCAAAGGAGTATCACTGGGATTCACAGACTGGTGATATTTTCCTTATTCTGTCCCTGGTACTCTCTTTCTGTCCCCACCACCTATTTTCTATTTCTTTCTCTCTCTCTCTCTCTCTCATATTTACTATCAAATAAAACCCATACTATTGTCACTGGCATTTGGTCTTGTTTCCACCTTAATTCAGGCAGAAGCATTTCTAAGAACCTTAGTAATGGGATCTTGACATATATCTAGAGTTAAATTTGAGCTCTACATAGTCTTGTCATTCCCAGTCCTACTGACTCTTACACACTTTAAACAGCTTCATTTCGCTTCTCTGGGATTGTTCAAGGAAAGATAAATTCACTTCAGAAAACTTCTTAGAAAATTTTAACAGAACTATATGTTTTATAAAATCCTATCAGCTGTAGCTAGTACAGCATTAGAGGGAAAACAAAAGTACTCAGAAGCTGAGAAAGGAATAGAAGATCCTACAGGGATGCTCACTGTGGAACACACAGCTCAGTCCTACTCCCATAACAGCAAGGGCAAAAGTTCTTGACATTTACTCTATAGAATGTTATTACTATTATTACTGTCCCAGGGGAGCAGCAAAAATAGCATCCCATTTTGCATCTGGCTTCCAGCTTCATATTAGCAGAGATGTAGGACACATGGGAAGCAAAACAGGCCACACAAAAGGGGACCCAGTCAATCTGATTTTATGGCTTTGATGCACTGAGTCTCAGTTTTCCTCAGCCTTGAGCAATGGCAGCCCTCAGAAAAAGAGGTGCAGCTAAGTGAGCCCATGTTACCCAGTTTGAGTGGTTAACAGAGGAGTTACAGGGCTACTGAGCCCCTCATCACTGACTTACTGGTTAGGGCAACAAGTGCATGACATGTGGCTGGTTGGTGACTGTCCCTTTAGCAGTAACTATCAAATGATCTCTCAACTTTCCTCAGCAATAACTGTACTTAAATGAGCCTTCACCAGTACAAGTCCAACATAAGATAATAAGCTCTAAGTCACTGACATGCTGACAGCATGAGCAGAGCAAATCCAGCACACACATAAAGCATGCATCAAGTTGAAGTACACATTCTGATTTTTCTTTTTCGTGTAAAAAACACCCAGCTCCATGCCCAGCTCTTTCCACAGATATCCAGAACTCAGAAGAGTCCCTGAGCTGGCACAGACTAATTAAGAAGAAAGGGAAAGATTATATTTATGTGTAAACGATAGTCTAGCAAAGAAACACTATCAATAATGTAGTAGTAAAATACATGAAAGGAAATGGATTTTTGATGAAGTCAGTTTTTGAACGTCTTTCTTCAGATAAGAGAAGAGTACTTTTAAATTGCTATTCACGCTGACCACTGCCACTTGTTAACATTTTGCCCTGGGGAAAAAAACGCAGCTTAGCAGTACAAGGGCTCTATAATAAGCATCTTTATCTCCTTGGGATTCTTATTATTTTTTTTTCCTCAGTACTGTAAACCACATACCACTTGGGCTGACTCACACAGACCCCGGGAGGAGGACACAGAACAGAGGGCTGTTTTCTCATGAGAAGTTCGACATGGTGGAATTCCTCTTCCATTTCAGCAGCTCCAAAGCCCATTTGCACCCAACTTGACCCGGCAGATATAACTCTTCTTCTTTCACTCCTAATTTGTTTGCAGTTGGCTCAGGTTCATAGCTGCTTGGAGCACTCCAATGGCTTTCCTGGTTGGAGCTATAAAAAAAGTCTGAGTCTACTCAAATATCAGCACAAGGGCAATATCACAGGCACTCCTTGAAAGCTGCAGAAAGAACGGGGCAGATGAGCTGGCAGACAACATTCCTGTCCTGCCAGCTTGGAGGATGTAGCCCACAATCCATCTCCATATGTTTGGCTCCAAACTAGGGAGCAGAGAGGCCAGAATGATGAAGAGAATTCAGGTGATTTTGTTCCCCCTCAACAAAGACAGGGAGCTTTGAAGCTTGCAAGCATCACTTACATTCTCTGCCATTCCTTTCCAAAGCATTACTTCCGAGACATAGCAACAGGAGTCTTCCTCTTAAACACTCTTAAAGATTTGGTTTCCAACAGGGTCTTTGTTCCATGGTGGCTTTGGATATATTGCCACTCTGAATTTGCTCCCATTTGTTTTAATACATGAATACATGAAGGCTTTTAGCCTGCTGTGGTAATGAAAATTAGAGGGAAGGCACTTCCAAACTGTATGTATATCCCATGATCTTGCAGCATGTAATGGAGTACACGTCAGAGACCCTTCATTTCAGCACAGGAACAGGTTGCCTAGAGAAGCTGTGGATGTCCCATCCCTAGATGTGTTCAAGGCCAGGCTGGATGGGGCTTTGAGCAGCCTGGTCTAAGTGGAAGATTTCCCTGCCCGTGGCAGGGTGTTGGAACAAGACAATCCTTAAGGTCCTTTCCAATGCAAACTGTTCTGTGATTCTCTGACCCTGTGATCTAGTTTAGACTCAGCAAATCTCTGCAGTTCAACAAAGTGATCAATATAAAAAGAAAGTAGAACCAGACAGCTCAGAAACAACTGCAATTATGAGGTTAAAAATTTGCACTCAGACTCAGCTGGTTTGAGTACTCAACAGTGATGCATGCACACCTAAAGTGGTGTGTCCAGTTCTGGGAGCCTCAATTCAGGAAGGACATTGAGATGCTGAAGAATGACAACAATGCTGATGAAGGGTTTGGAGGGTTAGTCCTATGAGGAATGGCTGAGGGAGTCGGGGTTGTTTAGGCTGGAGAAGAGGAGGCTCAGGGGAAACCTTATTGCTCTATAGAAATCCCTTAAAGGAGGCTGTAGCCAGACAGGGGTCCCAGGCAACAAGCAATAGGACAAGAGGAAATGGCCTCAAGTGGTGCCAGGGGAGGTTCAGGTTGGACATCAAGAGGAATTTCTTCACAGAAAGGGTGATTAAACATGGAAATGGGCTTCCCAGGGAGGTGGTGGAGTCACCATCTCTGGAGGTGTTTAAGAAAAACTTAGTTCTATGCTCTAGATGACATGGTGGTGTTTGGTCAAAGGTTGGAATTGATGGTCATGGGACTCTTTTTCAACCAACTGATCCATTGAGTTTGTGATTCTGTGTTAAGGAGGACGTCTTCATACCTCAAGTTCACCCCATTTCAGGTGTTGGAGACAGTCAAGGGAGCCTCCAACAACAAAGGAGCTTAAGCTACATAAATTTAAGACCTTGTTAGGTTGTCAATTTTATGCCTGTATCACAGGAGCCATTCTATTATATAAACCAAAATACAAATTGATCTGCCACCACTACAAATGCTAGTTAAGATTTTTTTTTTCTTTGGTACTACATTATTTTGCATACCACCTCTTCTTCCACATTGGGTGGACACAGGCCTAAACAGCCAGGAAAAAAAAATCTTACATGTGCAGAGATGAACTGAGGAAGGATAAGAAAAGAGAACATCAATTACAGGTTACAAGGTTCCACCTTCTACAGTGAAGGAAGGTGGGATTTGTAGACAGACTGAGCTTGGACTGCTTTGGAACAACGTCAGGGCCCTCAAATGAGCCACTGACACCCTGAGCACCAGCGCTCAGAGGCAGGTCAGGTCATGATCCCAGAGAGGAATGCTAACCTCAATTAGAGGGGGACAAGTCATGTTAATTCTGAGCCAATATTCACCTCCTGCTCTTTTTGTGAGGCTGTAGTTCCATGTGCCACCACTCCACAGGGTGGCACAGGCTGCCACCACTCCAATATGCTGATAAGCAGTGCTTTCCTAAAGCACTGCCACAGCACTGCTGGTTGCTACAGTCATGTATGTATTTTTGTTACTAACATCTGACCTTAGAGGATTTATTAATGAAAAACATTGCAGCTTGCAGAGGAAAACAGTTTTAGCCTGAAGCAGGCTGTCACTGGGGTCAGCGAGTAAAGCAACATGAAGTCAGCTAAAGGTGACCTAGAAAGGAAGAGAAAAAAACCATGGCATTTGTTTCTTTATGGCTTTGTTATGGCAAACAAGGACTTCGTGAAAGGCTTTTCTTTTATTTTTTAATGTGTGCTTTTCTTGTGCAATTGCTCAAAGTAGACATTTAGGTATAAGATGGGGATGGCCAGAATAAATTCTACATAAACATGTCCACCTAAACAGTTTTAAGCAATTTATATAATTTGTCTAACAGGTGTCTGGACCTCAGAGTTGACAGCTTGCTGTTCTATTTTTGTTTTGTGATGACTAAGAGTAAGTTCCAGTTCTAAAGTTGTAATAACATGCAGGCTACACAGAATTATTAAGGTTATACAAAGTCACTGGTTTAGTAAATGTTGGTGACAAGAGAACACAGTCTTTTCACAAAAAAAAAATAAAAAAATAGAGAATATGATTGTTTGAAGGGGGGTTCATATAAATGTAAAATATTCAGCTTTGAGTTGTCTGTGTGCCTGTAATTTTGCTCTGTGCACTTTTGCTTGAATGGGGATCAGCCTTTTTGCCCAACATCACCTTCAGTGGAGCTGGCAGATGATACCAGGCTGTACCAAAATCCTGTCCATCAGGAAGTCATTTAGGCCCCAACAGGTTGTTACCTTAAAGCACTATTTATTTCTCCTCCAGTAAAAAGAAAAAATTACACAGGCTGAAAACCAGCAAGGAACAGACTTATTCACATCAAAGAATGAGAAAGGAGATGAACAAACCTGTTTCTAACTTGGTTTTACTACCGTCCAAGCACGAAATAAATCCAAAATCTAAGCTTTTTGAAAGCAGCACAAAAACTGTAATCCCTTTTCTCTTGCTAATACTAAGGGAAAGACCAAGAGTCAAAATATTCCCAAAGTAAAAATCAACTATTCCAGAACCATATGTGTAAATAAAAGCAAAAAAAAGGAAGCTGCAAAAGTCATCTTAAAAGAAAGACAAAGACCTCTGACAAACCATTGCTAAAATATGGAAAAAATAAATAAATCTTGAGCGTGCCACATTCTGTGATCTTCAAGACTAAAATAACATTTGGAGAGCCATGAATCAATATGAAGTATTCAAAACTGTTGGCTCTCTCCCAGACACATCCCTAAAGAGACATACTGTGGGAACATTCTTTGCACAAAGTATTGTAGCTGCGATATAGTTGATAGCTTCCCATGAATTTATAGTTCCAGGATTACTGTAAATAAAGTATGTTAAACAAATTTGAAAGGAAAAAAGTCTTTCAAGAACAAAAAGAGTGTATACTGAAAAAACACTCAAAACCAGCTGCCCTTGCTTTTTTGACCTTTAAAAGACCAGATGTTCAGAAGTGCACAATGACAACTCCAGCTTAGAAGTACCACTGCCATTGCAATCATCACATGCATCAACCTGTGCTTAACCATGTAATTTACTGGGGTGGGTTAAGTACCATTTAAGAGAAAGACTCCATGATCAGCAAAATGGGCTACCACAAGGTGCAGTATTTTATGAGATGTGAAACATGTCTCTTGTTTTGGGAAGACTCTTTCCTCCCTTTTTCTTCCAGCACATAGCTCCCATCCCGCACCCTACCCCTACTTCTAAGCCTGGTTTTTAGTTATTTCTCTCTAATCTTCCCCACACCCTCTAACTGCCCATAAGCAGCACCCAAATCCACTGCAGTGAATGTTTGTGAAGAATTTGCCAGTGCTGAGTCTTCAAAAGCAGACAAAATTAGTAAGTTTGGAGTCAGAGGTCAGAAAAAAGAAAAAAAGCTGTGTGACTAAACTCTATTCACAAAAAGAGTCTGAAATGATGCAGAATATGTTCTCAGCCTGGCAAGGCAAAACACAGATTTCTTCTGCTCCTGTCCATCATCTCATGAGCATGGCTGCCACTTTGGCTTACACTCAGTAATACCTTGCTGCCCAGGTAGTCCTGTTGAAAACTGCAAGACAAGGCAGGGAATAGCATTCTCAGGATTAAAGACAGCAGTGAGGCTGCCCCTTTGTCAATCACCTATAAACTCTTCTTTTTATTAAAAATAGCTCATATTTGTGCTGACAGTTTCCAGCCCCTGTGCAGCAACCTGTTCAGTCTGTAAAGGGATTTAGTGCTCCAAATCCTGCAATAAATCTTGTAACTGCCCAATTATCACTTGATGGCCACACCCCTTCGGCATCCTGGGGGCCATGTCACTGGAGATAAGCTGTTTATGTTAACTCAGGATGTAGAGCATACCTCTATGAAGCTGGATGAGTGCCCTTTTGCAGGATGTTCTGTACATTAAAGTCATGCAGCCAAGAGCCCTGAAGGTTCTGAAAGAGAAGAAAAGGCTTTTCAGAGAGCTTAATCCAATTAAAGCACATTAATGAAGGTTAGGATCATCTGTCACCTTATCCAGACACATCCTTTCATGCATCATCCTCTAATTGCAAAGTCTTATTTTCTTTTAAGGCTTTTCATCTTCATCAAGAAAATGTGATGGGAAATTCAACACTTAAAATACAGGTGACTTAGACAAGATTTTTTCATCTTTCCTTACTTTTTCCCCCTTCTCCCCACTCCCCCCAAAAGAAATATGATGCCTTTTTTTTAAATAGTGGCTTGTTTGATCAGGTAAGACAAACTAGCATACATCCAATACAACCCCAAATAACATCTCCAAAGCTTTTGTTGGAGGGATTGTAAGATCTTACTGCAGATGAGTAGAGGAAGAAAAAAGCAGGGAGATTGAAACACCACATACTGCAAATGAATAAAGGATTTCAGGTGCTGTGGCTGCTGGAATGGTATCAAGCTAGACTTCTCTAACAGTTTTGAGAGCACCTTCCTACCACCATCACATTAAATGCAATTGCCAGAGAGTGGTCTCTCATCCTTGATCAAAAAAGAGGGAAAGGCAGATTCTCATTTCCATACAACCCTCTTTATGCAGCTTCAGCAGGGCAGGAGAAGAGAGTTTATGTGAGAGATGTGAGCATCTCTCTATGAAACTGCAAATTCCTTCTGAATTTTCCTGAGACCAGCTGGAGAGCACAAATCTTCCCACTTTAAAAGGGCTAACACTGGAACCACGAGCAGTCTAATTTCTAAAACTTGGGCAACAGGTAAATCCATTAAAGATGAACGTGACGAGAATCCCACTGGAGAAGAATTTATTGGAGAAATTCAGTAATGCCTTGAAAATACACCTTGATCTCATTATTATTCTGTGACACGAGTATGACAGCTTCTGACCATATCAGGCCCTTAGTTGGTTACTGCTGCCTCCCCACAGAAGGCTTCTGGTTTCACACCACAACTGTTGAGAGTGCACTGTTGCCCTCCTTAGCCATATCAGTGCAAATGCAAGTTGCCAATATCACCTGGCAATGAAGATTGCTTGGATTAACTCTGCTCAGAAGACCTACAAGAAGGCCCAAGCTGTCACCCTCAGGAATAGTCCTGCTTGCTCATACCCCCTTCTCAGCCAACTAAAGAAAGAAACTAGAAAAAAATTATTGTATCACATTGCTGCCCCCCAATCTTCAGTCCTTATGTCTTCTTGAAACTGGTGCTGCAGAGAGACTGAGGCAGGAAACATACATGTATTTTTTGCTTTCCCTTCCAGCCAACAGGATGAAATCCTTTAGTTTCCCAACAAATCCCAAAATGCTGCACAACGTGTAGTGCCCACTAGTGGCTTGCTCCAACTGTTGATGAACACCTATGAACTGCTCTGAATACATATGCCAAAATTTGTGCAACCTTTGCTCTGACATTTGCAGTGCTGGGTCTGAAAGAAAGAAGCAAGCTCCAGACCTGCCAGGCCTGTTCAACAGAATTAGTGAGAGACTGAAAGGATTAATGGAATATGTAGGGAAGGAAGTGCTTATTAGCATACAAGGAGCATCCAGAGCCTACAAGGAATGCTTGGGTTTTTAACAGATATCTTCTTTGGGGGTTTATTTTTGTTGTGTACTTCAAGCAAATAAAGCAATGCAGGAGGCATGACCAGTGTGCCTTATTTCTCACTTTAATTTAAAGTGTTACTGAGGAGTGGGCCCTGCTGAGGACTACATACATTTCTGAAAATTCAGCTTAGACTTTGACACGTCTCATGGGCCTCACAGACTGAAATGAATGTTATTTCAAATCCAAGTCAAGCCAACTTCTCTCAGCCTTCCTTTGTGGAGAGGAGGGGAAGTGACACCCAATTTCAGAATTTAAAACATGTGTGAGGACTTATAACTGAAGATATCTACAGAAGCAAAATGCAAAAATTAAACTGTGCTATTTTCATCTTCTTCCTATTTCTCATGAGTCAAGCAAGTGCAAGTTCTACTGCTACAACCAGTCCCTGTGTATTCATGCTTAGGACACTGCAGACACCATTTTGATTAAACTCCTATCCATTAACCTACTGGGGATAGACATCTCCTGGTAAGCAGACACAACCACTGAAGGTCATTCAGCATCAGGGTCACCATGTGCACCTTCACCTGCTTTCCCTGAGATTCTCTGCCTTGCTCTGCAACCTTTAGCCAATGTCAGAGATCAAAACCACTGTGAACTTACCCCCAAAATCTTTGGGGATGGATGCTTCACTGGCTTAGGTCAGTCTGATCTAATTCTAACATTCAACACAGAGCACATATAACAGACATCTGGGAAGCCTAGACAACTTGCTGTATACATACTCCTGGCTGCCTATATGTTGACAATTGAGATCAGTGGCAAGAACAGAGGAAAATCCCACAAAGTCACTTCATTCTTAACAGTTACCTATTCTGCAGCAATACATCTGTGCTTTCCTAATGCCTTCAGTGCTATGTTAATTTTCTGATGCATAAGGTTTCTTTAGCATTCATGTGAAAAATACAGATTTGGCACAAATGTTACTTTCTGAACATGTAGAGAACTTAAACTCTGGAAAAGCTGACACCCCATTAGAGCCCCTTTCTGGTTTTATCCTGCTTCTTGTCCTCACTGGTCACATTTATCACTGTAAAAATGTAATTGTTAAATGGTCATTTTATGGAAGAAAAAGGTAGTCCTTGTGACAGGCTTACATTTCTGTGTGCCATGGTTTATGTGAGTAGTAGCAGCCCTAACAAAGAGCATGTGACCTGATTTCCCAGATGTCTGTAAATGTACTTGGCGTTGAATTTTAAATCTGACTGAATTCAAAGCTCCTCATATAAAACACAACTCAAGTTAACTTTTATCTCTATTTTTTCCCTTTCTGTCTCTCAGCAGCTGTTCTTCTTTTATTATTTCATGTGCTATATTCAATATGCAAAGTTTCCTTGTTTGTTAGAGTGCATTACACTTTCTAATGCATCTGTCATGCTGAAAAACAGGAAAGTAGCATAAAGCCTCTCTTGTGAGTTTTTTCCCCTCAGTTAAAGGAAGGCTTAGGTAGAAGAAGAAAACAAAAAAAAATAAAAGGAAAGAAATTTGCCTGTGAGCATCTAGGGAGCCTAAGAAAAGCATTTTTCAGCCGTATGAAAGTTTAAAAATTAAAATACCAGTGAATTTAATGCTCAGAAATGACAGTGACTGGTCTTGGGAATTTTCCTTAAAAGGCTGATTTGGGAGCTAAGACACAGATAGGAGACCTGGATTCTGTTCTATGTCTATCAACATCTTACTGGTTAACCTCTCAGATTATGCCAGCTCTGGAGATAATTAGAAAAATAATTCACATTCTCATCTGAACCAATGCAGGGACCTACGGGAGTGGGGGTTTTAGATACAATAGATAGACCTGTTTTACTCTTCCCTATGTTAATTCTGCCAAAACTGAGCCAAAGTCATACAGTTCAGTCCTGCCTCAGAAGCCTTTCCTCACTAAAGCTTCCTGGATTATAAAACACCGGAGCTTTTGCTGTTAAGTTTCTTTGGAATAGAAAGATCACAAGGGTTGGATCTAGGTATATCTTCACAGCAGTCAGGATTATGAGAAATAGAAGAAACTCAGCCTGGGCTGTGCAAAATTAACTCAGGATAATTCATCCTCCCAAAGTCCCAGCAGCTGAAGATCACTCCTGTGGAATTCTAGATGGATAGTGCACCCGCCTTATGGAATCTATCTGTATCTCCACACAGCACTGAACAGCTTTCAAAACTGTGCACACTGGAGGGCATTCTTAGTAATAAATAAAAATCAAACAACAGAATTAATGGGCATTTAAATAAACGTTAGGGATATCACTAGTTACTGGGGCATGTTTGAGCTATGTCCCTATGAGTATGTTTATGCCAGGTGCATATAAAGGGATGGTGCACTTAATATTTTCATGCAGTTTTTGAATAGGTAGGCTCAATCTAATCAACAGAGCTAAATGTATGAATTTTGGAAATGGCTGCAGCTCATTTCCAAAAGCATGTGGTCACAAAAACATTCACAGCCCTAACCAGTTTTCTGGTGGGTTTTGCTGGTGGTTTCTAATTTCAACAAAGTTTCATGGGGGCAAAGTTCCTTACAGCTCTCTGCCTGGCACCTGAGTCAGAGACTGGAATGCGTCTCCAGCAACTGGCCAGGCAGTGTGCTTCAAAGTGCAGCCCATATTCTTTCAGGATGAATTTTCAAAGGTGTGCTCTTCATTTTGGAGCAGAGCAATGTGAGATCCAAGGCTATCCTCCACAAAACAGAATAATCTTGTTCTACCTGCCACTTCACCAAGTCTAAACATTCCCCATATTCCATATTAAGCAGGATTTTTTGGTCATCAACAACTGAAATGGAGCCATCAGGCAAGATGTCTGACTTTATTCACATTTCAATGTTGAATTCCATGCATGTAGCTACAGTAAGCTGTGGCTCTGGCCAGCCTCTGCAGCCTGGCCTGGGCCAGCAGACATTAACCCCTTTCTAACTGAGTCACTGTGGGCTGTGTTGCAACTCATTCACACAGCTGCCTTGTTTTGAAAGCTCAGAGCATTCTTGTCTCTACAACCAGCCATAGCACATTCCCAGCAGGACCTGCTGGAAACAGTCTGTTCCTGGGCCAAAAGCCCAGCACAAAATTTAAACACATTGCAACATTTTGGGCAGAAAATATATGAACTTGGTACTCAACCTGTAGCATGCATGTGTTTTGTTTCCAGGCTATTTGGTCTTTTTGAATGCTATCTTAATGTTTTTCAAATCCTACTTCTCTCCCAATCTATCTGCATGCTAACATTTTCAAGCAATCCGAAACCACAGTTTCCAATGATATTCAAGTGCCTAAAATCCTTTAAAACTTCTAATTGCCTTTAAAATACAGGTCTGATTGACTCAGAACTAGATCTGCAATCAGAAATTATGAGCTAAACATGTTTCTCATTTTAACTCTACAGCCACATAGCCAACGTTACATTTATGTAGCACTCAGAGATTGCAGTTAAGATTGGGTTTCAGAGAGGAAGCTAAGCTAGAAAATACCCATTTAAAATATCTTCAAAATTATGATGGAAATATTAAGAAAAAAAAAAAGAGGCTGAAAAATGAATTAATTAAACTTCACTGCTCAACAGCACAAAGAATCTTGATGTGCACTGCAGAGAAAATGCATATTTAGTTGGTAGGAAAATCAGGTCCTTCTGATTACTCTTTTCCTTCAAGTATATTGGATCTATTTAGTGTCCTGTCCTTAAGCCACCAAATATTCAATTATTCATATGAAAGAGTAACCATTTCAACAGGAGTGGTTTAGCAAATGGCCAAGCTAATGAACACTAGTGGCCTGATACCTGAGTCACTTCAGACAAGGTAGTAGCTCAATTCCCTGTTCCTCTCTCTTCAGGTGACTTTCCTGCTCAGACATTATTAATAGGTCTGCACACCTTCCCAACCAGGTCTGCCTTGACACACTGCTGAGAGAGAACAAAATTACCTGAACCAGGCCACAGCCATCTGCCAGGTCAGTCTAAAGTGAGACTTAAGTGATTTAGAGCACTGCAATCATACTCACTCAGTCCCATGGGTGCTTCTGCCTCCTGATCCACCAGATGGACAAAGGTGAGACTGAAACATCTTGGAAAATACCTTACTCTACATGTGTAAGTAGTACTCTGATGTGACTGCAGGGCACAACATGGTCCTCTGTTGTGACCCCAAGGTTTTCCTTTTTATTCCTAACTGTGTTAGGGAAAACGCCCTAGACTTCACTCCGTGGGACAGATCAGCACCAAGAGCAGCCAAGGCCGTGGAGATGAATATCCATACCTGATATCCATACTTCCTTACATTTCTGAGGCTCTGTAGGCTCCTGAAAAGCTGCTGTCAGTACTGCACAAACATTCAGTTTGCAGCTGAATTCCAGCAGTTCAGAGATCATAATGGAATCAGTAAAAATAATAGATCAGAGTAAAAAAAAGTGATGCCTGATCCACAGTTTCAAATGTTCTTCCATATCTATTAGTTCTTTTGTGGTGAGTAGTTTATCTCTGTTAATGTCCAAAGCATATCATCTCTGTGCTTGAGAAGACTGGTAAGTACTAAATAAAATGCAAGACTAAAACAATAGAAAGAGAAGAAATAAATCATATATTTCAGTATGCCTGTAAGAGTACAGGAATTTCTATATGCCTGTAGGAGTACACAAATTCAGAGTTTGGTGTGAGGAATGGGAAGAAAGGCTGAAGGAGGAGAGATGCAGGAGAACTCTTTTAGAGACAGGAAGGGCTAAAATCTTATTTCAGGCATCTGTCTAGAAAGTGATCAGCAGATGGAAAGCTCACAACATCTGGCATTTAAAGAGAAAGTCAATATTTAACAGGATTTCCTCTGTCTTTCAAAACATTGATTTTTGAAAATGAATAGCTTTTAAAAAGCATATGCATACATACAAAAAAGAACCCTCAAAAGCAAGCTAGCCACAGTGCTGGGTCTCAGCACATCATGCAGCTGTCTCAAATGTGGTTACCATCTGCCCCAAGAGTGGATTTAAACCTGACAGACTAGAAATTAAGGAACTGTTGTCCTCAGTTGATCAAGTCATATTCACGATTCAACCTAACCTTAAAGTCCATCTGCAATTCTCAGGGACAAAATATGTGTTAAGTACAGCTGAAAGGTGCACTGGCCACAAACACATCCTGCCCCAACACAAGAAGCAGGGCAGGAATGGGGTTCACACTGCTGCTTCTCCACAGCTCTCTGGTACCTGTGTTTCCTGCCTCTCCTCTGTGAGACTAGCAGAACAGGACTGCAAAGAGCTATTTTGCAATAAAAGATGCATGTGGTGTGGTTCATAGCTCATCATGCTTGCAACACTCCTCTAGGCTGTGCTGGTTTTTCTCCTGAAAGTATTATGTATTTAGATGCATAAAATAAGTATTTATCAGATCAAGAGCAAGAAAAAAAGGCTAGGTTTATCTATTCTCACAGGAATTTACATATTTCTATATGTATGTATTTCTCGGATGCCAATGATTTTACAATGTAGAGAAGTATTTCTGAGAAAGTGTCCCTCTTTTAACAGAAAAAAATCTGAGCTCTCCAGTTTCCAAATGAGCCAAACTCTCCATACACTCAAGCCAGTTAAATCTGTTTTGACTATGACCAGAACTACCATTGCGTTCTGAAAAACAAGGGTCTAATGATCTATGCTGCTATCTTGGAAATGAATTATAAATAGCTTTTAAAACAGAGCAGTCACATTTTAGTTTTCCATAGCAACTTTTAAATCAAGTGTTTGCCTCCATATGTCAAGTCTGTGGCCAAAAACACCATACATGTATTATTTCAAAAAAGCATTCTTTCAGAAAGGGAATTTCTTTTTCTGCTCCGTTTCTTAATCTGAAGTATACCCTTCTTCCAAACTGAAAAAAACATGTGCATGGAAAAAGTGTAACAGGAAACTTGGATGA
The DNA here is from genome assembly GCA_013399915.1 of Illadopsis cleaveri. Classification (NCBI taxonomy): domain Eukaryota; kingdom Metazoa; phylum Chordata; class Aves; order Passeriformes; family Timaliidae; genus Illadopsis; species Illadopsis cleaveri. The sequence continues at coordinate 129,537 of VXBB01019258.1, forward strand.
AAGAGCCACAACAGGAGGTCATCAGTAAAAAATTCTACGTTTAAAGCTGAAGAAGGCCAGGAAGTGTTATTCACTCCTTACACCCTGGTAACAAACCTAGACTTGGAAAAATCTCTGTCACAAACAAATTTCGACACATACCCAGAATGAAAGTTAAGCAAAACCCAGTTAAATAAAATGTAGCTAAAACTATAAATCCAATCCCAAACAGTGATGCCCCAAAAGAGTCAACAACCTTCATCCAGAAAAAAGCCAGCTTAATTTTTTAAATCTGAGTACTATTCAGTTGTCCTAAATTCCATCTCAGCCCCTGAGCCTAGTTTCCTTTTTGCTAAATGTTTTTGAAAGCCTGGCAATAGCCAAGAGAAAACACCAAGAACAAAGACTCATCTGCAATTTTGGCCATGCTAATAACTCCTAGATGATAAAGGGCTTTTCCCTTCCAATTTTTTTTTCCTCTGAGTTAAAACTACCTTAACCCCAAACCCCTGCCAAGAAGTTCAATTTCTCTGCATGAAAAGGCATCACTAAGAAAGAAGAGGAGGGATGCTATCATCCCTCAGGGTCTCAGGTTTTCCTTGCAAAACAAAGGAAACAAATCCTTGCAGAGTATAGCATAGAAACGCCAGCAGTGTACAGTTCACTGGAGCAGGGGGTACTGTGAATTCACAAGTTACAGCCCCATATCCCCTGAAGAACTGCATGATGAGGGAGGACATGGACATGAGCCAGCTGAACTGTTTCTTTTCACATAGCAACTTATCTTCCATGTAATTTATTTCACTTCTAAATTTTTATTTGAAAAATGATGTGGAACTAAGGCAGCAGCTACAGAGCACTGCTGCTGCATACCTGGTTCACTACACTCTGGAAAGCAGCTGAGGAGGACTGGATAGTCTGTCTCCTCTTCTACAACTGTCAGAATCTGCCCATGCAAATGGCTGATCACTAGGAGTGGGCCAGTATTAAGGATGGCTTTTGAAGGTGACTCCATAAGCTACAAAATCTCACTGCTGCAGCTAAATGAGCCATTTGTAAAATCCTGGACAAAGAATTTATTTTGGATTTCTTTCAAAGTTCCTCAGTAATTGGACAAACACAGAGCTGCTTGCACTGAAAACACATAATTTCCTTCTATTGGTTCTCTAATTCAGATGTTAGACAATTTATTCTAATTTCTTACCTATTTTTACAGGATCCAACCTAACAACATAATCTTCAGGTTTATTAACGTGACCACATGTTCTGCTCTCTCCCTTCTCTCCTAATGACCTGGGACTGTGAATAGGCTGTTGTTCTGACATTACAGGGTGTGAATGGCACGTTAGCATTCAAAGTTAGTGCAGGAACTGGTTGTTTGGCATCCCTGAATTTATGCCCATCTGTCAAAGTGGTTTTGTTCCCACTCAAACAGTCATATGTTGGTGGCAAGGGACAGGACAGGCACCAGGTGTAAGTTCAGAGATGTGGCTAGAATGTTAAAAGGGGAAAAAGAAAGAAGAAGGAAAAAGCAAAGAAAAAAGTTTTACTTTGCAAGTAGCTGCTTCTGATAGCAAGTAATCAAAACATATGGAGATTACAGACTCAGATTTCTTGACACTTGGAGGCATTATGCCACAAACAAACGCTTTTATCCTTAAAATGTTTCATTGCTGGGAATTTACATTTGAAAAGCCTAATTAAAGGACAATATTGTCCCCCACAGAAAATAAGCAACCTCCACAAATTCAGTGGATATCCTTTGAAGTATGCTGAAAAACATACCCTTACATAAGACTTCATATTATTAGTGGAGGGCAGATGTTTCTTGTTCCTTCAAACAAGCTACAGGCACTCAAACAGGCATAAGCCTGGTAAAGTTGTCCCACGAAGAAAAGAAAAAGCAAGATTTGCATTTTGGGAACATGATTTTCTTTATTCTGATCACAGCAAAAAAACAACAAAGGTTGACTATTTCAGCAGTAAGCAAATTGAGATTTGTTTCTGTGAGCCACATTTAGAGCTTAAGGACATGGACCTGTGTAAGATATTCAGTAGTTTGTGCAAGGTTGTTTAGGAGATCTAGTCTAATAGAAAGCACCCGAATCTCTGACAGGAGACTCCAATTTTTCTCCCTCTATAGTTGAGTAAGGAAGTCTTCCTACCACATATGACTTTCAGGAGGATTGACCTCTAATGAGAGAAGGGTCACCCCTTAAATATGCTGAGAGAAGGTAGAGGAGAATCAGAACAGCAATGGGACTTAACTAAATGGGGTGGGGGAACAAAAATTGGGAACCATTTGAATAGCACACTCTCGTCATACCTTGGGTACACTGAAAAGAGAAGGTGCCTTTTGGTGCCAAAAGGACACAGGAATTCAAAATGTCATCAGGCATTTTGGCTCCCACAGCTGGACCACTCATGATGGATAAAGCCCTGAGAGTCATATCCTTACATTTCTGCATGTAAAACCGATGTGCAGCCCAGACATCCCTCAAGAGGTCTGGGGGCACCCTCAGGGCTCACAGCCCCGACAGAGGTTGGATGTCTTCACTAAGACATCCCCCAAGGACAATCTGTCCCAGCTAGCATGTGTTACTGGTACTTTGGAGGACATATATCACGGTCCTGTGCCCTGCAATAAACTGACCTAGCACTCTTACTGACTGTAAATTTGCAGGAAAGAGAAAAGGAGTATTGGAGGAGTGTCCTCTTTGATGGAAGGGTGGTGAGCGAGTGTGAAAGCATCACTCAGGTATCAGATTATGCTTTCAGTTTGGCAGATCTAGATAGAAGATACCAGGTTTGCAAGACAGCTGTGTGTATGAGTAGGTACCAGGCTTAAAAAAAAAAAAAAGAGGATACTCAGCAAAACCTCATGCTAAAGCTGTAGGAAAAAACATAACAAGAAAACATCTTTCTCCCCACATCAAGGTAGCTTGTAAGTTAACGAGCCGGAAACAGATGTTTGGTATCTTACTTTCAGCATCAGCAGCTCCCTAAAATGATTCCTGAGTTTTGTCATCTTTGGTGGTCTGCTCAAAGCCAACAATTAAGGGACAGAAAAAGTTCTGACAGCTCTATGCTGGCTGGTGTTTCCAGCTATGCTTTCTTGCCTGCAATTAAAACATTATGCTTTATACCCTTGTGATAAAAAAATTGATATTTTTTTTCTTAGCATCCAAACAGTTATTATATTCAGACTTTTATGAGAGCTTAGGATATTACTAAAGAAAACAGGAAATTAAAAGAAATGTAAAAGAAAATAGAGGTGTTGGAATAGTCCCATTGTGTCCCCCTTGTATTCCCATGATGCTCAGGTGCTGAGGGTTGATAAACCTTTTCAGTTACGTTAACACAAATTAAAATCATATTAAGATACAATTCCCAACTCTAGCTCACACATTAAGTTAAGAAAAATGTGGGCAGACTACTCTGATGTTTATTGGAAATGGAAAGAGAAAGACACAGAGAGAGAGGGAGAGCAGAGAATGTAATTGCTTCACAGCAAGTGGAAGCATTTCTGGATGAAATAGTACTAGCAGTACTTATTAAATTTCATAACAGGATGTTCTCAGCTCAAATGCCCTCTTTAGTCCTTGACTTTGTAACTGAGACTGACAGAGCAAAACCACTATGAAACCAGACAAATATAAAAATCTTACTTATTTTAAATTGCTTTTCCCCCTCTAGCATTGCTGCCCCAGCCTCTCTGGATTCCTGAGGTTGGAGTGCACTGCTACATATCTCACTTCATGGACTGGGGGAAGCTGGTTTTACTCTTCCAGATTCCTTCATCACCTGTTCTTAAACCAGCTCTACAATTAGAGTGTGTTTATCCCCTGGGTCTCTGTCCACTCATGCCTGGTTCCAGTCCCTGTCCTCCAAAAAAAATACCTTTCTATCCTCTGAGTTTTCAGAGCAGATAAAACAGTCACCTCTGCATACTTGGTAGATCATTTAACTCTAATATGCTGGCATATAATTCTCATCTTTATCATAAAACCTTCACAGAGAGAGGTTGAGAGTTTGACAGATCCTTTGTCTTTTATTGACCCTATTCCCCTTTGAGAATCCTCAGGTGTAAACCAGGTCTTCCCACTTTCTCTGCAGGAGGGCATAATGGAGTTAGGATGGGTTGAAGTCTTCCTTTTTCTCAAGCAACCCAGCACTATTTCTTGTTTGGGATATGCCAATATTTCCTGTGCCTCCTCCAAACTGTCTCCTTGCCCAGACAGATTGTTAATGAATGTTCCTAGAACTGCCTAAGCCTTCAAAAGGCTGGTAACTCATTACAGGGTAACAATGTCCCTTTTGCAAAGGAATCCTTCCAACATAAAAGTTCTGCTTTGCCATAAATTAATCCTTGTATTTCACACAGCATATTTGTACATAATAACCACATTTTACACATAGCTACATGACTAATACATATGACTCATGGCTGGCTATTGATTAAGATCAGATAGAGAGGCAAATTTCAGGGTGAGAAGAGGCTTGGAATGACATCTGTCTACATAGGAAACTAGAAAACAAAATCAGCATGTTATGAATTCAGCAAACATTGCTGTGACCATCTGCACTGTGCCATAAGCTTTTTTTTTGGGGGGGTGTTGCAGTCCTTTTTCCTACATTGCCAATCTTGCACCTATTTTACTCTCATTTAGCTTATTCCTTGTGCAACCCTTCTGATGCTGATTGAATTTACCAAAATAAAATGAAAATTAAAAAACCTGCAGTGCTGCATCCAGCTCTGGGATCCTAAGCAGAGGAAATATATGGACCTGTTGAAACAGGTCCAGAAGAGGGCCAGAAAAAAATATATGATGAAGGGAGCACTTCTCCTGTGGGAAAAGGCTGAGAAATTAGGGAGTGCTAAACCTAGGGAAGAGAAGTCACCAGGGAGGTGATATTGTGACCTTTCAATACTTAAAAAGGGCTTATAACAAAAATGGAGCCTGCAGTGATTAGACAAGGGCTAATGGCTTTAAACTACAAGACGGTAGGTTCAGGCTAGACATAAGGAAGAAATTTTTTATGATGAAGGCAGTGAAACACTGGAACAGGTTGCCCAGAGAAGTAGTAGATGTCAGTAGATGTCCTATTCCTGGAAGTGTTCAAGATCACGTTGGACAGGGCTGAGAGCAACCTGATCTTATCAGAGGTGTTCCTGCTTATTGCAGGAAGGTTGGACTAGATGACCTGTAAAGATCTCTTCCAACCCAAACTATTCTGTGATTCTGATTCCAAGCCCTACTGGCTCTGGGAGTTTATCTTCCAACTCTCAGAGACCTCTGGTTGCCAAGAGCCAGAGTGAAGGAGGAGCTCAGTGCAGGATCCCCTGCCTTCCCCTTCAGTGAAGCTTGCAAGCTAAACACCTTGCCCTTCATTCCTGGCACTGCCAGGTCCCATACCTCCTTATCCTGACCCTTGTGCACTGACTTGACTTTCTGGATCATGCCCCAGGACCCTGAACTTGCTGGGCAATTGCTGAACCGAGGCTGACCCAAGTCATTGTCTGAGTGCTATCATGGTGCTGATTCAGTTCCAGGCCCCTTGTTAATGTCATAATGGCCAGAGAGGTCACACTCAGCACACACAGCTCACTTGCCCTTTTCGAGCTGCCAACTGTCATTGATATCCCACACTATAATCACAGGTTTCTGACAAAAAATTTGTTTCTTTTAAGTAGCAGCTGGTCCTCAGATCTGTCCAGGATCCTGATCACAGAGATCTCTGCCAGCAGCAATGGGCATTCTGGACAATCCCACAATTAGCTGCCAAACAAGCATGTCTTTTTGAGAACCTCTCACTTGCTTTGTGTTCACTCCACTCACTGCTCATCCTTGGTTAGAATTAAGATTATCATATGTTTTGCAGCATACCCAGAACCTTAGTTTTATTCCTGGCTCTTTTCTATAAAAAGCTTAAAAGAGAGGGTGATATTATAGGCCTTGCATATGTTATCAGCACAAGCTCCTTAGGAATATAGAGATCATAGGTGTTTGTTCTATTGTGTCCACTCAGGAAGACACAACAGCACACATACCAAGCCCATTGATATGCAATTGATATTGCTGCAAATTCCAGTTCTGGCATTCCCATAGAAAAGAGTCTCAGCTCCCAACAGGTCAGAAGGAATATTATACAGGTGAAAGCCAACCATGATTCAAGTGATTCATAGACAACTAAAAGGGAATCCTTTGTTATGTTTTCCCTCCCTTGAAAAAAAAATTATGTTTCATGGATGAACAGGTGAAAAAGAGCATCTACAGAGTTCCTTGTGGATGCCTTCCATAGAATTCTAATGTATGCTAAGTTGAAACATTAATATTCATAGATCAGTGCTACTGCCAAAAGAAATAATTTTTACAAGAAATTTAGCTTACTGCATTCTAAGCTGTCAAAGCTCTTCAGGATTTTGAAGCTCAGAAATTCCTTTTAAACTCTAGCAGAATCCAAAAAACAAAACCAACTTTAATGAACTTTGATTGTTCTCTTTCTTGCTCCTTTTCCAGAAAAACTAATCCTATGGATTCAGCTTCTCAAGCTCTCCAACTCACTAGGAGTTTGAAGAGATCAGCCACTACTGAAGCCATCAGAGAATATCCTTAGATAGTCCTTTAATATGTCAAGAGAATTTAAACAGATTTTTGTCAGACAGACAATACAATTACTTTTAGAATATACTGTTCTGTTCACTGCACTTCATTTTTCTTTTTTATTTTTTTGCTAGTAGAAATGTCTTGAACTGGAGATCATTTCAGTAAAAAGACATAAATCAGCTTTAGCCTAACCCAGCATATATTTTTTTTTACTCTTATCTATTGAATATAGAGTATGTACCCCAGAAATTGAATATACTGTATTCAAATGGTGCTGCCTATAAAACCCAAGACTTGTACAGACATAGAAGTTTAACATTAAGAATAATTTACCATATGACCTGGACTCTCTTTCTGATTACACTGTTAATTTTAATGTAGGTGCCTATTTGTATTCTGAAAAAAGATATTTCAGTATTTGTGTTGTTTATAGCTGGAGTAGGGAAACAGTTTATGGAAAGCAATTTGTTCAATTTAATTCTTCAGTTGCCCATGAATGTGCCATACTCATAATTAAATTTATTTCATGTTAAAAATTATTGCTGAAAAAATGTTAGTATATAATTCTTGGCTTATAATATATTTCTAAGCACTTCATTGCACAGAACTCAGATTCTACAGTCTAAAATTATGTACAGATCACATACCATAAATTCTGTCTCTATTTTACATAAGCAATTCAGCAATTTTCTGAGCATTTTTTCTGGACAAATGTATCAGAACACATACATAAAATGAATGTAAGGGTATTCACATACTGTCACCCTTAATGAGAGTAAAAGGAGTCCACCCATATCTTTAGATAAAAGAATGTATTTCCACAAATTGAATCATTCTTTGGGATGAAACAGAGGGGTAAGAGTTTTTGCAGGAGTCACTTGTTGTCTAATCTTTCCTTCTGCCCTCATGTAAAAATTTCAAGAAACACAATGAACTGGAAAAAATTATGCCCTTAGCAAGGACCAAATTCCTACAAACACACAAGCTATGTAAATGTATAGCTGAAAATTCTATCCATAGGAAACTTTTAGACTAAAAGTGCATTAAATTCATAGAATGTTTTTCCCAATTAATAGGGCTCACACGGGAGGATTTGCCAGAACAAAAATAGATATCTACACTGCTAAAGTCTAGGTCTGAGATGTTTTCACTAAAATCTCACCATGGAGATCAGTGGCATTGATGGCTAAAGATTTTTTTTAGTTTTTTACATTTTTTTCATATATTTGTAGCTTTGTAGATTTTTTTATATATGTAGTGGTATGGTTTCTAGGACTTTTCCTGCCCTTTCTCACAATAAACAAATCATTACTAACATATTCTTGAAATCCTGTTTAGTCTTATTCTTAAGAAGATAGTTGCTGACAAGGATATCTTGTTTTCCATGAGGACTTAAGAGACATAACTAGAAATGGGGTAAAGAAGCCCCTGGACCAGCTCCAAGGGGCTGGCCCAAGGATGGGTTACCAGGGCAACCGATCTCCTACTGGATGCACCTGCTAGACCTAGTCATTAATTAACCCTATATAAAATTGTAGAAATCCTTTATCACACATGCACAGAGCCATATCTGTGCATCTGAAAGCTTTCATTGAAGAGCTGCTTTTTATTTTTACCACTCTAATGCTGTTGAAAGTTTCATCTTTTGATTTCAGGCTGCAACATTACAATGGACTACACACCTCACCCTAAAGTGAGATGCACATAAAGCAAGCCAGATGATTTACGTCCATTAGATGTAAGCACACAAATTGCAGGCATTGTAGATAAGATGATTGGGTCTTATCCCATCATATTAGCAACAAAACTTGTGACTGCGAAAGCCCTGCTACTAAGTATCCTTCAGCAAGTAGAAACACATTTCTTGGATCATTTTAAGGGTTCTGCTTGCCCACAAATAGAAACTTGCATGCCAGAGAAAAATACATTTTTGCAACACATTCAACAGGAAGAAGGCTTCAGATTTTTCCTAGAGATAAATAAACTTAATTAGACTTCAAAGGAGCACTTTTTAACTTCTTTCTTATTAAGGGACAGAAACTTCTCCATTTATGGAAAAAGAACACATCTTCTAATGTAAAAAAATGTGGAAACAAGATGGTTTGGCATGCATTTCTTAACTCTATTTCATCAAGCTTCTATTCTTTGTGTAAGTACTCAAGTTGCTACATGAGCAAATCTTACACAAATAATGACTGTCATTAAACAGTTGATTCAAGTGGAATATCATGGTACTCTAGTCTGCCAGATAAGCACTTGGGAAGTGTTGCATTGCTATTTGATATGTTTCCCTTCTTTTAAATTCTAAAGAATCCTACGACTTGCATAATAAGCAGCTTTACATTTTAAACTCAATGAGCAGAGATACTGGAGCAAAGCAGAAATCTATCATTAAAAGAATAAACATCTCCTGTTGATGCTTCATTGTTGAAAAGCTTTCTTGAATAAAACCAAAACATTTTCTTGCTTTGAGACACAAGTGGATTTCCAAGTATCACAGTAGTTAGAACAAAAAATGAGTTCAAGTCCAAGAAGCATGGAGTACCTCTGTAAAAGGAAATCCTGTCAACAAAGGCTCTTCTGTTTCAAAGTACTATTGCAATGGAAATTAAAGACTCTGGCATTTTTACCCACACAAATTCACATCTCAGTCCACAAGTACTTTCATTGCATATCTAAATAAAAGGAGTTTATGAGCAAACGGTAGATTACGCTGTTGATTAAATAAAGTGCTATAGTTTGTGATTGAAGATAGGTTGCTTTCAGCATTTGCTTCAGCAACAGAATCACAGAGTGGTTTGGGTTGGAAGAGACCTCAAAGCTCATCTTGTTCCAACCCTCCTGCCATGGGCAGGGACACCTTCCACTTAGACCAGATTGCTCAGAGCTCATCCAGGCCTTGAACACTTCCAGGGATGGGGCATCCACAGCTGCTCTGGGCAACCTGTGCCAGTCCCTCACTGCCCTCATAGGGAGGAATTTCTTCCTACTAGCAAATCTAAAGCTGCTCTCTTCAATTTGAAGCCATTTCCCCTTTTCCAGTCACTACATGCCCTTGTAAAAAGTCCCCCTTCTGAAGCCCCTTTAGGTACTGGAAGGTGTTATCAGGTCTCCCCAGAGCCTGTTTTCATAGGAAAGGTGTTCCAGTCCTCTGATCATCAAAAGAAAACAATAGAAAAATTGAGAATAGGCCTAAAGATCATTTGTACAGCAGTTCTACAGAGTGAAAAAATACACCAAATAGGTAAACTTCAACAGCAATCTCACATTTCAGTTACTTTCCTTCACTTGCAAACTGCAGGATCACTGTGACTATAATTGTTTGCATACATTTATATGACTGAGCAAGAGCTAGACTGAAAGATTCCAATCTCAGCCATTTCTTAGCAAGGAATGATCTTACGGTCATTTATGATTGTACTGTCTCTGATTTACACCTGTAAATCAAGGCATGAACAGCCCAAAAACCCAACAAACCAACACACACAAACACACCCAAGAAAAGAAATCTGCTATTGTGGTAACAATCGTTCACAAACAAATCTTGAAGACAGATGTTCCTTTTGTAGTTGAAGGGAAAAATTATGACTATGAAGAAAAAAGATTTTCTTGGTTCTCCACAGTCTCCATCGCATCACTTACTGAACATTTTTTCTAAAAATAATTCATCCCTTTCTCAAATTTGGTGCAGTCTTTGTTTGCAAAATATCCATGCAAATGTTATGCTTGAAAAACATTAGTTGCAAACTAAAAAGCTGCCTGGCTGCCTCTTTTTCCCAGTTCTCGTTTACAGCCTAGGCCTTCTGGCTATATAACTGCACCAAAGGCAGTGACATAAGGATAACAATCTCAAGGTCCTTATTTAGGCTTTAACTGCATTTTAAAGAGTAGAAGTGCCAGGTCTGGTGAGGAAATACTGCCCATGGTGAAGATTCCAAAGGCTTTGACTTGTTATTAAAACTGAAAATTAAAATCTTCACCTTGTAAGCATCTTTGCCCAGGAGGAAAATAATATTTACTTTTAGGTGTGTTTATAAGCTGGTTATGCATGAATGGGGTATGAGGACTTTTCTATTTACAATAGGTATTGTCAAACAAACTCATTAAAGCTGTACTGAAGTGTGAGTGCAGTACTAAATGTCTGTATTCTCTACCTGAAGAAAAAAGGTTATTGAAAATCTTGGAGATCACAGAAACATTGTTCAGCTTGAAAAACTGGAGGGACAGTAGGAAGGACTTTATATATCCTTTATACATATCTTTCATATGCAAAGTAGGACATATGAGAATATTCCAAGGAGCACCATGTGCATACCATTCGGATACAGGAGTGGTGGAAGGTAACCATCATTCACCACCCAAGTAAATCACTTGGAGAACTAGCTTTAATCCAGTACTGGTATCATATAAGCATCAAAGAAAAGATTTATTGTTCTTTTTTTGGGTTTCACTCATATAAATTTTGTTATGTGTAACCAATTTTTCGTAATTCATCTCCTGCAATAGGTAAGCAAACCCAATCTCCAAAGCAGGCAAATGTCCCAAGTTTCTCTGAATTTGAAAGGTGTTCCTTTCAAAAAGATTTACTTAAACACATTCACCACAGTTCTTTCTTCCCCAGTGGGTAGTTCCTCAGAAGAATTTGGCTGACTTAATTGGTCTCACCCTTGATTCTAGAGAAGCTCAGCTCCAGAGTGTTTATACAGCAGTTATAACACAGAGACCATTATCCAGTCTCTGCAGGATACAACTACAGGATACAGCCCAACTGTATCAACTGTTTTTCTTCTTGAAATAAGAAGCCAAACATCGTGGTATAACTTTAGAAAAATATCTTAATTAAATCTTAGGAAGTACAGAATACCCAGGAGACTACAAATGCACAATAAGATCAAAATCGAGTTTATGCAAAAGAGGAATTGCTAAAATTGCTGAAAAAATCATTTCAAAAGATGAAATAGTTGTAAAAGACAAAGAATGAGAGTTGGTGCTTTCCTTCTGTGGAAACATTTGTATTTATGAATCTGCTCACACAGTACTGTATAAGTTCAAATATTTCAACAAATTTAAAACATCATTTTTACCACTATGCATACACAAGAACAAAAAATTCACATCACAGATCCTTCAATGCTGTGTTTAACTGTGAAAATTACTCAGGTTTAGGGAACACAGGTAGTGGAAGCTCTTTTTTTCCTAATACATGGAGGTTTCAGAAAATTCAGGAAAAATGGATTAAATAAGGTGCACATTTCTCTTTACTACCAAAACCCAATCTATTTTGAAATTTCAGTATGTTAAAAATAAGTAAGAAATTTCTTATAATCACTGAACAAAGGCAGGAGTTTAATATTGAGTATTAATGTTTATTCCCTTTTTTTTGTATGACCTAAAGACAGTACAATTCAATGCCCAAATTTATTACAGCTAAACAATAAAATAAAACTTGTTAATGAGAAATCGCTTGAATCCTATTCTGAGTCATATATTGAGATATAAGATCTTCCCTGGAAGATTACCTTGCAGTAAGTATTCATCCTTCTGAAACATAAATTCTGCAGATTATTTTCAGATGGGCTAAAAGGTATCTTGATCAGCAAAGAATGAGAATTTTAAATAATGGAAAGGAGGAATGATTAAAAAAAAAAAAAAAAAGTGGGCCTTGCAAATTTGCAAATGATATAATCATGGGGAATCTGCCTGGTACTGCCTGTTCATAGTCTTAGCAAGATTATATCCTTGGAATGACACCTGTGAGCTTGAAGAGAGAAGGTGGCATCTCCACAATCTCCACAGCAGCTACAAAGACAAAACTTTTACATATAAGAGAATAAGGAGCTTTTACTAGCTAAGTACGTCCTTGCCTAGGGTAGAAAGGCACAGCAAGCAATCACAACCAAAGGGTCAGCTTGGAGCATGATAGACAAAGAAGGAAAGTGCAACACCACTAGAGTTTTTATGAGTTGCCCAAACTGCAGTTTACCCTAAAGAAAACATCATCTGCAAATGGTGAGCAAGGCACTGGCTTAAGCACACAAATTGGGTAGGCTGTTGCCCAGGGAATAGGGCTGAATTTCTTCAGAAAGTAGCTCTTACTGTGCTCTGTGTTGGATTTGTGATCAAAACAACACCAATAACACAGGCATTTTTTAGCTATTGCTGAGCAGTACTTGCAGACTGTCAAGAGAGGTTTTTCTGCTTCTTTCCTCTCTTTTGCCCTTCCCATCTTCTCCAACATCCTGCTGTGGGGGAAAGAGAGTGAGAGCTTGTGTGGGGCTTAGCTTCCTATCAGGTTTTAACTACGGAATTGTCTTAGACTGAAGTTAATCACATGACTGATAATAATTTTAAACAAAAGATAAACAAAAAACTAATACAAATACTTTCAGTGCATCACCTCTAGAGTGATTCAAAAAAAGTTAGCCTCTTCTAACAAATGTTATCGACTTGTACGGTTATTGTATCCAATCCAGAGCAGTATGAACAGCAAGACACACCTGAGAAGAGTGTAAAACACAAGACAAAGGCAGCCAATTGCAAAAGTAAAAAAAAGAAGAGTAAGATAATTTAAAAATTTGCTGTGATGGTAGTATCATATATGATCCCAGAAGTGGCTTTTGTTGTACCAGGGTCTGCACAAACTTTGCAGAAGAATTTCCCCACCCTATTTAAAATTATCAAATAACGGAGGGAACAAACAGGCAGAGGAAGAAGCAAGTAAATATTGCAATTAAACAGAGGCACAGGAAATTTTTGTTAGGCTAGTCATGAAAGCCAGGTATGCAGATCAGCATGGTAATTTCTGACTTCTGAACAGGAAAAAATAGAGCCTCTCCTCAGAGTATGAACACTACAATGCCAGTGTTAATGACTATGCGGTGATTGAGAAGCAACAGTGTTTCAGTACCACACTATTACCACATAATATTTAAAATTTTCTACTAAAAATGAGTTACAGATGTATATTCCCAGTTCCCAGACACAGTCCTCACAGGGTCTCATCTGCACCATCTGCAGATGCAAAGGATCCACAAAGGAGAAAATATTCCTTTTCAGACAGAAAACACTGTCCTTAACACCAAAGAGACAAATAAACATACCAAGAAAATAACATTAGAATGTGAATCCAAGCAACTTATTTGGAAAACCTTTAGCTTCCAACAAGTCTCCTATTCCAGATTCCTGCAGCCTTTGACAGCAGGGAATAAACCACACAAATAAATGGCTGTGCTATCCAAACCTATTGACTTTTCTAACTCTCCAACCTTTATTTAGTATTTCAACCAATTTTGAATGACCCTCCAGATGTTCATTTATCTGCTTCATCAGGTCCCATTCCTCCAACAAGAATTTTGCCTTCCAGAACTAAGGGATTGCTCCCAAGAGTTCCCACAAGAAAAGGTCCTTACCACAAACTGACCATTGAACCAAACCAGGAGTGTAGTATCTGTCCTGATCCAAAACAATGACAGAGACCTTCTGAAAACCAGAGACAGTTGGGGGTTTGCACCCAAATACATTCCTGGACATGCTGACTTCACTGGTACTAAATACGCTGTGTTTCAGTACTGTCTGACTTGTCCAAGGAAAATACTGGACACTGTATAACAAATAAGCAGGAAATTCCGTAAGAGGAAAGTAACTGAATTATAATCATTGAGGTTTGTAGAGAAAGGGAAAAATTCTTTCTTTTGAAGGAAAAAGCAGACGCAAAAAATTCTTGCAGAGCATTCAGCCAAGCTTAATGAGGTCAGCATATGTTTTCCATACACTTTCCTCGAAGCACACAGAGATCCTGCCAGCAAAGTTCTGAACTGATGTTTTGTTTAACTACTATTTTACCATAAATATATCCCATCAAAGCTTTTTATATTCACAGCAATAAGGTCAGGCCTTACTCACTGATGTAAATCCAGAAAAAGCATCACTGAAACCTATAGATACTGTTTGTGCATGGGCATCACAAACATTCTTAATACTCACTTGTTTACCTAACTAAGGAATTTAAGTCCATACAAAGAAGGGGCAAGAAGCCCAAAAAGAAAAAAGATATCACATACATAAAGTTAATGTAGGAGAAATTAATTTACAGAGTCAAGCTAGAATTAGGATTTAAATGGTCATTGAAATATAGATACATGACATTTTTTCTGTCCTTTGCTTACTATAAAAGATTTGAGAACATTATGACATTTGGGATTGCAGTTTTGTTCTTACAACTATTAAAATGTATAAGCAGAATTACTTATGTAGCTATTAAGGACATTCTTCGGGGAAGTTATTTGAATTTCCACGTAGTCTGGCAACACATTTGCAATTATTTTGTTTGATTTAGAACTCATGTTTCATGAAATATAATTACAATTAAAGAGCTCTTTCATATTTAAATTTGACCATTTGTATTTTTTCTTAAAAGCTGAATATTGAAGCTAAAATAATAGAAAATAGAATTATTTCAATGTATTGAGTATGATATTATGATTACAACTGATTTTTGTTTCTGCAGCAGTTTTTATTCCAGAATAATGCAACATGTTAATTATAGCTTCTGTCCAAAAAAGCGTTTGTGTTCAGAAAGTCTGTTTAGCACATGTTTAGTGAGATTTATGCATAAGCTTAAATTTAAGTTCATTTTAATGTGATTTCCTGAACAGTGGTGTGGCTTTAGCACATAAGTAAGAGAGGTTTTTTGCTTTCCAATTAACTAAACTTCACAGTGTCCCTGAGGTCTTCTTGACTCACATCTCTTTAATGGATTTTGCTCGACTGTAATTCAGAGAAATGAAACACAGGCAGATCAAGACACACATTTTTCCTTAATTTGGGGCAGATTTCAGACCTGGGATTTTTTCAGACCTGAGATTACTCTGAAAAAAATTACTTAACTGTGTAAAAGTGGAAACACAACCCCAAATCTCAGGTTGCTCAGATTTCCTGGTTCTTTGAGATTTGCCTCTAAAATTGCAGAAAATTAACTTAGGAGCTAGCTAATGTAGGAACATTAGCTCTCTGGCCAAAATGCCAATAAGAGTCATTACAGCCTCACAAAGTCAATAAGCACGTAACAAGAATGCAAAACATCTGAAGAACATAAAGAAACATAAAAGTGTGCTCCATGTTATCGTTGTTACATGTGCTTCAGAAGCTTCCCTTTAGGTTATATTTAGGACTCCTGTGCAGAGTGATTTAAACAAGAAACATGTCTAGACCAGACAATTCCATTCCAGCACAAGGAATCCAGTAGATACAAACCAGATCTCCTCTAGAGGTGGACAAACACGTTTATCAAAGAATCATGGAATAATTTGTATCAAAAGTACTTTTAAAGGCTATCTAGTCCAACCTCCCAACCATGAGCATGAACTCCAGGCTGTTTAGAGCCCCCAACAATTAATCTGTCAACCTCCTAAAGCTTATCAAAAGGCACTTCTTCTCCTTTTTCAAGATGTAACTTGAAGACTATTGCTGTAGATTGTAAGAAGTGTTCAATAATGAGTAAAGGGAATGAAAAATCCACTCTCCAGCACTTGATCTGGTTGGTGACCTGGTGCCCAGCCCTCTAATATATCAAGGTCTCTCTGTAGGGCCTCTCTGCCCTTGAAGGAAGGTGACAGCTCCTTGCAATTTAGTGGCATCAGCAAATTTACCTTCAAGCCTGGCATGCAGGCTTTTAGAAGATGTTGAAGAGCACAGGGTGGACGATAGAGCCCTGTAACCCCACTAGTGACCAGACACCAACTTGATGTCATCCCATTCCCTCTATGCATATGTAAGGTTTCTCAAAGGGAAATCAACTCTGTTGGAAAAATCCTGCTGATGATAAGAAGGAAAAAAGTTACATAATACTAATCGACCCACTGTCGTGAATGATGGCATGGACATCTTGGCATGACTTGATTCTTCCAAAGAGAATCAAGCTTATTGCCATCAAGCAAGGCCTTATATATATAGTGTACAATTAGGTAAGGCTTTTATACTGTGCTAAAAATACTCTGGCTAAAATTATTCTTGTTAACATTCTTGTGAATTGAAACAAACACACACTGGCAGCATGCCACCTCCTGTGTTGCTGTCCATGCATCCTCTCGACCAGTCAACACTGATCATGCAGTGTCCACCTGCAGGTTAAATAACTTGGTTTTAGTCTTCATGTCAGCTGTACATTTCCCAAAGTGCTTTCTGTGAACAGAAGTGAACCAAAATGAACAAAGGCCCTTTATTCTATAAAACTTTTCTTGTCTCCTACAATCCATGGCCCTTAAGCACTTTCAATCAACTATATTTCTACATCTCATTTTCAAAAACACTGGAAAAGTGGTGATAATTCCTATTTTCTTGAGGATTAACAAATGCCATGAGGTAGGAACCAGGCAAAAGAGAGGACAGGGATTTCTGACAAACTCTACCAACAGTTCCTTACCAATCCAGCTGGTCTGAATACAGACTCATTACCCATTGCTAAGCATCAATACACACCAAAGTATTTCTACTTCTTATTCTAGTTTTCACAAAGGAGGGAGGCAGTTGGTAACTCACAAAAACTTTACACTAACTCACCAAAACCTGACCGTATTTATACATCTCAACCAACAGAGGCATCAGCATTCACTGCTTACAGATTACATAACGTTTTCATTAATTAATACTCAAACCCCTATTTGCTTATTGTATCTCTTGATTCTAATGTTAATTAGTCCTCACATGCAATTCTTTTCTCCACTTGAGTCAGGGGCCCATTTTTAGCAGGTGGTCAGCCAGTTGGTCACTGCAGTCTCCCACTGCCATAATTATCTTTTCCCCAGTTACTGCTCAGTTCCGCTCACTTCATTCCTGGTGGCTCTCATCCAGACAGCCCATTCATCTTGGGATTCACTTTCCTATTTCAAAAAACAAAGAATAAGCCAAGCTATTGCTTAATGAGCTCTGCCTAGCTATAACTACTGATTAACAACTAAAAAAAAGTTTACAAATTTTGATTCAAGTCTTGAGGGCTCAAACCTTGAGGGGCTTGATATCACAACCACTGGGAGTACCACAGAGCACTAATTCAGTGCAACACCTAATGCATAAAAATGTTGAAAAGCACTAGAGGTTTCATCATTTCAAACCACAACTCCTGGCTGTCCCAGGAGTACAAAGGGCTGGTGGGAAGCAGGGAGCAAGCAGCACAGTACAGTGTTTATTAACCCAACATCTGGGTTCTGTCCCGACTTCAATTTCTAATTTCTGAACTTAGCCTCAAGCAATGTGTCATTACTTTTCTCATAATGGAGTAAGAATAACATAGATAATCACAATAACACCATTTCTGCAGAAAATCTCATTTCCCAAAGTACAATGCAGGTCATTTTTCCCAGCCCCCGCTAACACTCACAGTTTGAAACTCCATCTGCTCTAGATATAATAAAACTTTGAAAACATGGACTTTCTGTGAAGCTGGCAGCCACATTTCTCCACTCAAAAAGGTAATATGATCTTGAACAGACAGTTATTTTTCTAAATATGGTATTCAAAGAGGGTACTTGAGAGGTACTTTCCATTCAGGATACAGTTCTGGTGTGTCTGGCCACAGTGAAATGTGGACTAGAGATTAGCATTAACTCTGGTTTGTCACTGGTATCTCTGAATGTGACAGATTTAATGCATTCCCATGACCTGAGCGCACAAGTCTACAGGTTCTCAGAAATGACAGCCTGCCTTCTGAAGGTCTCAACACAGCTTTACATGTGAAGGGAAAAGATGATACAGACCATTCTTGTCTCTTTCAATACTTTTCCAATATTTTGAAAAAGAGACAAATTGAAGACCAAAATGCCAGCTGGAGAGACCTGTACATTGATGAAGTTACTGAATCTCAGATTCTTTGTGGATTTTTTGGTAATTTTCCAGGTGTCTAGTGCCCAGGTTGAGTTACTGAAGAACAGTCCAAATGCCCTGACACCCCAAACTCAGATGCTGCCATGAAAATCCTATTGTATTGCAGATACTTCAGCTGTCTACAGAAAGTCAGAAGCTGGTCTCATTTGTGACAACAGCAAAACATTATTTTGCAATAAGCTTAATAAAGGAGTAATAAAACTGTTATTAATACATTAATTATATTAATTATAATTAAATTACCAGTTTATTAGTATTGAAAACCTGGTATGGTATGTTATTTCTTATGCTACTGTCAATAACAATAAATATTTAGCTTTATAAGGCTGCACACTGGGAGAAGATGCTTCCTTAAATATTTGTTTTACTTGACAGACATCAAAACCAGGAAGTCTAAATTGTTTCCCATCAAGAACATCCTGGAAACCCCCTCTGGGAATTGCAGCCCCCTCAGAATTACCACACTCCATCACAGAACACTTATTTAAAACACTTGGAAGAACATGAGGCTGACACAATATATGAGAACATTCTTGCAGTCTTCCCAGCTTGCTCTTTTATATGTCATTTACCATCTTGCCAAGACATTCATTCCACCCTTCACACCATTATTCATAATGAGAAATTATATTATTTTTGTTTGAACACTGTGATCAGCATGATTTTGCAGAGTTCACATTGATCCTTTTAGATTTGTGTTCACAGAGGTGTCTTGACTAATGTGAGCTGGCAGATGACGCCCCCACTGACCAGGAGGTTGTCCTAAACACTGCAATCAAATAGTAGGTCTCATGACAATATGATGTGTAATTTTTTGGTAAATTGAATTAAGTCCAGGTTGGCCAGAGCTCAGAGCAACCTGGTCCAGTGAAAGGTGTCCCTGCCCATGGCAGAGGTGTTGGAACTAGAAGATCTTGAAGATCATTTCCAATTCAAACCATTCTATGATTCTATGAAAATAATGTCATTTTACCAAACCAGTCCCAAAGACAGGAAGGCCCCTCAGCAGCAGGAAACCTCTCCATGGAATTCTAGCAGACTGAAAACAATGTGTTCAATTAAATCCATCCATTAAATGAAAAGAAAGGGAAAAAAAGAACAAAATAACAGTTCTTTCTTGTCATGAACTGTGAAAAGATGAGGGAAAGCAGCATGGTGGCCATATACTGCACTGTCCTAGGAGTTAATGCCATCCTGCAATCCTAAAAGGTGGCTTTAGGATTGTTATGGAGGTACCACTTCTGAAGTATGACAGGTGAGATGCATGTTCATGAAGGATTGAGGAACATTGAGGGGAAATGTTGCTGCAAGTTCAGCTTGGCTGTATCATTCCTCCACCTCCATCAATGGTACTACAGGAAATGTAACACTAAACATTGGTCTGCTTTAGTATGTCCATTCTTATGTTCAAGCTTACACACTTTCCGGATTATTTTAGCAGGGATTGTATTTTCCTGCAATGCTTTTCTCTTTCTTTTTTTGAATAGTGAGGATCATCAATCTGCTGCCAGCTAATATTTTTCTGTCTCTCAATGATCCATCAGCTGATATTCTTTCCTGAAAGCATTTCAAAGTATCTGAAAGATATGCCTAGGCTTCATAGGCATTTCATCTTTCAAATCTGGCTTCTGTATTACCTATAGTTTTTGAAAAGCTACTTTCTGCTATTACTTCTTCTGTTATTTTTAATAGAGGCTACTTCTATACAGCAAGTTTTTGAACTCACACTTATTAGATGGTTATCTTCTGGGATATCTGCACAGATGTTTGAGGAAAGACATCCCTGAAAGTTGCAAGGCATATTCACTCACCATGGATATTTCATCTGTTTCAGTACACAACAGGCACCTCTGGGATGGAAACCAGGTGAAGATGGTTCTGAAAAATTGCACCTCCTTCCCCAGACCCCAGGGTCTCTAAATCCCTGCAGAAGGGAAGGACAAGACCTCAAACTGCAGCAGTTAAATCCACCCAAGCTTCCAGACAGAGCCATCTTTTAGGAAGCCTCACTCTTAGATCCTAGAAAAGGTCATGTATTTAAAGGGATATGAAACAAAATTGTTGTTGCTGCCTAATTTTTAAGGCTATGAGCAAAAAGTTGCTCACGGACCTTGAAGAAAAGGTCAAGGTACAGAGGATTTTTTTTCCTAAAACCCTTTTGCCCAGATGAAAGTTTACTGCTCTCAGCCTGGAGTGAAAATAGAAATAATGTACACACTATAACAACTCCAAGGCACAACAAGAAAAAAAGTAGAAAGAAATAATTCACAGCAAGGTTAGAGAAACATAACACAAAAATTACAGTAATGTAACTTAATAGGTGTAAGAAAGAAAAATTGATGGGTTAGATAGGACTGGATCGACATGTGACACCAGCATGGTCTGACCCTTAGAGCAGAGGTGTACAAACAGCAAATTACTGCCACAAGCAGCTTGTGATTGACTGCCAGGAACAGTCAATTTGTCAAAGTGGAAGAGGAGGGCTGAGGGGAGATTCATGTGTGGGAGAAGACAATGCATGCGTATTTCTGTGAGGTACAGTGTTAGCCAAACAGAGCTGGCAGACAACTTCAGGGTGCATTCCTCAACGTGATTCAGAGACATTTCAATGGCACAGATGATGTCTGAAGCATGCAGANGAAGACAATTTTATGTTCTTCAGCTTTAAAACTGGTTTTGATTATAGCAGCCCTATAATTTTTCTGCTATGTGAGACTTCAAACTGTGACATCCTATAAATACATCTAAGAAAGATAGACTTCCAATATTTAGTTTTTCCAAGTAAAAAAAAAAAAANTTTCTGCACACAGATATAAAGACAACAGCCTGCACTTGGAGTGGGACAAGAGCAATGACTGTGAAATGGCACACACTACATGAGGTAACTGGTTTTTGCATGCACACCCAGAGTGGCGCTGAGGCCGGCTGCTCCCCANAGAGAGAGACCTATAACCTTTGACACTCAGAATACCTTGTTACAGAAATGGAATAAAAGTCTTCTGAATCTGACTTCAGCAATTTGCAAAAACCCACTACTCACATTGGAATTCACAATAAGAGAGAATCACAGGGAAAAAATATCCAGTTTAGTATCATGTTTTCTAGTAATTTTGCCAGTAGCTATTAATAGGATTAGAATACATTCTCACTAGGAGGTGTTTGGGCACAGTATTTTTAAAGATGGTA
>VXBB01019258.1:151209-172447 GCA_013399915.1 Illadopsis cleaveri
GGCTGCAATGGGGCTCTGCTGCTGCTACTGTTTGTCTGTCTTGTTATACACATATCTATTCTAGTAAAGGACTGTTACTCCTTTTTTCAATATCTTTTCCGGAAAGCCCTGTAATTTCAAAGTTANTTTTAAAGATGGTATTTTCTGTCTTTTCTTATTGAATTTTCCTCTTCTTTTTTTTTCACAGAGCTTGAAAATTATCCTACAAGGAGTTATTGACAAATGCTACTTGTTATCTAAAGTGGCTAGCAGAAGCATGTCCTCCTTACAGTATGAAAGCACATTATACTGATATGCTAGAGAGAGCCAGAAGCCAAACTAAAATTTTCTCACACACCCATTGGAGTCTGACAATGATAATATTTTAATTACAAAACTGAAATTCAGGCTATGTTAGCTGAAAGGCTTCCCAGAGCTCAAGATGACCTCTCTGCTTTAGCAGAGCCCAAGGTATCTTTGCCTTATTCAGGTTAAGAAATCTTCTGCCTTCTCACTCCTTCCAGTCTAAAACTCTTACCTGAGCATACTGTAACTGAGAACTAAGGCAAGGTGTTTACAAATTTTCATGATAAATGATAATAAATGTTGACAATTATTGCACCAGGGTTTGCTGACTTACATGTGCAATTAACCAGTACAACCAGTGAAAACTTCACTGTTCCTCCTGATTTCAATTTTGTCATCTAATGCCGTGAAAGAACATGGATTATTTTTTTCCATTGAAGATATTTGTAATGTTGCACATTATTCCATTAGCAACTGAGGGACTATTCTTTCCAGGAAAAAGGCAAAGAGGCTTTGGACATTAAAAGAAGGATGAGAAAAGGACATGGTGACTTTTTAAGATGATCCAAATGTCTTTTCTAACTGCTTTTGAGTTGGACTTCACACATACCAGTTTCCTTCTCCTTTCTAAGCCAACCAACAGCTCTTCTAGCATTGTGATGACATATGCATATAGACAGGAATCTGTCCTGAGCTTCCCAAATGTTTTAAAAGCCCAGAAGAATGCATTTAAAGTAATTACCAGAGTACTTGCCTTCAATGTATATGCCACCTTGCGAATTGCCAGCACTACAGAATACTCATGTCAACTCATATGGGACCAAAATTATACTAAACCTGACAGGAGCCACACTGACATCACATATGTTCCAAAATAACCCTTGGTCAAAGCCTCAGAACTACAAGTGCATAAATGTTCCTGTAATGAATCCATCATTCATTTTGTTTGTTACCCAGAACTAAGACTGGCAAATAAATTCTAAGTTTCCCTCTGATGCAATTACTTGCTAATATTGTGCCAAGTTCAGCCTAATGGTTTTCATGCCTCAGTAAATATATTTGAAGTGGGGATCCTACAGCAGATTTCATACTAACTTGAATAGGTTTTTATTGCTAAGTTTTTCTTAAATGGCCCACTTCTCAGCTGGTAGCTCTGTCCTCATAAATATTTGAAATATATAGTTTATCCTTCAGCTTCCCAGGAAGTGCAGTATTAGCTGTTGAGGCTTTTTCAAGATGAAATTGGTAAAACAGGGTCTTAGTAATGGCCTCCAAATGAGATAAAGGTCTCATTTTCTGTCTGTTATTAGTTTCAGCTGACTAATTTCTCCACACTGGCTTCTAGTGTGTATGTGTATATACGGATGGAGAGAGAGAGAGAGAGGGAGATCATTGTGTTCATGTGGCTTTATCACACGAAGGAAAATAACAGACCATTACAGTTTTGTATGAGCTGTCACGAAGCACTAAGTTATTCCAGCTTAGCCCAGCCTTCCCTCATCTCATCATTTTCTCCTGCAAAAAATGAAGCAACTCTATAATAAATGGAGGGCAGGGGTGTTTGCAAAAGATCCCCATTTTGGGCATTGAGCTAAATAGGAGGGGGCTTAGTGGAGACATGACAGTGTACTCCAAGAGACAGAAAGAGGCCTAATTGTGAATACAAGTCTATGACATATGTCTTTCTTATGCTGACAAAATAAAGGCATGTATTCTGAATGTCTTCCTTGAAACAGTAAATCCAGATTCCCCACCCACAGCAGTCTATAAGCTGTTTAAACCTAGAGTGGGCTAGAGAGTTGAAAGAAAGTGAGGCTTCTGCTCCAATGCAGGCTCCAGCCTTCCTTCTGGTAGAGGTTTTGAGGTTTAACGGTTTAGAGAACCTGGGATTGAAGGTGTGGGCTGTCTAGTCTTTCACTTACAAAGTCTATTTACAAATATATTTTTGATCTTCATTTTCCAGCTTTCTTCTTGGCATCTAGGAGATTAGAAACTTCACATTTATGCACACATCACAGTTTTTTTTTTTTAAATTTGTTACTGATTATAACTGTTTAATTTTATTTTCTAGCTCAATGGAAGCTAGCATGTCTGGGGGCAGAGGGAGGAGTATTTTTTAGCTCTTCTAAGATATAAACCATGAAGTAACTGCATTCACACATGGGAGTATTAAAGAAAGTAAACTTATTATAATTATTATTTTTTTAATCTATGCCAGGAGAACCAAGAATTTCTGAACCACATACAGAGAAACCATGAAGGCAGAGATAACCTTATAATAGGCTGTTTTCCGTGGTTGTATTCTGCCTGGAACGAGTTCCCTTCTAATCTGAAATAGCCCAAGCAGTATTGACTGCCAGGGGACACCACAAGAAGTCTGTATTTGTGCAGAGTGTGGTAGAAGATAGGTGTTACCTCTGTGTGTGGGAGCAGTGCTTTGATTTCTGGCAGAGGGCTGATTTTTGCTTGCTGCTGGGGTAAGCTGCTATTTAATTTCACGGTGAACTGTGTCACAGCTCTGTTTTCCTTTGCACTCTAAATCCTAGTAAATTGCCAAACACAATATATGTTCGCTTTAAACAACCTGTTCTCATAGTCCATTGATGGGCAAAATTCTAACCCACTAAAAGGAGCATAATCCACTAATACAATTTTATCCTGTGCAGGCAGCAGTGCATCAACAGCTTATATAAAGTATCAGCCTCTCTCTTTCACACTAAATGGCCTGAGATTCACATGAACTGACTATCTCTATTTTTAATACACAGATCCCCACAGAGCCCTGCCTGGTAGACAATGGATACAGTGACACTCATTTTAAAGATTAAAAATTCTGACACAAACAAGCTGTGGGCCAAATAAAGTGTGCCTAATAAGATTCAAGAAGTCTTGCATGCCTCTTCAGAGGCTTCAAACAGAGACAATCTGGCGTCTCTCCACTAAGTCACTCTTCTTTTTTCCTGCATGCCTTTCTCTACCATGGGTGGAGAAGTATGAAGTAAAGCCTTAAACAGTTTCCAGAATGCAGGGGTATTTTGTGTTTTAGAAAGAAGATAAATGTATTTTATAAAGAAGATAAGAAACTTACTGGGTAAGAAACATCATCATACCAAGAACAAAGTATAGCAAGCCTCTAAGTCATATATAATATATTGGCAGTTGTTCAAGGTTATTAACACACACAGAGTTATTCGCCCAAGGAGAGACAGTAGCTGGCATAAGTGCAGTTATGCAGATTACAAGAAGCCCAGATGCACAAAAGTGTCAAAGCTGTAAGAAAACTCCATTCTCACTCATTCTACCTCAGTGGTTGTTGAATCTGCTGAGGCTGAGAAGAGACAGATCATTTTATCATAGTTTCTTCTTACTATGACTTGCACAAGCTGATTTTCACAACAGCATTTTTTCCTATCAACTCTGAAATTTCTCTTATAAAATCTTAACTGATCATTTTCTGCTCTGCCTCTTGTCTGATTTTTTCCAACTTTTGACTGACAGTCATATTATTCCCCTGACTGGCATATAACATTTATTGACATGCTTAAACATTCATGTAAGTACTTAAAATGTGCCACATGGTCATCAGACTGGACTGGTGTTTCTCATACTCTATCTTTTGTGCATTTCTTTTCTTAGTCAAATTTTAGAAATCATTTTAAAATGGGGTAATTAGGACTGCAGGCATACCACATCTTTTAACAGTCACATAATGATGCTCTGCTTTGCTCTCACTTCCATGTGATTCTTGAGACTGATGATCTTTTGATCATCAAGAGGCAATATTCGTAACTTCACTTTTATCCTATGAAACGCTCAACTAAGTGCAAAAAACATTTTACATAGAGGGCTTCCTGGCATTAGGTTTTTTTTCAGATGGATCAGGGCCTTGAGTCCTCTCTTTAATAGCCAGGCAAGCACAGAAATTTGAGATTTGGAGGTGCAAATATGTCCCCACAGATACAATGGATGCTTAGGGACCATGTTCAGTTCACATTAAAATGTTTGAGCCCTCAACTGACATTACTTTTCATGACACAAAATAATCCAATACAAGGACTTAATTTAGTGGGGTTCTGATTGAATAGAAAATATGTGACCTGTTAAAAAATGATAGTTTCTTCCTAAAAGAAAATATCTCTTCATCCTGCCCATTAGATTACACAATATTCACAGCCATAGGTACATCTTACATTAATTACTGATGGTCCAACAACATATGGCATAGTTTGAATATTTCATAAAGTTCTGCCATGGGATTTAACTTTAAGTGAGTCTTAATTCCACCTGAAAGGCCCCCAAGATTACTTCCCTAAAAAAAAAAAACAAACAAAAACAACTAATCAAAGAAAGGCTTGGACAGAATCCAGGCAACCCATCATAATTTAGAATTCAAAAGGCAATATCAGAAGGAATGGTCTAAAGTTGCAGGAAAGAACAGAAATAACACAAGAAAGCTTTTTCTCACATAGTCTCTAGTGATTTTTCATTTGTGTGAGAAATTATAAGGGAAACAGTAGACCACAGATATTTTCTGTAGATTAAAACAACATATGCTGTTCAAGAAGAACAGTCTCTAGCAGGCTTTGTATTTAAGAAAATGAAACACAATCTATCCTTAGTATTCTCAGCAGAAGATATAAAAATGGACTTACGTGTTGTCAAGTATTCCCTTAAGGTAATCTGGGACTAATAGGAATAGGACATGAAAGCTCATCTACCCATTAAGCTCTTACTCAGGTTGTGGTAGCAAAGTACCTTTTGAAAATACCATGAAAATGATCATCAGATATGAAAGATTTCCTCTACATGTCAGCTCCTGAGGGGAATTTTCCCTGCATATTTACATAAATTCTCTGAAAGCCAGTCCATGTTTCCCTCTGAAATGGTTAACATGAACATTGATATAGTGGATTTTACATTTTCATTGTAAAAGTGTCATTCTGAAGATGCACATGAAAGAATCCCACACTGTTGAGCTCAACCTGACTATCACCTAGGTTGACTGATCTTTCCACGTGTCTTTCTTTATCTAACCTTGCTTTGTCTTCCTTACTGAAAATCTTTGACACTGGCCAAAGCATACTAAATCCCAGAGTTGCAATCAAGCTTCTTCAAGATCTGTCTTGTAAATATGTTATTAATATGTTATTAAAATCTTTGTAAAGTAGATTTTTATTACTGCCACTTGTTAATGGCCTATGTTTGTCTGTTTTCTTATCCACATTGCCTAGCAGGGGAAAAATATATAGGTGCCTAATATTTAATTCAAAATAAGATTCAAATCATCTAGGCTTCCTTCTTAGCTCTGTGAACAGAGAGCCTCAGAGCATTCCAGTTTTGTAATTTATTTTTGTACTTGTAAATCCTACTGTGAGTGTAAGGGGATTATGAGAACTGCTGGGGACAAAGGATTAATAATCCTTAGCAATATTTCCTTTGAAAAGCAGACCTTGAGTTCCCTAACGGTAAATTATTCCAGTGGATTAGTCAGACTCACTGCGAGAACATCATATCTCTGGTGAAGTTAAAAGTCTTTCTAAACATATTTAAAACCATTTATTTCATTTATGAAACAGCTATTTTTCAATTGGTGTTGTTCTGCTTATTGATTACTGAGAAAAGCCATTAAGTTTTCATTTGCAGGCACTCAAGGTTATAAAAGATTTTCTTTCATTCATTAAGTATCTGCAGGAAAATGGCCTTTTCTACACACTAGTCAAAATATGGAACTGTTTCACTGCTTAAATTGCATTAAAGGAGAACTCAGGAAAGGCCTGGTTTGGGGGCTTTTGCCCAAATCATAAAAGCATATGAGACAAAGAAAGTAGAAGAGAATTTTTCAGAAGACAATATGCATCAGATAACTTCATCAGACACTTGGTTTAGGTACAGCATTTATAGGCCAAAGAAAAGTGTCACAAGCAGTGTTTCAATTAGAGGCAGAAAGTATATTCACCACTCAGTATTCTAAAGCCAGTCCTTACAGGCAGTCTTAAAGACCAAACCATCAGCAGTTCCTTTTTGCCACTAGTGTTTCATTCAACTATCACCATTATAAATTAATTCTATCTACTTGTTTAAATATATATACTTTTTTTGTTGTTGAGTGGTTTAGGTTCACCGTTAATGTGAAGTTAAATGTTCATCTGTGAAAAAGAGTATCCATTTTTTTAATAGGAATTTTTGTCTTTTTTTTTTTTTTTTTAGGATTGCATTGAATCACATGAAAGAAGTTTGCAAGAAACCCACTATACCTAAATGGCAGCTTCAGACTAATAGACACCATCTAGCTTTTGCAGACCAGATATTTAAATCAAGGCTCTCCAAACTTAAAACAGGACTTTAAACAGGACCAAAACCAAATTTTAGAACAGACTGAGATTCCCATTGTTGGAAATTACACAAAGTTTAAAATTTTTTATGCAACTTTAGTCAGTTCTCCCTTGCCCAGAGGGAAAGGAATTGAAGTTTCTTTTCAGGAGACTGTTCCACCAGGTGAGGTCTGATGAGCATCATAATAGACTAGGAGTAGTACAGAAGACACACAAAAGATAACGACCATCAGCTCTAAACATCACCCCTGGCATGGTCAGAGGCACCTGATCTGGGAAAAGAGAGGTAGGAATGAGAACCTAATCAGCTTCAGAGGCAAAGAAATCCATATCCAATAGGAAATCAAATACTAGGAACTGCACAACTTGGGACCAATGGAATGGTCCAATGGACCAATGGAATTCTTTTCTTTGCACAACCAGGGCAATGTGTGGATGAAATTACTTCCCTTGCACATCCTGGCCAGAACAACATCCTGGCCAGAATAAAGTAATGCCTTCATTCTCTAACACTAAAAATGGTTTTGGAGAGGTGGGGTTTTTTTTTGTTTTCCCGTCAGTTTCAGTGAGGCAACTACATGGCAACTACTTAGGACAACATGAAAAAGAGGAGCTACATCATCACTTGTCAAATCAAATATGGCTGGAAAAGGAAAGATGATTTTTTCCCAAATACAGAAAAAATAAAATACATCAATTGCAGTATTACAAGACAAAAGAGACTGTTAATCCCAATAACATTCATGTTATATTCATCAGCCTTTTTGGCAAAGTATGAGGCATAAAATTCATTGTCAAGCAGCCACATGTAATCAAACCAACCTGAGACCAAATTCTAAAAGCCCATTAATAAGATTATTTCACTGTAGAGACATACCAGGGAACAAGCCTCAGAGACTGAAATGTTTCAGTTAATGACTTAGACATCTTCATGAAACATTTTTGCCTATTGTAACAAAACTGTATAAAAGTTGCAGAGAAGATTACCACGCCCTGTTTAAGGCCTTGGACCTAAGGCAGGTTGATGGAGAAATGACTAAGTGACTCAGGTCTGGGCTGGGGGGAAAAGAATACATTCACACTGGGATCAAGCTTAGCCCCTTTGGGGTGGAGACCACAGCCCCGGGGCTCTCAGCTGCCAGGCTAGCACAGACCCTCACACCAAAGGGGTGGGGAGGAGAGGTTATGGGTGTGTGGTGAAAAAGCCTCTACTCTGAGGCAGTGAA
Organism: Illadopsis cleaveri; assembly: GCA_013399915.1. Taxonomy (NCBI): domain Eukaryota; kingdom Metazoa; phylum Chordata; class Aves; order Passeriformes; family Timaliidae; genus Illadopsis; species Illadopsis cleaveri. The sequence goes on from VXBB01019258.1 coordinate 159,053, forward strand.
TGCCCATCCTCTGCTGTGCAAACCAGCTCAGCTGTAGGGTCATTTCACTCCAGGAAAAACTGCATCCATGTGAAGGACAGCAGAGGGGATGTCATGGCCCATCAAAGAAGTCTACAGACCCTGCAGCAGAGCACTCCAACGTGATGCAAACAGATCCACAGTGTTGCAAGAGACAGTGTCAAACTTGACCTCCCCAGGGGAGGCACCTGGGCGATCCCACCTGGCCCAAACACACATTAATCCAGTGGATTCCATAATTTTCCATGCAGGGCTGCAGGGGACTCTCACCTGCACACTCCTTCCTTCCTTCCTCCCTCCCTCTTCTCTTCCTCTCTCTTTCTCTTTGCCTCTTTTACTATTACATAAAAAGTATCAAGTTTTTTGGTGCCAGCATCTAATCTCATTTGGTTTCAATCAAGTTTTGGGGTATTTTTCAAACCTTTCTGGGTTCAATCTATATTGTTCACAGGGACTTAATTTTCTTTGCTCTTCTGTGTTTAAACTGCTTTGTAATGATATGCAATAAGGAAAGCTGAATTATTATTATTATTGTGCATAAACTGTAGTTATTGCTCCTAGATATTTTCTTTGTTATGTGTTCATTATTTTAATTTTATAAAAGTATCACCATGCTCTTCCTTAATTTTACCTTTGTTTCCATACACCACCAGTGTGCATCTCACTAATTAGATTTCTAATTTTTTGTGAGATCTGTCTGTCTCTTTCTTTCTCACCCTGTCTCATTATTTTCACCAGAAATGGCATTAACACTACTCTTAATAAAAATGTTGTTCCCAGATGCAGTTTTAACAAGCCCTACTCCAATACCTTCCTAAGATTTATCTTTGAGCAAAGACATCATGGTGGCAATTTAGGACTCAGAGCACTAACTGTGCTCAAATTCCTTCCAACCCAAGTACAGTTGGCTGAGAATTGATTTTCCATTGCAATGTGGTGTTGGCATGTGTACATTGTATAGAGTGGGCTGCCTGCCAGCCTTACCACTGCCACGCAGGACTAATAGAATATTATATAGACTTGCAAGTTTATTTCTTTGCAAACTACCACAAAAAGAACTGGAACTTTTTCTTAACTAAGAGCAACATTGTTATTTGATTGACATTCCTTCCAAGGGAAACGAAATCATTACAAATTCCTGACTGAAATAGAACTGTAATTGACTCCATATTGCAAAATCTCTACTGGAGACACTCTTTTGCAGTCTGGTCTAGGTTGTCTACAATGATTTCCCGGGCAGGGATGATGCATTTGCTACCTGGTCATAAATCCAGTCTGACACGTCTTGATTTTTATTTTAAGACAAAGACTGAAATTCTGTGCTTGATACTAATGGCCATGTTTCCCTAACACCATCTTCTCATGGTTTATCCACTGGGTAGTTGCTGATCCAAAGAAACAGTTTCAGAAGTATTTTAAGCAGGAAAAAGTAGGATTTTCACTTAAAGGCAAAGATTTATATCCTTGTTACCAGGCACTCACCTACAACTCGAGTTCTCCCTTTGTGCCATTAAAAGTGTTGGATGTACAGTGAATAGGATCAGAAAATCTCCTGGGGCTAAAAGCACACCGATGAGCTTCCCACATTCATTTCAGCTCCAAACTGCTTCCCAAGATGACTGTACCAACACAAAAAAGGGAGTGGGAAGGAACAGAGGAAAAAAGATGGATTACTTCTTTTGATGGTGTGCCAGCACGAAGCATTCATAAAGCTGCTACCTAAGGGTCATTTTGAAGTTTGTGCTATCCAGAGAGGTTGTGGCTGCACAGAAGTTTTTCATTTCATAATAATCCTCACTGCACCATCGCCTCTTATAATCCCCTTGGTACGGGTAAAAGTATTGGGGCATGTACATGAAGAAGCACTTTTGGGTGTAAGGAAGTGAATATGTAACATACTTCGTGACTTCTGGAGTACAGTTGAACTTGAGAGGCAGAATTCAGATCCCAGCCTGTACAGAAATTTGTTGGATTTTCTGATTCTTTTGTTTCTTGATTCTAAGCTTTCCTTTCAATGCAATACTGAAGAGCAGATCTAGAAAATTGAAAATCAAAAGAGTGAGGATGAGAGCACAAGAGAGTAGAAAACTCTACCAATTTTGAGTATCAAAGTCCAAAACTAGTTCTGACAACTCCCATTCAGTCCCCACCTAATCTTGGGCATGGTTTGAAGGAGTTCTGTATCTCTTCTGAACATTTGAATTCATAGAATGGTTTGGATTGAAAGGACCTTAAAGAGCATCCAGTTCCATGAGCGGGAACACATCCCCATAGACCAAGGTGCTCAATCCAACCTGGCCTTGAACACTGCCAGGTGTTGGTCATCCACAGCTTCTCTGGGAGACATGTGCTAGGGCCTTACCACCCTCACAGAGATTTTTTTTCCCTAACATCCAAGCTAAATCTAGTCTTTCAGTCTGAACCTCAATTTGAACTCCTTATCCTATCACTACAGTTCCTGATGAAGAATCCCTCTCCAGCTTCCCTGTANCCTGAATCTCAATTTGAACTCCTTATCCTATTACTACAGTTCCTGATGAAGAATCCCTCTCCAGCTTCCCTGTAGCCCCTTCCCATACTGGAAGGTTGCTACAAGTACTCCACACAACCTTCTCTTCTCCAGGCTGAACAGTCCCAACTTTCTCAGCCTGTCCTCATAGGGAAGGGACCTCTTCTGGACTTGCTCCAACAGTTCCATGTCCTTATATTGGGGGCCCCAGAGCTGGATGCAGAACTCCACTGGATGCAGATGGAGTCTCACAGAGCAGAGCAGAGGGGCAGAATTCCCTCCCTCCCCTGCTGCCCACACTGTTTTAGATGCAGTCCAGGATAAATTTGGATTTCTGGGCTGCAGGTGCACATTGATGGCTCATGTTGAGTTTTCATCAACAAAATCAACTTTTCCTGACTACCTAGCATTGTATCCTTGCTCAGCCCAGAACTGCCAATCTGATAATGTTGGCAAATCTAAAAATGCAAGAGAAAATTCTCTATCTAAATTGCTCAATTAACAACTGCTTTTCTCAGGGCATAACATGACTCTATTCATAAAAAAATAAAAATCACTTTCGCATCACTCTCAAGACTCCATTCCATTTTGCATGAGTGGGCTTGGGAAGTGATTCTATGAGCTGTACCAGGTACAATACCAAGCAGAGAAACTGAATCTCACTCCTCCTCCCCGCTGAGCTCCCTGATCATTTAAATGCCCTAACCGCTGGCCAATGATACAGTCACAATATTTCTGGTCCTTTCTTTTGATCCCATGTTTTCCTGAGAATGATCAAAGACTAAATATACATTATTCTTTCCCAGAGTTACAGAACTATCTCATGAGGAAGAAACAGAATTCATGTCCTGACCTCCGATGTGAGTGCTCTAAAAAAAAAAATTAACAACTGCATAATGAGAGAGGACCTTGAGGATTGGTTTTAAAAGAAGAAATTAAGTCTTTCACAGATCTTAAAAGAAAGAAAGTGATCTTCACTAGCTCAAAAGAAATAAAAAGAATTTAAGACATATATATGGTCAGAAATATTTAATGTTGGAATTATGTTAGAAATGTTAGAAAATCCATGCAGTACCATAGACCTTCAGTGTAATTTGAACCATTTTAAGTAATACTTTGCACAGGGTTCATGTTATTCTGGATTTCATTTTGATGAGACAAAATTTCACCATATCCACTTGCAGTTGCAGGGGGAAGGAAATTTAGTTCACTATAGATGTTGAGGAGTGATACTCGTACTGCCTAACACAGCACATAAACTGGATTTCCTGTGCCCATAATGACTTGTGAGTTGTAGGTGACAAGCAGATCTGAGCTATCAGAACTTCACTCTTTGTTGCAGTTTTCTGCATACACTTTCAAAGTCATCAAAGGCAAAAATTTCATGCTGCAGAGAGTAAGTAGCACTCTCTCTTAGTTTTGGGTTATATCAGCTAAGCTGAATACAGCTTAAAGACTTAGAAATATACACAAATGTACATAGTATTTTTTGTGGGCATCAAGAAATGGACAGGGAACTAAGTTTAAAATCAGCTATCTGTAGAAGTAATAATCCCTCAGTATGGGTTTATGAAATTAATCAGTTTTCCTAATTTCAATAATTTTAGTTTGCAGGACCACAGAATCATTTAGGTTGGAAAAGACCTCTGAGAGCATTGAGTCCAACCTTTGACTCATCACCACCATGTCAACCAGACCTTGACATCGAGTGCCTTGTCCAGAAGTTTCTTGAACATCTCCAGGGATGGTGACTCCACCTCCTCCCTGAGCAGCCCATTCCAACGCTTAGCAACCCTTTCTGTGAAGAAATTCTTCCTCATGTCCAACATGAGCCTGCCCTGATGCAGCTTGAGGCCTTGTCCTCTTGTCCTGTCACCAGCTGCCTGGGAGAAGTGGTTAGATACCACCTGGCTACACCCTCCTTTCAGGAATTTGGAGAGAGTGATAAGGTTACCCCTGAGCCTCCTTTTGTCCAGGCTAAACACCCCCAGCTTAAAATAGTTTAGGTTGTCATTTATTTTCAAAGATACTTCAAAACTTCCCATCAAAAAACCTATTGAAAATAGGATCGAGGTAATAAGAATTTCTTTTTTTTCTTTTTTTTTTTTTTCCCAATGGTTTGCACACAAATAATATATTGTATCCTCTTTTGACTTCAGCAGCACATTGGTGAATAATATCCTCAAAGCTGTGCTAGCCTAATTTGAAGATACTGCTGCAGGAAGATGCTAAAGTACTGTTTAAATGGATGTTGTTAAATAAAAACAGTGTTGCCTGGATTCTGTTACATTTAAGAGACAGGAAAACGAATCAATGGTGCTGAATGGAAAAGGATGAGATCAATAGGTGGACAAAGTACATTTTCAAGGCACTAAAAATCTGAAAATTTAGAAGTTTTAAAACCGAAGAATTACCTGCCTGCATCCTTTTAAATCAAAGTTCATGGAATTTATAGAAGGCTAGATGTCAGATAATACCATGCATCTGAGGGCTTAGCAATGCAGTTTTCTGATAATGTACCTCTGAAAGCCTAGACTTCAAAAAGAGCTTTGGAATCATCAGCCATGATTTATGAAAACAATAATTTCACTTCTCCCTATATTTCATGTCATTAAAAAGAAAGATTGGTCTGTCAGTTGAGATCCTCTTTCTTCAGGTAGAGCTAAAAAGAACAGTAAAAGCCATAGATGAACCACACTTCAGCCAGGTGATTTTCCAAAGATTAGCTACATAGGTACTGAACAAAAGCCTGCGTTATCTTGAGTGTTATTCAGAGCTCCTTTTCTTAGTTTTATGAGCAAGCTTCCAAAACGTATATCCAGCAATGCTGCTGGAGCTGGAAGGAGGAAAGTATACCAAAGCTCTAGAATAGCTTAAAAACCAGAGTTTGATTATTGGCATATGGCCAATAATCTTGGTATAGATAAGGACCCCAAATAAAATGAGTCACAGAATACCAGGTTGAAAGGAATAGCAAAGATCATCTGGTCTAACCCTTCTTGGCAAATGAATGGAACTGTATGGCTGCAGAAATAGCTTTTCTTCCTTGTAAAGAGAGACATAAATCAGAGCTTCAGGATCTGCTTTCAAGTCTATTTTGGGTGCATACACATATAGTTTTGTTTTCCTCTCAGTAAAGGGTAGTCACAGCACTAAAAGCAGTTGCAAAACTTGGGAGAGCTTGAGAGAAAATAGCTGTGGTAACATTTACAGTAGAAATTCACTCCCTGGTTTGCTAACCCCAAACAGCCTTTTTCCAAGCATCTCCATAAGTGTGTGGAAAGTACTTTTCTATAACCGATAAAATTTAGGATGCCACTGAAGCCCTGCTCCCTGACTATGCCCCTCTCCTGGCTACTCCAAAAATTGACCCTGTCCTGGCTGTGGCCAGGACAATCTCCTATTAAAGTGATGCTAGTTTACTGACCAGTGTTTACCATTAAACACTGGCTCTTGAGGATTTTTCTACTTTCTAATGCACAGCTATACTTAATTTCTCTCCCAAGTTTGCCCTCTGAGTTCAGGTCAGCAAACTAATAGCTATCATTCTCACTCAAACATCTTGGTTATCTAAGTGATCATTAGGTTGGTGAGACAGATGTTTCACTGGTGCTATTAACCTTAGCCATTAGTTTTTCGTTTATTTTTGTGCCTATTAGTTATATACCTTTATTGCTATTTTTCTTAGTCATAAAAAAGGCAAAATGTTTAAAAACTGCCAACCAATTTTCAAATCAAAACAGGTTTCTTGCTAAAGCATGTTGTAGGTTTGTGAATGGAGGTAGGTATAATACTTTTGAACCTGTGGACAAGAACTACACCAACAGTGTGTTAAACTGAAAATCATCCATTTGTTCATATCCTGTTGTGTCTGCAAAGTCATTCAAATTTTGCAGGACATTTATTCAAAACTTTCTAATATAAAGGGAAGAAAGAAAAAAGGCAGACCTGGTCTCCACTGAGAGGCTGTTCTTATCACGTTTTGACAGCAGAGAGCTGCCACTTTAGAAATGTACATGAAAGACACCTGATATTGCAGACATCATTAAGCAATATACAATTCATTGACTCAGCAAAGGTTCTTGAAGTTCCTCACTAACCACAGTCTGAAGGAGCACTTCATTCTTAACTTCTTAACTACTTAATCTCTGTGTCACCCAGAGCATGTTTTGCATAGAAAACAATTCCTAGTTTCTATTAAAGTCTTTTGACTGAGGCAGTAGAGAAGGGTAACCTAGTTACAGTTTGGCAAGTCTCATTGCAAACCTTGCCACCAAGAGTTATGTGGACATTACCTTCTTGGAAACACCTGCTGAAGAGCTCATACAACTATGAATGTTCAGACAGAGAGGTACAACACTTGCTTAAATGTCAGAGCTGTGCATCCACATTCACAACCATTTAGATCTGATGGCAACAGTAGAATTATCACTGGAATATATTCAGAGAACTTCTGCCAAGTAAGACTTTAGCAGTACACAGGACAACCAAAAACCTGAAGCAGCACTTTGGAGCATGTAAGAGAGGATAGTTTTTATTTTAAAGGGTTTTAAATTGTGTGAATGTGGTTTTATACATTATTTAGTAACTGCTTAAAGAGTAATATAGTCTCAAATATCCACCCCTCCAATTTTTGATTTTTTTCATTAGTTGGTAGTAGAAAGCATCCTAAATATCTTTTAAACCATATGGTCAAAAATATTGTTTCAAAATCTAATTAATAAATCTTTATTTTCATTCATTCACCTGTCCAGTGCACAACATAGCTTTCTGCCAAGTTTGAACTAGTTACTACAAGAGTCAGTAGGAAACAAGAAGGGGACAACTCAGCTTGACTTTCAGGAAATCTCAGAGCCAGCCAGCAGACAAGTTCTTGAATATTTCCCTGTCCAAATGATGTGGAAGAAACTTGCTCTTTGCTTTTCCCATTGCAGTTTCCCACCCCAGCACACCTGTTCCCCATCACATTCGCTCTCCATCATCACCTATCATATGAAAGAAATACTGTACAGAGCACTTCCTGCAATCACATGGGAGCTTTCAACATGCAGCCACTGCTTAATGTGCTAGAAAACCCTCCACCAGGATTTAACAGCACACAGGGTGCAAAGACCTGACAGGAACAAAGTCTTGCATATTTCCTTCTGTAAGGAGAGGCACTCAGTGCTGATTTCACAGACAGCAGTGCCTAACTCCTAATTACCACTGTTTCCCACTGAGCAGGAGCCAGTTTCTTCCTCTCATAAACTTTGCAAGAGCCAGCTTTTCACAGGTCTTGGATCATGCTTAACTCAGAGAACATCTCTTTTCCTTCCATGCAATTAGAGTAGCACATACCAGGAAAAATAGAGCCAGCAGTAGTTTGCCTGGTGATGATAACAAAGGGTACGTTATAGGGATGGAGGAAAGGTACTGTAGAAGCCATCCCAAAACGGATGTTCTAGATGGGTGGTCAATGTTTCTGCACCAAATACTGTCCTTCACATCTCTGTGATGAAAAGCCACTCATTTCAGCTAAAAACACAGATTCTGTTTTCTGAGACACTGACAAATAATTTGGATGGGAAATGATTTCACAGCTTTTGTAGAAGTCTGTCCTTTTTTATAATATCTTTCCATCTTAGGAATCTTACAGTACATCATGTTGTTTTGAAAGTGTTAAATATACATAAATAAACTTGTGTGTTCTTGCTCAGAGACAAGTCTGACTCCTATAGAAATCAGGTTTTCAATCTTCAGATTATAAATAGCAGCCAGGACTGACTGGCTCAAATTTCTAAACTAAAAGAAATGCAACAATAGTTTAAAACAATAACTACAAGGGAGGTACTTCATGAAATGAGAGGCAAAATATGCATCCTACTAATTCTATTTACTATTGGCTTCAATAGATAAGAGATTTTATTGACCTAACATTTGATGCAGTGCAGTAACCAGAGAGAGATAATAAAACCTACAGGTTGGAAAGGGCTTAAGGAAACAGAAAACAGAAATGAAAAGAAGCCTTGTGTCCTTTCTTCAATCTGTCAACTTCAACCTGTGTATTTGAGTTTATTTTACCCTGAGTAAAGAGTCCCTTTGCTATGCATAAAGTCATAAAATTAATGAAATTCTGTACTGCAAAATGGGCACACATGATATTTCCTGTGATTCTCTTGCCTTAATACACTGTGCCTCAAGAATATAGACAGAGAAAGTTTTATTGCTAAATCTTAAGTAAATTTGGCTAAGCTATTCCAAAATGGGGAGTTAAACGTTTCAGAAAAGTTCTATGCCCAAAAAATCTTCAGAACATCACCAGCTAAAAATTTGTGAGAACTATTATTTACTTAGCTATGGAAAGACAAGACAGACTAAAATCAAAGTAGCACTTCTAAGATCCTTTTGAAATGTTTCTACTGGAGACTGTTATAAATATTTTATTGGAAGAATAAAAAAATCCAACTGTCCCTTGAAAAGCTGCTGTGCTGAATTTAGAGATTCAATTCAACCATTAAAGTATCAAATGGAGATTTTAGTCCTGCTTTTATTGGAAATCAAAATGCAAGTTTATACTGTGGAGCCCCTAATGATGCCTCCATAATAGCAGCATTTCAGAACTAGACTCAAATGGTTTATGCCACTCATCAAACTGACACACAAAGAAGAAGAGATTTAGTCTTGAAATAAAATAGTAATTTTTCCAGACAAAAAGATTACTGAGAAGATTCTGTTTTGTTAAAGATACAGAAGAGGGCCGCTGTTGCCTTTGATTGTATTTACAAAGTATGAGTCAGTTTTAATTTTAAGATAGCAAACCAGAATAAATTAATGATCACAACGTGGGGACATATGCAGATGATAAGGATGATCACAGTCCCTGATTTCAATTATAATTTCAGCACATAGCTGCTACAAATATCTATCAGGCTTAAGGAAACAACTGCAGACTATCATTAAAAAGTTTACTGAGAATAGGAGAAAAGAATCTCAGAGGAAAATAAAAGCTTTTGTAAAGAATTAAACTGAAAGCGGAATCAAGGGCTCCTTACCTGAATTCACTCTATTTGCCAAATGAGAGTCTGACAGTGAAATTGCCATGTAGTTAAGCTTTGAGTATATGCAACAAAAAGAAATTTTTATCCCTTATCATGAAATATAAATATGTTGGTATTTAAGTCACAGCACCCAGACAGAGCATCCCAAGCCATGTGTATAAGTCAAGTGACCATTTTGCAGATGCAGAAATAAGGACATTAAACTGAACAATACATTTGGTTAGAGGCCATAGAGAATAAATGTCTTTAAATTTAAATGTACTGCATTTAAATGTGCTGCAAATATGGGAAAAACTACTTCTCTCCAGCATTAAGAGATACATAGGTTCCAAGGATTTCTGGTTAAATTTTGTTTATGCAGTTACTTCAAATGGTGCAATAATTTTTAGCATTTGCTATCCCATAACAAAATGTGCAAATAACAAAACAATGCTATTTACAAGCCATCTGTGACATTGGAACAGGGATTAATGTAGAACAAGAGGAAATTAGGGAGTGTTTAATATTGCACAGAAAGTAAAGAGTTCAAATTTGCAGGAATAAGAAAAGACAGGTAAACACAAAATAAGTCTGACTTTCTGAATTAATTCTGCAGGGTATGGACTTACATAATAGGAGAAAATTATATGCCTTCTTTTCACTGTCTAGTTGAATATTGAAACTCTAGAGACCATCACAAGAAACTCTATAGAAGTCTATGAATTTCATTTGCAATACTCTGGTGAAGCCAAATACTGTGAAGAAGAAAGCAGCAATCTCTGAACACAACCGTAACATGCTACATGAAAATCATTTGTCTGTGGAGTAGTAAATTGATCCATCTGGCTGCAAGCTTACTTGCAAGAAACATAAGTATCTAGTCCTGTCTGTCCATAAGAAGGAACAATTTTTTTTGGTGAAAATATCTGGAGTGAAAAGGTTGACTCTGTGCCTATGTCTGAGTAACTCTAGTCCCCATTGCAGTAAATTGTTTAGTGAGACTGTATGCATATCGCTTGCATGTAGCATGCATTTCCACTATATAGATAATGCTTTAATTTGCCTGGAATAATCAGATGCCACTAAGTGGTATTACTGGTACGTTGTCAACAAACTCAGGATTACTTTTGCAGTGATAGAATTACGAGACATGTCACACAGATCATGGAAGTTTTATATCTGCTTACATTATTACTGACCAATTTTTTTAAAAATGCATGTCTAGTGATATCAATGAATTGCTACCTCTCTCTGGTCTCCAATCTAATCCAAAGAAACTTATTTTGATTGAAGTCAAAATAGTTAGCTATAACATATAACCTGTTGTAACACAACAGGCTCAGCCAGCTGGACAGTCCTTTGTCTCCCTCCCTGGATGCAAGATGTATGCACAGAAATCCTGTCAGACTCACACATCATGCAGAACACCCAAGGGTTCACAGGTTTGGGTTATTTTGGATCAATTTATTATCCTTGTCAGACCCTGAAACTCATCTTCTCTGGTCCTGACATCTTCTCTGGGGAGCACAGCCAGGGACTGCCATTCAGAAACAGCAATTTCCTTCTTACTCTCTACATGGATTTACTTTGGCAGCTATCTGTAAGCTCTACATACCGGGGAGTATAACCTAATCATTCCAGAAGAAGATTTCATTCCACCAACGACTTCTGTTTCAATCTACTCAGGTGTCATTTGTACACACATTCTCTGTGCAGGGCATACCAATATTTCAAGTTTAGATTTCTGCTGCAGTCCCTCTCTTGGGAAAATTATAAAAGGTGCTCCTACCAATATTAAGATTATGCATACATAACCTAATTGTTTCTAAGGTAGCTAATTTCTTTTTGCTGCTGCACAGGTCAGTTAAGGGGAGACTGTCTCATAGAAAACTAATTTTATCACAAATTTGTATTAAAGCAGAGGCTGTATGGCTTTCACATGTGGTAAAAATTAGACTAATTAGCAACACTCCATGATAGCTTGTTAGCTAAAAGCAAATGCAAGCTCAGTACCATCATTAAGTGCCAAAGGTCAGCTAAGGTGATATTCATGTGAAAAATCAGGAACAACAAGGGATGTTGCTCTAGTACTATTGATGGTAAGAAAAGATCTTGGAGCATCTGGTTCAGTGTCACCACTGTGTAGCTGCAAGATTTGTCAGACACTCTTGAGTGTGAGGTTGTTCATAGGCCAATTAAACTACAGCCCTAGGGGATAAATATGAGAAAGTAGTGAATTTTTTTTTTTTCTGATGCACTTCTCATAACATGGAAAGGTATGACATAGCCCTGTTCAGGAACTGAACATTTTTACCAGCATAGCAATATACTGGATAAACTATTTATGAGGTTTAGAAAATAAGGAGTGTCAAGCCATATCAGCTTTTTGCTTTCAGAAGAATATGCAAGAAAATCTTATCTTTATATATTTGAATATTCTTTTTTAAGTCAGGAGGCTAAAAAATTACATACTTCATCTTATATTTAATTAGCTTGCTGAAGCAAGGTAATTTGTACCCTATATTGATAGGTTAAGGATTATTTAGGTGCACAGTTCAAAGCACTTAAATTATCCTATCAGTAATCAAAATATATCCATTTGTATTAAATCATTTCCACTCTCTCATTTTTCTACATTTTATATAATTGTATTCACCATTAATAACCATAATTTATTTTCTGATGCAGCCAAGACATTAGGAAACATTTCTATAGATTCATTCCTTAAATGAAATTAGGATATTACTCTTACCCATTTCAGCTAATCAAAAAGATGATTTTAGCCTCTCCCTTTAATGAAGAAAAGTATATTGCAGAAACATGACCAGTGGTGCACAGCCAGGGAAAACACAAACAGTAGTAGCTTTTAGAAACATTACACAAATTTCATTCCAGCAACACCACAGCCTATCAAGTTAGCAAGAAATATCTATGGAATCCAAATTTTTTTTTTTTTTAATTCAAGGCTATGTAATCAAAACAACTGCCAAAATGGAATGGGCTTAAAAGTGCAACTGCCTTGTAAAGTAGAAGATTCTCATCAGCTTCAGGGAAGAGTTGTAATCAAGAGTTTAAACATTCTAATTTATATAACGCACTGACTTATTATGTATAATAGTTCATGCACAGCATACAACAAGTGAAGTAGCATGGAAAAAGGCAAATTCTCAGACAGTTGTCTTGCAGTCAAATCATATATTGGCTGTTTCAGTTATCCTGTACTAAACATGCCCTGTTTATTGTACCTTGTACAATTCAGCAGGGCTGAGTTGACGAGATTTCACAGGACATTCTTGATATATTTATCAGGAATGTAGATTTTATACAGACAAAAAAAACAAACAAAACAACCCCAAAAACCACCACCACCTCCCCTGACCCCCCCCAAATCAACCAAATCCAACACTTTTTTTATTTGGCAATAATGCCTAGAAAACTGTAACACAATTATTTCAATTCTTCTACTAAATAGCAAACAAATTCCATGGAATCTAGGACAGATGCAGAAGAATGAGATACAAGTTATAACCCATGGTGGCTAAGCTACTTTGCTGGGTCATAAGAAACCTACTCTACCATTAGCAAATTTGCAGATGACACCAAGCTGGGACCCAATATTGATCTGCTGGAGGATAGGAAGGCTCTGCAGAGTGACCTGGACAGGCTGGATAGATAGGCCAAGTACAACAACATGAAGTTTAACAAGTCCAAGGGCCAAGATCTCCATTTTGGCCACAACAACCCCCTGCAGTGCTACAGGCTGGGGACAGAGTGGCTGGACAGTGCCCAGGCAGAAAGGGACCTGGAGGCACTGGTGACAGCAGCTGAACATGAGCCAGCAGTGTGTCCAGG
>VXBB01019259.1:295-19507 GCA_013399915.1 Illadopsis cleaveri
GGTGGTAAAAGTTTTTCATCTATAATTCTTCGCACAGCGTGAGAGGTAGTGGGTTTACTCAAGTTCAGGACGACAGCGGACAGTAAATACATCTTTCCCCTTCTTAAGGTAATTCCCTAAAAGGGTGAGAGAAGGAGGGAGTCAGTCAGAGGCCTTTTTTTCATTGGTAGTCCAGTGAAACAGATTTTCAAAAGGATGTTATTTCAGTTACATTACCCAGGGAATCCCCCATGGTCAGCAGAGAACATAAGGCCGCAGATTTCCTAGACAAAGCCCCCATTTTATGGACTGGAACAAAGTTTGTTTTTCTGTCCCTATTGCCATTGACAGAAAGTACAGATTTGAGCTATAAATGCATATCACATAAGGATTCTTGGCAGATCAAGCAATCTAGCTTGCTAGTGTAGAGAGCATGAGATCGAAGGACCTGACATGAAGTTGGCATGTGACTTTGGCACTTGCACCTGGAAATTTGTCCTGACATACAGGGTTTTGTCAGTGCTTTGCTTCTGCATGAGGACTTTAAATTCCATTGGAAAATGCACTAAATATCGTGAAGCACGGGACTGCAAAACCTGTTTCAGAATGGAAATCCCAGGTCTCAGGACTGCCTGTCTCCAGATAGATGGTGTTATCAGAACAATCAGGGAATTTAATTTCTGTTACTACCAATGTGCTTTGTTAAAGTACCTCATTTGTTCTTGCTAAGTTAAGGGGGAAGAGTTACATGTTTGCTATTCTGATTCTTTTAAGCTCTTTTTTTTGTTGTTGTTTTTATTTTCATTTGAGATGGCATCTCTAGTAACATTCTCCATATTTAGTGAAGGCAAATGAAATTCCTTTTATAATTTCTCTGCAGCATTTTTCTGCAAAAATGGGTTTTACACAAACCTTGGGGCTGCATCCAGGTCTTCTTCCCATGGGAATGCTCACTGTGACACCCATCCTCTTCTTTATTTTCTTTCCCCAAAATCATCCATTTACAGTCCATAAAAATACAAAATGTCTTGTCCCTTCTGTACCTTCTTGTGAACAGACTATTCTGAAGATTGGAACTTGCCGTCATCTTCCTTGGTAGATGAGACTACTGATGGCCAGGTATATGGAGATCCAAAAGATGATTTAGAGTTGGATTGGCTAGATTTCTCTCTAATTTTTCTCTATTTTTCTGCCTCAAATTAATCTACCATAAAAATGCACTATCTCTAGTGCTGCCTTAGCCACAGTTTAGAAGAGGAATCTGAGGAGTAGCAATAAACCACACCTTACACATGCAGTACTTACTGGAAGTTTGGAAATCTGGCTACTCAAAAAATAGTCAGGGAAATACTCTTTTGTACCCTGCAGGTCTTAAATTAAGAAGCTGACCTTCCAGCTCTTTCTATAGAAGGAAGGGCAGTGAGCTGCCCTCCTTTGTGATGTCTTTCAGTGGCTACTTTATTTCATTATTGAAATATGCTTGTTTTCCAGTGTGTTTTTCCAACTTCATGTTTCTGGTTCCTGTTATGCCTCCTGTAGATAAAAGCTTTAGCTTGCTTTAGCAGCCGTCTTCAGTATAGGTACTCTAAACAATGCAACAAGAACTTACCTGCCGTATTTTCAAATAAATTGGTCTTCTTTTCTTTTGTAAGAAAGGTTTCAAAAAGCATTCCTTGCTGCCCTCTCTTTTCCAGCCTACAAGAAGAGAGAGAGGCAATACTAGATAGAGCTGGTTGCTCTAACAGGCTGCGTTAGAGGTTCCACCATTGCAGGATATTGGACAATGATGTGAAATGGGCTGGAAGGGAAAAAGATAAGGGATTGAAATAGAAAAAACATAAGGGTATAGAAAGGCAGTATTGTTTTTGAAAGCTTCATTTACTCCTGGTAGTGAATCAGTTAATCCTGTGGTATCTTTCAGCTCCTCAAACTTAACTTCTCACAGAGATTTTAAACATATTTGTGGTCATTCTCTAGGGCTACTCAGGCTTATTTACCAGGGCTATGCCTCGAGTGCCCTGTTGAGCTCCTTTGGCTTGGTTTGACCAGCAGCAGAAGTAATAATTAGGAATCTTTCAGAGTTACCGACACCTAGTGCCAAAATGAGTTGTTGCTTGGACGTGGTGGTGGGATGTTATCAGAATGAGCCTCCTGTCCTTTCCATGGGCTTTAATTTTCAGAGAAGTTGGTGGGAAATAACACTGAAATCCTCACTGAGGTGCATTGGGTAATTGATACCTGTAGAGATACAGTCTCAGGCTTTCTGCAGCCATAGGCAGACATAATGACCTCTCAATGCAATACTCATCTGATACTTACAGATTTTTACTTTAGAGACCTTAAATGAAGCAAACCATAATAACTCTAGTTTACAAACTGTGTTTAAAAGGGATATTTTCCAGCCAAAATATGATGGCAAAATGCCCTTAGTACAGATGCAACTTGTGTTAGTCAAACTGTGCTTTTGCCAGTGCAGCTTTATTTCTGTTTGTCAGAGCATACAAGTCCTGCAGGTGGGTACACATTTACATGTTCCTATGGGTGCTTGCTTTTCAGATGAGGGCTCGAATGGTCTTCCCCTCAGCTGTTTGTAAGCAGGCAGAAGTGGTAATGCAGGAATGATACTGCTCAACAAAGAGACCTTGACTCAGTCTAAATCTCAGATTCATGCAATATGTCCTTTTGCCACTTGGTAATAATCCATCTAAAAGTGTGCTATCTCTTTTAAGTTAGAGATGACATTGGGAGCTGTTGTTCACTTGGCCATCTGCAAGCCTCAAAATAAGAGAGTATACACGAGCTTGCTCCCCCAATACTGTTCATTTTACGTGGCATCATCTTGCCAGCTTTTCTGGGAAAATGGCTAGTTCCAGGCAGATGGCAGGAGCTGCAGGAAGCTTTGAAGCAGACTCATGTGTGAGCCACTAGATCTTACAGATACGAGACACCTCTGATAATCTGTGACAGGTGATGTACCAACTCCTTCTGAACTTAAAACTATACCCCTTCTTTTCTTACAGTGCTTCTTCAGCACTTTTTGTTGTACCTTTTGAGGCAAAAGCATTCTGATGACTATCTGGGAGTGCACTGCAGCATGGAGAAGGCACGGAGCAGGAGTGATGGTTTCTTGAAGCCTTTTGTGGGCAGCCTGCTGTAACTCCATGCTGAAGTTTAAGGACAGAGGTCTCAGCCCTATCACTGCTGACAGTAATGGGAGTTTCTCTCTGACTTCTCTGGTGGTGAACCGAGTCTATAGAGTGACAGCAGAACTCAGCTGCCCTCAGTGTTTGAAAGCCATGGTTCTTCTCCAAACACTATTGAAGGAAATGAGAGTTTTGCATTGACTTAACAGAGTTTGTATGAGTCCCTGTCTAACTGCTGCATTGACCTGTGTGCAGATATCTGTGTTACCTGATGAATAATAGCTGCTTAGATGCCTCCTGTGATTCTTGGCTCTTAATCTTAGACTAAAAGTACGTGTTTTGTATTTAACACTGCTGCCATGCAGCTGATCTGGAGAGACAAGTTATGTCAACCTAAGGAACAGACCTCCTGGCTGCCCTTCTGGAGCAGTGCAGTTGTCCGCTATGTGTTCCCCGTGTGCTTGCTGACTGTCCCTGCTTGGCCCTAGAATAATTAATCAATAATTTGACTAAAGGATAAGACTCATTTATTGCAACTCAGCAAAAAACAATTACAGAAGGAATCTTTTAAGGACCTAACTTTTTGTTTACAGTGATATCTTTTCTTCACATTTCCTTTCCCTCTTGCTATTATTCTTTGAGGCTTACCCTTTTCTCTTTTCCTCAATACTTGTCTTAACATCACGTTCCCTCTTTGCTGGCCTTCCCTTCCCCTCTGTTTTGTTCTCTTTCCCTAGCAGAGAAATTATATTAGTTCCTTGTTCTTTTCTCCCTCCATCTGTGATGCGGTACAAATAATTCCAAATCCTGCTCCTCGGTTATTAATTTTTCACTTCAGCTCAGCAGAAAGATGCAATGTGTTTTGTGTTCAAACAATGGAGAGTTATAGTAAGGCAAAGACACAAAACTGCCTAGTATGATTGAATATGAATAAGTAAAACAGGGGATGTATTTCTTATCTATTTATATCACTTTATATCAAGCCTTCCTGGATTCTAATATTTTCAGGCTGAATTTGACAGAAAAAGCTATGCTATGTTAGCACTGAAACTGTACTGTGTTAGTATTGAAAGTTAACCACTGTAGGTCTTAGACCACACGCAGGGAAAATATGGATTTCTCTTGCCTTAAACTATTCACCCTTCTGTTTTGTATCCATTAAAACAGATCTTAGCTTTTAAAGGGCATAGACAGCCATATTAAATCCTTACTATTCAAGGCATGCTCTTGTTTCGTGTTTTGCACATTAGGCCACCACTATTAGGATCAGAGTGGTTACCAGGTCACTTGGTAATTGGGGCAAAGACATTTCAAGTGATTGCTATTATATATTTCTAGAAATTGAAATATTTAATAAAGCAGGGTTACAGGGAAAAAACCCCAAAAACAACACCAAACCAACCCAGACTGTTTCTGATGTTTTCTAATATTTGAACCTATCTGTCCTGGTTTAAAGGCTGTTCCACTGACACTGAGCTTTTAAAAGAGTTTCTTCTCAGATTGTCACAGCACAAAGTTGGGACACTATCTAAACTCATGTGACTTATTTTATAGTACATTTATCTTCTCTTTAAGTAATATAAAGGATTTGCCAGTTTCGTTAATCTCACTATTCAAAGTCATACAATGTTCTTTCTTTCATCAGTTTGTTTCTAGTTACACTTTGAGCAATTGTTGAACCAGAAGTTGGTTTGTATCATAATTCTGATTTATTTCAGATCTTAGCTTGCCCCTAAATGAATTAATTCTTTGTCCTTTTTAGCTCAAACTGCTCATAGAGCTTTGTCACACGCTTACAGCACTTTGTTACAGGCTATCAATTTTTGCCAGTCTTCATTGCCTAGGAACACAAATTACCTTTGGAAAAACCAGAGAAAAGATAGTTCAGGTTATATGTTCTTTTATATGTTCTTATGGCTGTAAACTGTGTGGTGCATTAAACATTGAATGGCTTAAAAATCTATAACCTTTTGGAATGAAACAAGAAATTTGACCTAAATCATACCCCCTAGTGTGCAGTTAGCTATTCATGTACATAATCTGCTGCATTTGGCAAAGCCTGTGAATGTTGTATTCTTGCCTTTCACTATCTCCACAGTAGTAATAATAATACAACAAAAATTGTGCTGATGGGATAGGAGGGTATTGTACTGGAGACAAAATAAAAAAAAACAGTGATGCCATTCTCTCTTTGTACTGAAAGAGCCCGTGGGAAAACTGTTGCTTTATTTCCCACAATATTTTCATTTTCGCAGAAAGCTAAATAGCAAGAAAATGCAGGAAAGCCTAGTTTCTCAGCCTTTAAGGGCCTCTGAAAATATTTTAAAAACACCTTGTGCAAATTCAGTACTTTTTCTGATAATTGTAAATTAAAGAGCCTTGGGATTTTTCCAATGTGTTTAAAGCATAGAACTCAAAAGATAATAGTAAATTATACTCTTTGTTAGGGGCTAAAATGGAAAAATCTCTGTGTTTCAGCCTTACTACTGGTGCTGTCCACACCTTTTACAGCAGCCTTTATATACATAACACTTACTGGGTTTTATTGTTTACTTATCAGTGACTCCGGGGACAGGAAAGTAAAAAACTCTAGAATTCCATATGGACAAACATACGAGTCTTTTTGAACAAAATTATAAAAAAATGCAGCAGTAATATTAGTTAATGCTAGTATTGATTTTGAAGTCTTTAAATGGAGATCATGCCTTCTCAGTGTTCATTCAGTAAAGTTTAATTAAGTTTAATTTTTCCCCAGGAAGTTTCTGATCTCACTAAACCAAGTGATGAATTAGGAGTAAGTATGATTAATTTTGGTTGCCTCCCATTTTTTGTGTTATTTTTCTTGAGGTACTGTGTATATGTGTGTGTATATATATGTATATGTGTATATAAATATATATGTCAGTAAGAATGCTGTGCTTTCTCATATCATCTAATGTCCACTTTTGCTAAAGGATTAACTTTAACTATTACCCAATTACTCCTGTGTTCTTTCTGGTTCTCTCTGCTGATGCTGCAATGATCTGTAGAGTTTTTTAACTATATTCTGTTTTTAATCCTCAAGACTACCTGTTGGAACCAGTTTAACCGTTTGATGTGGCTAAAAACCAGACATGGATCATTTCTGATTGCCTTGTGGACCTTCAGTGGTCCGGTATTTTGATAGACACTAGTAAACGTTGATATATTTTCCAAAACTATCTATATTGTGTTCCCCATTTGAAGAGAACTGGTGGTCTCTTTAATGTCTTGGTCTCAAATTCTGGAGCTGAGGTCCTGGTGTACTGGACCATGCACTAAGGCTTGCTTCTGAAGATGTCCTGCAGTGTGTTCCAGGGATGTGATTGCCCCACCATTTAGGATGGAGATTTGTTTGCTTTTGCTCTCAGTCAGCCCATTTGCAAAGCTTCTTCTCAGTGGAAGCCAGGGCATTTGAGGGATATGTGTGTGCATGGGAGCGAAGAGGTCATGTGCAGCCAGCCTTGCCTTTGTAGGAGGCTGTGCTTAAAGTGCAGAGCATGTCCACCTCTTAAACCTGGGATGCATACTTGAATTCCCCAAGCTGGCAATTTTTATGGTGCCTGGAAAGCTCAGTGGCATCTAAACAGGCAAAATGGTGTGGAAACAAGAACTAAAATTGCTGTCCTCAAAAATCAGCTTGGCTCTCACCTAGCTCCTGAAGAACAGGCAATCTCTAAAAACTCACTTTTTTGCTACTTTTGCCCTTTTCTGATGTGTTATTAGCCTTGAGTCCCCAGACTCAACAGCCAAGGTTTCTGCTCTGTCTCTCTGAGGCTGCTCCATCTAGTTCCCATTCCTCAAGCCCATCTGCCAGACTGTGTGCTCCATGCCGAGCTGCAGCTGACAGCATCTGCTCCTGGTTTTGGTGGGACTCACCTAAAGGAGTCTCAGGTAATTTTTACTTTTACTTAAAGAGATATTTGCCTTCATCTGTGCTCTGACCAGCAACCTATATGTCTTCTGCAGTAAGTTCCTTTCCAGTTTTTACCGCTGAATCTGCTTCACATAAGTCTGAAGTTTCTTTGGGTGCAGCAGAGCATGTGGGAGAAAGAAAAAAGATTCTTTAGCACCTTGCTTCAAACACTCAGGAAGAAAGAGTAGTCTTTGGCTTCAGATACTAAATACAGCATTGTATTGTAAACTAAACAGTCACTGCATATAATATAAACTAACCCTGAAACAAAGACTAGAACCCAGGGGCCTCTGTTAGGGATTAATGCACGCTGTCTTGCATCTGCTTCTTCTGGTCCAATGAATCTTTGCAGAAAAGAAATTAATAGAAAATAACTTCAATGATTAAGAGTGCAATCTCCATTCCTCCAGTCCTTCTCACTCATTAGCCAACAGTCACCCTAGGAATGTGTTTTCAGTCCTCTCAAGACAACTCCCCCCTGCCCCCAAACAAACAAACTACAAACCAAAAGCCCCCAAACATGTTTCTCCTATTTGGGTGGAACGCTTTAACCACAGAAAATATAAATGCAAGGCACAGATTTCTTGGTTCTTAGTCCTCTTTCATATTCAAATTCTTTGCGTATGTCCTTTAAATTATGCTGTCAGACATTTGCATTTATCATCTTGCCTTGTTATCTGGACATACCTTTTTTCTCTTCTGTCAATCATCAGAGATATTTGGCTAAGGCAGGCTCTGAGCATTCATCTTGCTTTATTAGTACTGCCAGATAAGCCCTGGGAAGTTCAGAGAGAATGGTAGTGTTGTTTATTCTACTTTTTGAGGACTTTCCGCATATTTCTTACAGCCAGGGCTCTTCCCCGCTTTCTAACTCTTTGGCTGTCTTGACTTCAGAGCTGAAATCAATGTGTAGTATTTTTAACCTAGTTATGTCCTTATAGACATCAGCAGCAAAGCAAAGCATATTTGTTACAAGAAAGAAATGGTATCTGAGTAAGTCTTCCAGCAAAACCTGTGTGATGGCAGCATAGCTTGTTCTTTGATGTCTCTCTGGCAGTTGTCATAACTGGGTTAAGAAGCAGACAGTAGAGAATGCATTTTTCATGTTTGGGTAAATGGCTTTAGGTATCACTTTGCTGGCAATGTACCACTAGGGTTATCTCAGGAGGGGGGTGGAAAAGTCAGAGGGGTCAGCTTTACCCCCTATATGGAATGAAAGCACATGTTTTAATGGCTGAGATATTTTCAGGATAGAGAAAATGAGTCTTTGTTCCACTTCAGGAGAGATCAGCAGACATCCTGAAGCAAAATTCGATGTTAGCTTTTAGTAAATAATTAAATTTACCCCTGGGAGGCACTTTGGTACTGTTATGATGAACAAGGTATTTTGTATAGGTTTTGAAGAAGTGGTCATACCAATGATAGCAGAAGATATCATTAACATCTGATCATTGTATAAGAAATACATACAAAAGAAATTGAAATCAAAGACATGAAATACAAGGCTCTTACTTTTCTAGATAAGTGACCTGCAGCTTGAGGTTTAGATTGTTACCTCTCTCACATCATCCATCTCTAAAATCTTACCAATTTACAGCTTGCATTTGGTTGTCTTTTAATGTCAGGAAACACCTTTAAATTATCCTGCTAGGTCACATCTTCTCTGGGCAACCTGTTCCAGTGCCTCACCATACTCACAGTAAAAGCTTTTTTCCTAATAGCCAATCTAAACCTACTATTTTTCAGTTTGAATCTCTTTCCCTTTGTCCTGTCACTTCATGCTGTTATAAAAAGTTTCTCTCTCTTTCTTGTAGGCTCCTTTCAGGTATGGGAAAACTGCAGGTAGGTCACTCCGAAAGCCCACTCTTTTCCAGGCTGAACAAATCCAAATCTCTCAACCTTTCTTCAAAGGAGATGTACTCTATCTCTCTAATCAACTTGGTGGCCTCCTCTGGACTCCTTCCAACAGGTCCATGTCCTTCCTGTGCTGGGACCCCAGAGCTGATGCAGCCCTGCAGCTGGGGTCTCACTGGAGGACAGCAGAGGGGCAGAATCCCCTCCCTCACCCTGGTGCCCATGCTGCTTTGGGTGCAGCCCAGAACATATTTGACTTTCTGGGCTGTGAGTGCACATTGCTGGGTCATGTCCAGCCTCTCATCCACGAGCACCCCCAAGTACTTCTCAGAAGGGCTGCTCTTGGTTCATTCATCCTGCAGTTCCTTTCTGGAGCAAGCTGGGAAATTCACAGAAAATAACACAGTACAATGAGAAAGACCAGTTAATGTGTGGGGAATGTAGAGTCACAAAATTTGGAATTTTGTTACATCCATTCCCAGCCATATACACAGCCACATGTAGAGTCCTGGGTGGTATTGCACCCAAACAGTAAAAGATAACAGAGATAGAAGCTGATAGAGAGGGCAGTGACCAAGAATGCTTAGGAATCTTCTATTCTACAAGATCTAAATGTTGTCAAGCATGCAAATGGTTGCTCTGTTAAAAACATCTGCTCTTTCTAACTGGGGCACAATTCCTCAATTAGATCCTTGGGAAGTACAAGTCAGTATTGGCTGCTGCATCATTGAGGACCAACTCGCAGCAGCACATCTGAGATCATTGTGCAGTTAGAACTGTGTTCATCTATGTTTATTGAGAGAAAATCCAAGGTATTTGAAAAGACCTATTTAAAATTCAGTTTTCTTTGAGGTGATATATGGACTTGGTTCTGTGGAACTCAATATAAAGGGAGCATATTTGGTGCAAGATGTGCAACGTTTTGCTAGAGTGACATGTTAGTATGAGTCCTTGAGTTCATTCTGCTCCTTGCTGGAAGGTTGTGTCTTTCTTGCTCATCTCCAGCAAGTTGTTGCCAGCAGCTTCTTCCTTTCAACCTTGATGGCTCTTCCATGGCATTAGGTTTGTTGAAAATGAAAAGATCACAGTAAATTTGAGGCACTAAACAGGCGTGAGAGAAAGGGATGACAAGAAGGCATTGCTTCATTGACACTACTCCTGGTCCTAGAAGAATGGGCAGTAGTAGAGTTCAGCTCACATGTTGCTTTGTGGGGACTTTACAATTCTGCTGAAACTGAGTTAATTTTGTAGTAGGACCATTATAGAAGAACAAGAGGGAAAAGATTTAATGGTAATAGATTGTAAGGGATGTGTAACTGTGCAGTTGTGGGTACATGTTTTATACCCTGTCAGCATCAAAATAAATAGGCTAGAGATGTGCTGACCTGTTGCATAGCAACCAGGAGGAAGCACAGAACCAAATCTCTGGATGCTTGTGATTTGTAAACCTTTACAGAACAAGTACAAGACCTTTGCCCATCTGCTAGAAATGTTCAAAAGCTGAAGGATAAAAATGGTACGTTCCCTGAAATGTAACACTTGACAACCATTTTTATTTATAGATAAATACACAGATGCAATGTAGAAAGCCTGACTATTTTGCCTCAAGGTTATGTAGAAAAAATACTGAGTCTCTCCAATTTTACTTGATGTTTTCCTGAATTCATCACACACAGGATTCCTTTAAATACTGCAAATGCTGAGTTTTTGCAGCTGCAAATATTTGCTCGTTGTTGTGATTTCGTAAACACTGATATGCCCATTTAGCAAAATTATTCATATTATTTGACTGAAGTCAAGTACAAATTCTGATGTATGATGAAAAGAGGCACTCATGTTTATTTAAAAATTGCTGTTGAGATGCTTCTAGCCCCTCTTGCCTATTTCAAGTGTGTTTCAAACATTATTTTCAAATGCATGCAATGCATTGGAATGCATTTATACTAGGCTAGCAACTCCCTCTAGTTTCTCGCAGACCAAAGATGTTTATCTGCTTTGTACAGTTGCGTATTTTGCATACACACTTTACAGTTGTGGAAGTCATAGGTAGATCTCATGGGATTTTTTTTTTTCTATTGTGAAAATATCTAATATTCCTAATGGTAGGAAAAGTGCTAATTTGTACCAAGTAGAGATAAATATGTACATTATAGAAATGAATAATTTTTTTCCAGTGGAACACTTCATATGTCAGAGTTTCAATAGTAATAGTACTCCCACTCTATAAACTCATTCTTTTAAACCAAAATCATTGAGTAATATATTTTATTCTGCAGCATCCTTTGCATTTCACGTGAAATTTTGCAGTTTTGGACTCAAGTAATTGGCTATTTATGAAGGCATATGAATAATACATGTACAGCATCTCTAAATGTTAGATGCTGCCTATTTATTTTAGAGAAGTATATTAATGAATCAATTATTTATAGTTAGTTATATAGGATGACTAATGCCATATGTAACAGTATTTAATGAACCCCTTTGGTAATTGCAATGGAGATAATAAAGAAAAGGGTAACACAGGAAGTCACAAACCAGGAAAGACCTCAAGGCTCATGAAGGGTAAAATTTGTACTCCTTTTGGAAAATTTCTACTCTAATGCAGCCTACTGAATGAACAATATGTAAAAATTCTGCAAACACCAAAAAGCAGTAAAATTTGTAGACTTCTAAAATGTGCTACCAGATTTGGAAACTTAGGTTCCTTTTTAGATGAGCTTGGTGAAAGCATGCAGGCAAAATGCTATTCCAGCAAATATAAAGAACAGGCTTGAAGAGAAGGGAGATCTTATATATCGTTTACTTTTTCTACTTAAAAAGTGCACTGTTGTAATTGTCTTTTTATTTGATTTGATATACATTGGACATTTTGGGCTTATTTTTTCCTATATTTAGTCCAACATATGTACACATCTTGCATCTCTTCACACCTGTTCTTCTGGTCTTACTACTCTAACAAGTATCAACTTATTGGTAGTGAAATTCAAGTAAAGTCTTTTTAAGTACCTGTGACTGTTTCTGCTGTTAAGTGTTCATATAAATGCTTTGAAAAAATATCTGCTGGAAGATTGTGAGATTGGTCACTCATAAAACCTTGTAGCTTATAAAGCTGAAGTAAAACTGGCTTGCACCTGTAAAAGTACTTGCATGGCTTTTGTTTGCATGTTTATATTCTTACTGCTACCACAAATGAAATGGTTGTGAGATGTTACTACCTGTGGGATGAGCTTAGTGGAGTAGTTTGGCATATGTTTTGTACAGAAGAAAAGTCATGCAAACATCATTATTATTTTAAGATTAATGTAAATTGTCTTTCAAATATCTTGTTTCATACAGTGACAAACTAAAAGGAACTGGTGGGAGCATTTTAAGGACAGGATTCTCCTCACCCTGTCTAAGACATTTACAATGGAGATATCTAGAACTTAATATAGGTCACCCAGGGCCCTTTATAATCATTAAAGAGGAATTGGTGACTTTGGAGCATGCTTAATCTTAGCTACTTTTAAACATCTGCTCTAGGAAAAGTGGAATCACATCCTAGGATCCCCAGACTCTTTTGATTTTACCTGTACTGATGGTAGGGGTAGCTCTGCATGTACACTCTGGGCATCCAGGATGCTGCGAGCTAAGCCAGTGGATGGTGAAGTCCCAGAAAGTCCCTGGAAGCCAGTGCTGCATGTGCACAGGCCTGGGTAGCTGCCATCGTGCTGGCTCTGGTGTGTAAGTGGAATTAACTGTGTGTCCAAGCCTAAGAGGAGACTCTG
Organism: Illadopsis cleaveri; assembly: GCA_013399915.1. Lineage (NCBI taxonomy): Eukaryota > Metazoa > Chordata > Aves > Passeriformes > Timaliidae > Illadopsis > Illadopsis cleaveri. The sequence continues at coordinate 12,973 of VXBB01019259.1, forward strand.
AGGCATGTTTAATGCACGTGGGGAAAACTGACAACTTGAAATGGAGCACTCCATTTTGTTAAAACGCATGCCTTGAGGAGCAGTATCTTTTCTTCAGTATCTCAAAGGAAGGAAAATTTTCTCTGAGTATTGGGAGTTCAGGCAGGTGTTCCCTGTGCAAGGTCCTGATAACAAGAACCTGTGCTAGCATATGTGGTAGGCTCTTCTGGAGTGGGAGGACTCTCTCTTCCCTTTTAAAACCATGACAATAAACTGGGCCAAACAAATAAAAATCGATCTAAGATCTATGCATCTCCCTTAAAGAGGGGAGCCCCAGGCTGTTGCCCTGCTATGGTAATTATTTCTACACTTACTCAACATTCAGTGTGTTTGCTCCTATGTGTTCCTTCTCCCACACAGGGGATTTAATTGCTTCAGTACAAAATGTGCTCCTTACTGATTCCCTCTGACCAGTGCCTTCTCCCACGCTGGAGATTAGATTGTGCATAAGCCTTGGGCTGTCATTCTGCACCACAGAGAATGTTAAAAGTAAATCTCTTTTACTATTTGCCTTTATCTCTCTTGGTGTGGCCTGCCTTTTGGCACTCAGAATGGGCTTTTATTGGAAATTTGCTCCCAGTAATGAAGTGTTAACTCCATGGTTAGTGCCAAGTAGAGTGATAAGTACATTTACCTCCTTGCTTGCTGGCATCTGAGAAGGGTGGTTACTTGCCCTTGGTGTTCAATTTGTGCTAAAATTGTAAACAGCCAGTCTGCAGGTTGGTAAGCTGTCTGGGGGGCTCAGGCATGCCTATAATATATTCAGGATGAAAGTATATAGCTGGGCTCTGGCTGCATTCTTTGAAGGAAATTTAATACATCGTCTTTGTTGTATGTAAGATCTATTTTGTTAAAAATAGAGCAAAGTTATAATAGGATTTGATCACTCTGACTGGAGTATTGTAAAAAAGGGGTCAGGCACTAAACCATTGATGCTTAAATCAGGGGAAAAGCCAGTTAGCTTCCCTGACATTAAGGGAATGAATTTTTAGAAAACCATTCATTGATATCTGACAAACAGCTTGAAAAAGATGCCAAACCCTCAGGGTTTCTGTCAGTAGCCTTAAAATGCATTTGCATATTTTTTGCATAGAAACGGGAGCTCTCTCTCAGTTGCCAAACTGCAGAACTAAAAGGATGCAAAAACTCTATCTAGTCCAAAGGGCTCTAAGGGGTAACTGCATAATCAGAATTCAAATGTGCAACAGATTAGGAAAATGGCTTCAAATGGGATTTCAACCGTATCTAAGAGAGACTCAGAAATCCTGAACGATTGGTAGGCAAAACATTACCTGCGCTGCCATTAAAATGCTTGCTTTTTTCTCTGGGCATTTCTCATGTGAAAAATAGCTCACTGATGTCAGCTGATCACACAGATTAATGTTGTTTAAGGTGCTACTGCTTAGTTTTCTTGACATCAAGTGCAATTTTTTTCTGTCAGTTTTGATTTTCTCCAATTGTTAGCAATACTGTTATAGACAGGATGAGAGTGATGGAGGAATAAAGAAATGGTGGTCCTCCACATGCAGCCAGTGTATCCAGTGGTCCTGTTGGTTGGCAGCTGTCTTTTCTAACTAAACTGTTTGCTGGCAGCTGTTGTGGATTGAACCAGATTCCCCTGGCCTTGCAAGGGTGCCTTGCCAGCATGGGCAGCTCTGCTGAAGTGCAGAATCTGTGACAGCGTGAGCTGGACTTTGAGCTGCTCTTATGCCGGTACTTTGCATTAAATGGTTTCCTTGTCTGATTCCAAATGTTATTCTGTTCTTTCCTTTAAGAAAAATGCTTCCAAAGACAACAAAGCATTTGGGGCTGAGATTGTGCTTCATGTGCAGGTGGTGTTTTGTTGGCAATATCCTCTGTGTCACAGGCTAACTATGCTTTTATCATTTTGAGGAGGAAGCTGATGTCTGCACTGAAATTCATGATAGGTGAAAGTACCATGTAATTTTTAGCAGATAATTTTCCTCTCTGGTCATCCACCCATCCAGGCAGTAATATGAGTAGAGTTCTCATTATGCTAATGGAGAGTTGACATTCAAATTTCCCATGCATCAAGTGAACAATAGACTTCCATTGCGTGTACATGGCACTGCCATTGATCTGATTGATTCTGAGTTGCAGCAGAGGATATGGCTGGTGGTGTGTGGACAGGAAAGGCACAGTTAACTCTTTTCATGAATGGCTACATTAGTCAGAACTGTATTTGAAACAAAGTCCTAATAAGAAAATCAGTATTTATACAGTTAGGTATAATGATTATGATGTTAGAAAATCAATAAATAATCTGTGACTTAAGTTATGGATTTGTGCAACACTGGTGGGGTTTTAAAACTGTAGAAAAAGATTGGTATCATATCTTCTTTAAAGATCTGGCTCTATATCTATATAGTATGACTTTTTATTTCCATACCCTTCATTTTCAAGGCTCATGTACGTCAGCATAGGCTGACAGAGATTTAAAAGACAAAGAGTATTTGTGGCTTCACATCACCATTCTAAAGAAAAGTGGGTTTAAATGGTGGAAGAGATCTTTCAGTATTTCAGAAGAAATGTTTTTGCCAAGTTTGTGTGGTTGGCATCAAGTCAGGGGTGTTAGGCAGGTCTCCTGCCTTTTGGAAAGATGGTCTGAACACAAGACTGTTGGCAGAGCAATGCGCGGCTTCGTTAAAGAGAAACTTCGATTTGCTGGGTTGCTTGGTTTTGTGCCTTGTTTTATGCAGCTAGCTGCCTGGGGGAATGGCCCAGCTTTCCCTGGAAAGAGTGGAGGAGATTCCTGGGCAGAATAGCTCAGAGCTTGGTGAGAGTGCTGGCTGGAGGGGTGAATGTGAGAAGGATACTGAGACTGAGCTGATGGTCTGTGTGGGACTGTGGTGGTGGAACAGGGGATCCCGCCTGGCAGCTGTGCAAAGCACCTGCAGAAGCAAAAGCATTTCTGCTTTCATTTTTTGCTAGTAAAATGATTTCTTATCTAAGAAGTATGGGGCTGTTTGGGGTAGCTCTGATTCTGGTACTTGAAATCTATTTGTGGATCTGAGTTCTACAGTCTGGCAGAGCTGCTGAAGATCATGGAAATCAAAATACTTGAGGTTCACTTTGAAAGCATTAAAGCATTATTTTGAACAGCAATAGGTTTGTTTCACAAAGGTAATTTTGCAGTAGAAGCAATCTGAAAGTATATTCCACATTTGGTGATATTTTGGTCTGGTTTCTTGAAATGAAAATTGTGAGGAAAATATTCCACTTTCTACACTGTCAGTATGGTCCAAAAACCGGTGTTTATATGGAAATATATTTGTTGCAATCTTAGAAGCCTTCCTTTTGATGTAGTTACTATATTTTTTTTTTCAGTAAATAGGGTAATCATTCAATTTTCACCTTGCTTTCCATATTTTTGTTTCCAGCAGAGTCAAAATGTCAGACAAAAGTGATTTAAAAGCAGAACTTGAGCGCAAAAAGCAACGTTTGGCTCAGATAAGAGAAGAAAAGAAACGGAAGGAGGAAGAAAGGAAGAAAAAAGAGGTAAATTTGCAAAACCACCTTTTAGATAGCTCACGCTTGCGCAAGGGGCTTGCTGAGGTTTTGACATCTCAGTATTGTACGCCCCAAGGTATTTGTCATGTGGAATTAGATACTCAAACTCACATCAGACTAACCTTAAAATCAAAAAGCTTATTTTTAGTCAAGAATGTTGGGGTGAGGGAATTGCTTTTAAAACCACGGCACTGTCAAATGACAACAGTTTAGACAACATGATGTGCATGTGTATGAAGAAAGAAAAATTGATTTGCCACAATGCTTTTTCCTGGGCTCTCCTTCAATGAAAAGGGAGTGGAGAGTGGGGAAAGACAGAAAGAGGACTCATATTTTTTCAAGCCATTACAATCTAAATATGTATTTTTGTACTCTGAAGACTAGTTTGATTACTAGCTAAGGTAACAGATTTACAATTATTATTCTCTAGTAAAGTAAAACATAATTGCAGTTGCATTTTCCTCTTCTGGCATGGGTGCATCTTTCAGTTCTGTTAAAGTTTGATTGACATATTAGTTTATTTGTCCTTGACAATATGCATTAGGTTTATCATTATGGGATTTGTACTTCTTTTCATTCAGTCACTTAGTGGAATAGAGGTGAGAATTGACAGGGAGTGGATATTCATTTTCATGCAAAGTCAGAGAAGCATTAAGTGATTATGCTTCCTTTCCTTCAAATGTCAACACTTACTATAGTTTAAAGCACCTGTTATCCTTTACTAATAACTGGTTTCCTTTTAAACTGACACTTTAATATTGTACATGAATTTCATGGAATTACCGTGGAAATGTGATGTGATCCAAGAAATCAACATTCCAGTTTTGGCTGTCTTTTTAATCTTTTTTCATTTGAGCCACATTTGTGCAGTTACGGCACACGCCCCAGTGAAGCTCCTGCCCTCACTGGGTAAGTCTTCCATAAGCAGATCTTTAAATGGTGACGCTTTCAATGTTCATTACTAAAGAATTAGAGGGAAGGACGCCAAGCTAATGGCTTGAGGAAGCTATAAGGTCCTTTCTCTTTGTCCCCTGACTCTGACTTCATGCCTTGTGGAGAAGTTGCGGTGGTAGAAATATTTCATTGGCCCCAAGAGCCTTGTCTGCAGATAATGCTGCAGTGCATAAATGGGCTGTGCTGTGCTGCCAGATGGCTCCAGAAGTGAAAGGTGACACTCACAAAGGTGCTTGGCCATCCACACTGGAGCAGGACAGCTGTCTACAGCCCTATATACTCTGAGGTAGTCCATGGGAAGAGCTGAGCACAGGAATATGGGCCTTGACTATAAAATCAATGTTTCCTGGCTGTGTCTGAACTGGAGAACGTGGGCATGCTTCTGAATTTCCAGGTTTTCTGTTGTGCCTATAGCAAGATCAACACCAGTCTGAGGAACTGTACAGGTCCTCTTTTCCAACACTCTGGTTTCAGCAGAAATCCCTCTTTGTGGGATTCTGGCTTACGCAGGGGCTCCTGCTGTTTTTAGATGCCCATAGATCGGAGTGGGAGAAGGCTAATGCGTGGGAACTCCAAGGAGGTAGAGATAGCTAAGCAGAGAGGGAAGGGTCTTGTGGGCCTTTAGTGAGCCAAGGACTGTCAGAGCCCTAGTTTAGAGATATCAGCTCTTTCCTTTGCACCTCTTGGATATTGAAGTTAATGAGAAAGTATTTCTTTTCCCAACAAGTGCTTGGGACCAAATGTAGGACCTTAAGCTACATCACTGAAATGCAATGAAATTTTATTCTTCATCTTGAAGTAAGTAGGAAAGGGCCAGTTTTATTCAGGGTAGTGATACTTCTTGTTCTGTGGTCAGCTTTTATGTTAGTTGAATAAGTTGCACCTAATGAATGAGAGGCAGAACATTTCCATCATTGACCTGTAAAAATTCTTGCAAATATCCTTGCAAAGACCAGTCTTACCATCCATTTAGGGAAAAATACTGTTACTGATATATACATTATAAATTATCTAAGTTATAAATTGCCTAAAAGTACAAAAATTAATTTCAAATTGTACCTAAGCAGTAGTGCATACAAATATTTCCACACATATAATTGCTGGAGCTGATTATATGGGAAATAATTGCTAGAGCTGATTACATGTGAAATAAATTTTTCTGTTTTCTTCTGGTTTAACTCAGGCTGATCTGCAGCAGAAGAAGGAGCCAGCTCAGGAAGATTCTGACCTAGACCGTAAAAGAAGAGAGACAGAAGCTTTGTTACAGAGCATTGGTATATCCCCAGAACCACCTCTAGGTATTTAAGAGAACCACACTGTAAAGCATTCAGCTCTGCCACAACTAATGCTTTCTCTCTACTAAAGCATGCTTGGCTTTTTTGATTTTTGGCTGTATTAGTGAAGTGAACTCTTCTGTTTGAATGCCTGCCATACCATTCACATATACAAGCTCATGGCATTTTGAGTACTTGTCATTACCAAAAACATCTGTTTCATTTCTTCAAGAATTTTTTATGAACATAATGCAGGTTGGTTTTGCATACCAGCAGTGATTTCTTTTCTGATGGACTGTTTTATCTTCTCACTCAAAAATATAAGTGCTGTACTTCATTAGCCCCAAGTTTTTTTTCAAAAATTCAAATTAAGCACTTGTAAGGAAGAAGGAGCATAGTCATGTGGGAACTCCCACTGAGTTTCTTCTAAAATTAAGCAAAACCAGAGAAGGAAAATAAAAAAAACCCAAATCACAAATAGAAAAATGTTTATCAACAGACACTATTCTAGATTCTTGCTCTGGTCTCATGTGCTTGACCTCTTTTTTGGTTTTGATGTTTCAGTTCTAGAACCTGAAGTCTTCAGTTTAAAAATACACACAGTGTCTGAGTATGGGTTACCTTGATAAAGAGCTGCCTCATTTATTGAATGGTCCTAAAGCAAGAAGTTCCCTTCCCCTTCTTCCCCTTCTTCCCCTTCTTCCCCTTCTTCTCCTTCTTTCCCTTCTTCCCCTTCT
>VXBB01019259.1:19547-82464 GCA_013399915.1 Illadopsis cleaveri
CCCTTCTTCCCCTTCTTCCCCTTCTTCCCTTTCCCCTTTCACTTTCACTTTCCCTTCCCCTTTTTTCGTTTCCCTTTTTCCCTTTCCCCTTCCCCTTCTCCTTCCCCTCTCCCTCGAGTTTGGGATCACTCTCACTGCTTTAGCTGAAATCTTGGCCTCTCTGGAGCTATCAAGCCTTTTCATTAAGTTCATTGTAACTGAATCTAGGATTTTACCCCTAGTTATTCTTGCCAGTAATATATAAGAGAAACATCAAATTTGACAAAATACGGAAGTTTTAGTTTAGGAAAGCACCTTATAGATGCCTAGATGCATATGCAAGTAGGCAGTGGCATTCTGAATTGGAATTTGAATTAATTACTTGCATCAACCAACATTTAATGAGAAAAGTTACTATTTTTATAAGTTATGGTAGAGTGACTGAACCTTTTAGATACCACTTCTCAGAAGAATTGTCTGACAAGTAATGGTTATGTTATTTTTATGTATAATAAAGATGTTTTTAAAATTATATCATGATACAAAAGTAAGTTCCAAGATAAAATGAGATATATTTTGAATGTATAACATTTAAAATACTCATTTATGTATGAGTATATATGTCCTTATCATTTTATTAACCAAACACATATATTCATGTTGCAAGTCACCAGTTTTTATCTTATTTTTTTTGTATTTGATACTGTCAAAAGAACATGTAAGTTCACATGCAAGATGATTCCTTTTAGTTAAAAATAGTATTTTGTTCTCTTTTGTTCCCTTTACATACACTCACAATTAATATACAAAGGAGGATTTAATTCCACCTTCACATGATGCCAGGTCTCACTGTGAATATGGAATATGTAAACAACCAGACATACCTGTAACCTGCCAAAGGGCTGTCACGAAGATGAATTCACTTTTCATGCTGCAGTCATTTCTGTGACAGTCTCTAGGGAGAATCTGCATTAAATGTTTGACCACACGGAAAATCCAAATCTCTTGACAGGTCTGTCATTGTACATTGTAAAGCATAACAAAGTATTTTAAAGTTTTACTCTGTTAAATCTATAAAAGGAAATGCACATGATTTAAACCAAATGGAAACTTTGCTTTTGCATTAAACCCTCTTTTTGTGTTTTATTCAATGTGGATGCTTTGAAGAGTACTTGCTTTAAATCTTGACTGAAGCCATATCTTAATTTTTAATATTTTTGAGAAACCATTTTAAAAGAAATCAGGATATTTTTACTCTTTTATTTATTATTTCTTTGCTGAAGATCTTTAACTTGGGCTGACCTTGAGCTTTGAATTTCCTTTCCTGTTTCAGGAAACAAAACTGCCTTTGCATGAAATATGCTTCAAAAGCCCTGGCAAGGCAAAGAGAAAATCATTTCAAGAGCTTGGGCAAATAGTGTCTAAACCAAGGGAAACTTTTCCTTGAGTGTTGAAATCATGTCCCACCCAAAATGGAAATTTTTCTATGACCTACATTACTTATTAAGAAAATAATCACCAAGTAAACTATGTATTCTCAGCATCTTTGGGAAATGATTTTAACTTAGCTGCATTTCCTTATTTAGCTTTTATTTTTGATGTCATTTCCACACTGCAGCCTTAGAGCATATCTAATGGACACTAGCTTTTAACTTAAATTCAGAATTGGAAAAGTATGCTTGTTCTGTTGCCTACTTGACTTTACCGGAAGAGTTCACTTAGTTTTATGACAAGATAAGCCCCTGATATTTCTTCATACCTTTAAAATCTTTTGCAAGTCCACTTCAAACTAGAGTGAAGAAAACAAGTGATATTTTATTTCCACAGGTATCTTCTCCATTGATTAGCTCTATATTCCCATTGGGCTTTCAGTCCTGTCTAAATACATGTCAGCTTTAACACTTCCAGAAGACTTAAAATTCACTTGACTCTCTTCCTTTTCTTTTTCTTTCCTTCCTTATTTGCTTTCACCATTTCAAACTCTCCTACTCATTCATCCACTATCATTTTGGTCCATTGGTTTTGATTTGTCTGACACTGCTCTTCATCAGTGCAGTCGCTGCATGTGTTAACATGGGATACCTGTTATTTTCATTATTTAGTCCCAACCCCTATGTCTCCCTCTTCGAAATCAGTGAGCACACCCAGTGACGCAGGCAGCCAGGACTCAGGGGATCTGGGACCCATAGGAAGGTAAGACACAGAGTTAAGAGTCTTGAATTAATGTGAGGTTTTTTCACTTTGCTCTTACTTCCCCATTTTTTCCTTTTCCTTGCTATAAGTAAGAACATGTGGTATCGAATGTGTACTTTTGTTTCTGCATTGTCCACTGGGTGTTACCATCCAGTAAGCGTGGTCTCAGATGGGAGGCAAATAAATGCATGCAGCAAATGGATCTTAAGCTCTGAGCCCCAAACCTTACAGTGGAAGCAAGAGCTGAATTTACATTTCTAAAATGGCCTACAGAAAGCTCTCATGCTCTTTGGAAATACACTGAAAAAAAAAGGAAGATGTGCCCAGGGGTAGGACCTGTTATTCATGTTGAGTTATCTGTGTTCACAAAACCAGTCCCCTTGGAATTCCTCCTCGTGTAACACCAGGTTGCCTCAGGTTCCTGTGACTCATTGCAGTGTGTGCCACTGATAGTGGCAGAGAAGAGCTTGGACAGGAACAGGCTGAAACATCCCAGGACCCACTGGCAATTCTGCCTTGGAAACTCTGGATATTGGAGAGTTTCATGCAGAATGGAAGGGAAACAGCTCTGTTCTTGTTGGAAAGTGGAATGTGTGTGAGGGATGGAAGCAAGAGTAATCTTCTTATTTTTGTTTCCATGAGGGAAATAAAAGATGAAGTGGCAGTCCCAAAATAATTCTCTGGAGTAGAAAAGAAAGGAGAATGTAAGGATGCTGCTGGTAAAGAAGGGCATGTTCAAGTAAGAAGAGGTACAAGCAGCTATACTGTATATTTTGAGAAATGTAAAAGATGGATTCTAACAGCTCTTTTTGTATCACTCTAATTCAACATAGAGCTGAGCTGCCAGCTCATCCACGTCTGTGAGCCAAGACTCTGCTAATGGCGTGAAAGCACAGTGATTGCTTTCTGTAGTTAACAGTGCTCAGTAGACATCATATCATACCTCTCCAGACACAGACTGTAATGTAACAGAGCTCCAGGTCACCAGATTTCATGCCATGCCCACCTTCTGCTTACAAAAATCGTACTTCCATAAGCAGAGAGTTTGTTGTGTCCCCTTCAGCCATATGCAGACACACTCCCTTGCGATGTGCATGCTGCACAGTTGCTATTAAATCAGCTCAGCCCTGCTCCCAGGTCTACCCTCTAGAAGAAATTGAGGTTGTTAAGTGAAAAGCCCAGCCTGTAAGATGTAGCAGTTTAAAACACAGCAAATAGTGTAATTCTGCCTTCATAAGTAAATGCAGTAGACTTCAGCAAGTCAAAGTACTTTGAGTAGTACAAAAATCCTTTTTAAGCCAAGCCTGCTGTTCAGGATGAAGCTATTTACCACAGTCCTGCATGAAGCTCTGACAAAGCTGGGTGGAGGCTTCTAAATTCCTGCTTTTCCTCTGAACCTTAAGGGTGAACTTCTTTGCCATTAAGGTTAAAAAAGGCTCTTGGAAGAATTTATTTGGCTGTTACCCACACTAGCAGTTTGGCTCTCTGTCAGCAACGAGCAATGAAAGCACATGACCACGTGTCCTTGCAGAGGAGAATGGAGTTTGTCCCCTTCTTCTGAGCTCATGACATTCTGCATTGTGGGCTTTCATTCTGGATCCATTTTCCAGCTTCTTGTGGCCTTACTAGGAATTCAGTGGGAATCCTAAGACCTTGCTTGTAGTCTCCCAGTTTGCTTGGCATAGTCTCAGGTATTGAAAAGGGCTGTGCTGTGTGGCAGGAAGGCTGCTTGCAGATCTTTGCCTGGAGTGATTGGTGTGTGGTAATGGAAATACGATAATGTCTGGTCCAGGCCCTGGGGAATGTCTAACCAGTGGATAATACTGAGTGGCAATTAGTTGAATTGGTGTCACTGGGTGCAGGTAGATGTGCTCAGTGTTTGTGTGAACAGGTGCACTCAAGACTGCATGTGTGATAGAGTGGTCAGACTTGGTGAGGAAGATGTTGATAGAACTGTCATCACAGTGGGTAAACAGGGTGAAACCACCTTGGCTGTTTTCTCTGAGAGATGCCCAGACCATGCATCTAACTTATTTTGACTACTGCATATATTATTGCCTGTTTATCTGTATAAACAAGGTTATCCTGCTTAATTTTAATTTATTTTTCCATTTCACTTTCTGTGATAGAGGGGGCACTTCTGCTGGATCCTCTGTCATGCCATCATGTTTGTTAGATCTTTCACTTTTCTGTACTAGGCTGAGCTTAGGCTTTAGAGGAGAGCAGATTAGTTTCAAAGCTGCTAATGCCCCAATCTCAGCGATCACAGCTTGTCTGTTGTTGCTGCTGCTAACTGCTGCAGAAATGACCAGCTCACACAGCCTGGCAGAAATCCTGCAGGCAGTCTCATTAGTCATTGCTGAAGTGTTCCCATAGGAAGATGATGGATATTTAAAAAACAAAAAAAAAGCTGCGAAGTCACAGATTTAGGCTCGTTACAGGGGAGAGGCTCCATTGAAAGCTTTGAAGAATGCAGGAGATCTTCATATGTTCCCGTAAGAGAGAACATATTCTGATGCAGAACTAGGTTGTGTTCATACTTCTTTGAGTTGTTGGTACTTCTGGTAATTGTCAGGTAGTTGTCAGTAATCTGTTGGGCCCAATATCACCAAGTATATTTCAGATATGCTTTGATCAGCAAGCATCTTTGATTTCTTATATAAATGTTAATGTAGTTCAGCCAGAAACACAGGTTTATGACGTCTGCTTTTCAGGAAAGAAAATTGGTAAACTGGAGAGTTTGAACACTGTTAAATAGCTGTAGTCCTGGAACCACAGATCTCACTCTGTCTTACGTTGCAAGATGCAAACTGGCTGGTAACTTGCTCACCATAGCATAGGAGCAAACAGGCTCTTCCAGCAGAAAAGATGAAAGCAGCAAACTGTTTGGTATTGAAGATGGAGAAATGTAAAACAGAAAAAATTCAATAGTGAGACAAACTCATTGCTAAAACAATTTAGAGACTAGAGACTCCGTGGGATCTTCTATCACTGGCCGTTGCTCGTCCAGGAAAATGTGCCTGGCAAACAGGCAGATAATAGGTCAGACAATAATTCATTCATGAAAGTTGTACAGCCCTTTTGTTGCACAGGAAGAAAAGCTGCATGGTCACAATAGTCACTTCTGCCATGCGACCTACAGACTAGTAGTGCTGCTATCCTTCAGGACCATTGTCCATTATCTCCAGCACAACAGCCAGAGCAGTGTTGTCTTTTCTCTGATGCCATTCACTGTATTAGGAGAAGAGATGGGGTGGACTTGGTAATAGCACTGAATTGTGGAACCATTTCTGTCTTCCACATCCCAGGTTTCTATGGGGTCCTTTTTTTTTTTTTTTTTTGCTGTTTAATCTTTAGTACCATTTTGCTATTTGTCATAAACTTTTCATTGGGGAAAACATTATGTTTGAGCAGCATTCCAGCTTCCCTCTGAGCCATGACAGCAACCGTAAGAATAAGCAGATGTTAGATGGAAAACTGTTCTAGAAACTGCTGACTGAATGCTTTCAGTTGGAAGGAGAGCCAAATTTTATGGGTTTTTTTGTGGTCTTGGGAATCATTTCTGAGAAGACAGAGGTGTGTTAGACTTTGATTCTGGTGCTGCTCTTAGTTACCAGGCTATACTGAACAATTCATAGGAGCCCAGTTGTTGCTCAGAGGGCAACTTACCTGTCTCCACATTGCTTTACACATCCCACTTTGCTTTTTTTTGAGGCCTGTGTTGCTTGTGCTACACAGATAGGATGGGAAAATTACATAGCCTGAGGAGATACCCATCTCTGAATGGATGGGTCATTGGTTCACAGAGCTTTCTTATATGATGTGTTCAGACATGACTCATTTTCCATAAGACAGTATTGCAGAATTGCATGGAGATTCTCCTTGGAATAGAGTATGCTTGGCTCTTTCAGCATAAGTGTTTTGGTTTGTTTAATGTGTTGTAAACATTTTGATTCTGCATCTCCTCTTGCTGATGGTCAGCTTATACATACAGAGACATGCAATTTCAATGTGGATTTGAATGCATGTGAAGAAAAGGGCTGAGGTAAAGCATTTGCTGAGAGTTCCTGTGCTGTAGCATAGTGTGAAACACAAATTTGCCTTTATTAACATAAAACTCCTTTGTAATAACTATATGCATCTCCCTGGTGGATACTCCTGAACTTTTGCTGCCCTAGTGTGCTGGAGAGGATGCTAACTAATATAATTGAGCCTCCATGAAATATGCCCATGGAGGTGTGTGTTCTGCTACTCAGCATACCTTAGGCATTCGTAAATCTTGTCTTCACAGCACTCACAGCCATGAATTTTGGGTTTGTGTTGTCTGAGAAAGTGCACAAGGACAAACCTTGTACAGTGCCTCAGAGCCAGGCAGTGCAGTATAAGGTTTTGTGGGCTGAGCATCTCCCTGGAAAGACCTCGCATCCTGGCTCAGGTAGGATCCATCTGCACTTTGCATGTCAACCCAACATAAGATAGCAGAAATGCCTCTGTACTGGGAGGAGGTGATGCTGTGGCTGGGCAGCTTTCAGGGCTGACACCAGCCTGCACTGGGGTGTATGCCTGTGTTCCCCACAGCGGGTCCTGTGTTCACCTGGGATGTGCCATGCTGGGAGGAGTTCCATTTGGGGGCCAAGGTGTGATTTACCTCTGTGGCCCATTTTGCCCTGTATCCTTCACTGGTCCTAGTGTTCCTAGCTGGGAACATCCTACATGTTCTCAGGTAGCTTCACTATCCTACAGTAGTAGGTTTGTGCAGTAGCATCCCATTTATTGTGAATTGTGTCTGTGTGTGTGTCCAGTGGAGTCCCATGTGTGCAGCACTTCCTGCTGTGCATTGGGGAATATGAGAATCCCATTAGGCTGAGTATAAGGTTTCCTACCTTCCTTCTGCTCAGTGAACTGCACCAGGCTCAGCTGTCTTGGGTGTGTAAAGGTTAATGGTTGCCCTTCTTTCTGCAAGAACTTTATCTGTGCTCTTTTGCTTTCTAACTTGTGTATTTTGCTGTGCATAGGTTTAGGTACCTGATTATTTTGTGGGCTCACATAAAGACAAAGACATTAATCTTCTGGTGGCTTCTTTCAGAGGATGGTTATTTCAAAATGGTGCTTTATCTGCTGTATAATAATGTAAGCTGGATTATTTTTTACTATTTCTCTGATAGCCCATTGGACTGTGTTGTGGATTTGTTTGGCTACAGCTACTCATTCTGTAATTATTGTTCTTACTTGGATTAGGGTACAATGTAATATTTGGTTTAAATGGTTTCTACCTGTTTTATGTTGTTGTTCCTTTGATATCACGGGTTTTGAGATAAGTTTTATGCACTGGAATCGATTAACTTCCTTCAGTGTATGAAGCGTACTTGCAGTAAAGCAGGGTTAGCCCTTCTTTGGATGAAGCTCTAAATATTTAATGAAAGTTCCTGTGAGAATGAGTTTGAGCATTGCATTAGGTAACAAAGAAAACAAAAAAATAAAGGGAAACTGGATTTCTCAATGAGTTTTTGTAGCAGTAATATGCTGGAGAAGTTAGATCACTCTGGAGTCCTGATTGTCTCATCATCACTAGCTTTTTAATTCTGCATAAAATACATTAAATGAGCAATCCTAGAAAGAGAACAGCAGTCTGCAATGCTGGAGCACTTTTCTCTGAGGAGCAGTATTGCCTTTGGCTTTGGCTTGTGGCATGATTTTTTTGTCCACTACATCAGTTCATCTTGCAGTCACTGTGACCTCTGAATGTTCCCAGTTGTATTCCAGAGAATATAGTAGCAGCTGTCACATTTGGTTGGATGTCCTTACTGATAGAGAGTCAAAAGCATGTCTTCTCTCTCATTCTGTTTTGAAGTTTGCTGACAGTGTTAGTCTGCATTTGTGTATGTTTTCATCAGATGTGGTCCTGTGTTCCTTCCTTCTAGCATGGCCACTTTGAGCCATTTTGTTATAAAAAGAAATACACTAGGATATGTTTTCTTTCAATGTGTTGATATTCACTCCCAGATTGTATTGGCCCTGTGCAGGAAGAAACAAATAACATTCCAGTCCTTTCTCTCTGCACCATACTGTTTACTCATTTTTGTATAAATAATAGGTGTTCTGATTTATTTTGCAGCATCTGAACACACACACCAGTCTTGTGTTAATCCCACATTACTTCATGTCTGACTGTCAAACACAAACATTTCATGCTTTTCAGATACACAATCAAAAGGAAAGAGCTCTGGAGTGTCTGGGCACCAAATGAGTCAAAGCGTGAAATGCTTTGTATTTTCCAGTTTTGCTTACTGTATTTTCCAGTTTTGTATTTAATCTTGCTCCCTGTCAGTCAGTAAAAAAAGTATCTCTAGTGTGTTCTTGCTACATAATATTTAAAATCAGAAAGATGCTTTTTGTTTTATGATCTCTCATGAGTACATCTACATGTCATCAAAGTGTTTGGATTCTGTTCTTTTTTCCTGAAAAATCAGACTTGGCAACTCAGCTTTAACTTTCAAGCAGCTTCTTACCAGAACAGTAATATAACACATTAATAGGCTGAAGAAAGGGTATCAGAATGCCATTCTCCCTTTTAAGGGTCTACTTTGCTGTTTACTTAGACAGATAAAGAAGGCAAAAGAGGGTAGGTTCTGGTCTCAATTTCATTTGTACAGGAAAGTTGAATTATTGTAGTAGAATACCTTAAACAGTCCATACAGCTTATTTGCTATCTTCTCTTCAGCTGCAGAAAACATCTCTCACAGACATTAGCAAAACCATGTTTCTATAAGATCTGCTAAAACCACTGTCAACAAACTATTGCTTTGGGCTTAGCTACTTTATCATTAAGTAAATGCATCTGACAGGTTCTGTGCAATGATGCTGTTTCATCACTGCCACTCAGCTTTGCATTAGCAGCATTTCATTGTGTTACCACGTTCAGAAATGACAGGGATCCTTCTTCACTTGTTCCAGGACAAGTGGGCCTGTGATGTATTGCCTCAGGAGCAGCAGCTCCAACAGTTATTAGTAGTGGATTATTTTCTTTATGGTGCTTTTTTGTAGATCAATTTATATGTACAAAATGCTTTCTAAATGGCTGCTTTAGTGGCATACTTATTTCATAAATGGGCTGAGCCAAAGGGAAGTACAGAACAATGTAAAGACTCTAAGGGAGCTACAGGAAAGATTGAGGGAAAATAACTACATCATGGCAAACTTTGCTTGCATGGTGTTTTATTCAGACAAAGAAGGATTGTAACCCTAGGGATTGTTGTGTATTCTTTCACAGTGCATAGTCAGAGGACTTTTCTGCTTGGTGGCTAGAGATAAACTGATACCCTCTGGGATGCTGTGTTGCCACTCTGTTTGGAGGCTTTGGGCTTGGTATGGGGTGTGCACCATTACATGCTAGGACAGAAATCAATAACACTCAGCTGTTACATTTTTGTCCATTTAATTTACCACAGCTCCATTGTCAGGATGGCTTGGCACACGTTTCATTTTACAGTTTCCAGGAGACTTAGAGGCCAAATCATGCCTTAAGCCTCCTTGACCTGAATGGTGATGGCTTCTGTAAAGCAGTGACAGTGTCAGCCTCCTCCCCTTGCCTGGGGGAACCCTGGTTGTCTCTGCTGTCTTTGGCCTAGGAACTCTGCTGCTTTTTAAAGCGATGCTGCAATCTCTCACACTTCTCAACATCAGCCTGTTTACAGGATAGCAATGGGTGACTGTGTTCGGATGTTCGTACATCATGGCCTGCTCTCCATAGGTTAGGATGCAAGGCTGGAGGATGGCAGATTTCTTACACTGTTTTTCCTCCTTTTCTCCCTGTAGAAGAAGAACCACATCCTTCTCCTTTATATTCAATGAATATTTAGCCCTAGCTATCTAATGCCTCTCCCTGCCAGTTTTTTAGGTTTTGGTTTGGGTTTTTTTTTGCCCATAAACAGAAGCAGACACTTTAGGGACTGATATTTGGCAGCTGCTTTCAAGTGTCTGTAAATGTGACCTAGAAAGGGAGTGTTTTTTGGTGTGTGCCAGTTACAAAGTCTGAATGGTCCATATTAATTAGAATCATCTGCAATCCTTTTAGCGTGTGAGCCTCTGGCATCATTAAGGATTTTCATGCTTTGCTTCCTAAAGGATTGATAGAGTTCAGTCCTCCAGATCTTTGATTATTTTTCTCATTAGCAAGCATCTCTATGCTATAAATCAAAGGAGGAGGAAAGATTGCCATTCCCAGGGTGCTTCGTAAAATGCCTTGGAAACCTGAGCCCCAGCTGCATCCAGAAGAAAATAATATTAATGTATAAAGCCCCACTTAATCATTTAGGCTATCAGCCCAGCTATAGTTAGTTCTCTTTAGTTATTTACAGGCATATCATCATATATTTAGTCAGACAGTCAGATGATTTCAGGGACTAAAACACTAATCCTCTTAAAATAAAACAACTTACTTGCTAAGGCCAGCTCAGCTTAAACAGTTCTCTTGAACTGAATTTCATCTTGATTTAATTAAATTGTATAAGATCACCTCCTATGTTAAACTGTTTAACATAGTTAAACCGGTACAGTTTGTGCCCATTGATGTTTTCTCCTTCTCTATCTTATTAAAAAGACCTTAGGGAATTTCCATTCACAATTTCATGTTTATCTGGAAAAATAAAAAATATTTAATGAGTAACTATTTTGGTAATGCAATTTTTAGGATTTTTCTTCAAATATGTAAAATGGGAATTGCTGCCACTGGCGAGCTATTTTTTTAATTTTTTTTTTTTCTCCAAGGAGTTTTGAAAGAGTCTATGTATGCCGTGTAAAATTTTCCATAAGCAGAACATATGAAAATGAATGGTTTTCCATTTAAAACTGCTCTTGATTCATAAATTTTAGATGTACTTACTTTCTTCAATAGTTCAAACTCAGAAAATAATTTCTGAGCTGTTCTATTAAAAGTCAGATCGCTGGGTCATGAGAACTTTTGACATTTTGACTATTAATGTGAAAAATTTTTGATAACTGTCATACAGTGAATTCTTGTTTCAACCCTAATTGTAACAAAAATCTCATCCCCTTTTGGAATGATTTTGCTTTTTCTCCACAATATAAATTGCAAAAAGTAAGGGAAACACTAGCCCTTCTTCCAGCTAGTAGTCACTGTATTTTAGTACCAAAGTAAAATGGAAAATTTGCTGAAATCTTTCACCTTCTTCTTCACCTGAATAATACCAAACTTAAAAGTTGTAGGTTCCAACCTTTGCGTTACCTCTTTGAGTCCTCTAAAAGGTTATGGATTACCTTTCCTAGATTTTACTATTAAATATGATTTTGACTTTTTTGCTATTGTACCCAAATCCCCTTGAAGTTTATGAGAAAACGTTCCTCATGCATATCCATGGAGTCTGGATCAAAGACTCCTAATGTGTGTACTGCAGTTCCTTTCAAACATTTGCACGAGCTGATACCATATAAAACTTCTCCTGCCAAGTTCTTTCCTTACATTTGTGATCATTTGAGTTTTGCACAGACTTACTCTTGGTATAAAAACCAAGACAAAAATTGTGTTTGAAAAAAAGAATTGTTAGGGTTTGTTAAGGGAATAAAACAACTTGTGCCTTGCCCCTGAACCTGTTTTTTATTACTGCACTTTCAAAATGACCATTTTGGTACCTGGCACTCAGAGTAAATCTGTGTCAGTTCTAACTATTTGACCTTCTGTCCTCACAGATCCAGCCTGCTGCCTACAGTGGCCCTCCTGGTAAACCAGCATAAATTTGCAGACTAAGATTTTTGTAGCTATAGGATATAAAGTGTGAGTATGATATTGCTAGGAGATCTGTAATGCAGATGTGAATCAAAGGACACACTTCAAATACGGCAGATAAATTCAGCAGATTGGATGAATTAAATTTCTGATTTAATTAGTGGAATTCTGTGAAATGGGAATCAGCAAGGTGTTGGTCCTGTGATATGTCCTTATCATTGCAGGCTTGCCAGAATTGTTCATCCTGATTTAAAAGTCAAATGGTTTTTGAAAATTACTAAATCCATTCTGCAGCATAGCCTTGATTCAAGAAGAGTTTTGACATACACATGTGTTTTAAATATTATTTGTCTGTGATTTTTCATAAATATACCTTAAAAAGAAAAGGAGTGTTTTAAACTCATGCCATTCTGAAAAGGGCTCTTATGGTTACCAGGCAGCCAAAAGATAGTGCAGTGCTCCCTAGAGGGTCAGAGTTGCTCTTTTTATTGGTGAAGACTGGAAGTCAGAGGTGTCAGCCTGCTTGGAAGTATAAATGCAAACCCAAGCTAAACCTTCTGGCTGTGCTCCAGTAGCAGTGCCCAGCTCCTTCTTCTCTGAATGCATTAAGGCATTTTATTTTGTGATTAGCAGTAGCAGCCCAGCTCTGAACACAAGAATGCACAGAGAAGTCAGAGCAGACTTCTGCTCTATGAGCACAAGGGTGCATCATGTTGAGAGGCACAAATCCTCCCTAACTGCTGATAGCCATCTTATAGTGTGGTTCAGAAAACAAGTAGCACAAGGAAGGTATTTTCTTTTTGCCAATCCTTTCAAAGTGGAGCAGATCTGCAAAACAGAGCACAGATGGCAGCAGAATAGTGGCTTAGATGCAAACCATCCATTGAGGCAAGTGGTACTTTTCCATCTCTGACTAGTAGCTTTGAATCTTCCTTTTTTTAATAGAGTTTGTTTTGGAGACACACTTCAAATGTACAAAAAAATCAGAACGTGAAAATCACAATGGAGAGAATTAAAATTATAAAAATGTAGAGTGAAAGGAATAAAAATAAATAGCTTATGTATGCACACATATAAACATCTGCGGTAATTTCTCATCAACAGTTTCTTAGTTCAGATTTTCTATTTAATCAGCAGCAAGTTAGGAGCTTTGGAGAAACTGACACAACAAACTAGGTAGAACTCTTTAAAGTAGCTAAATGATTATGCAGCCTTAAATTCATTCTGGCAATATTCAGACATTAAAAAATAAGTGGTCTAGATACGTGATAGATTATACATTGAAACTGCAAATACTACTGGATTGCAATTTGCTGACAGTATTTGGTATCATATTGAAAAAATGCATTCATACACATCTTAGCATTTTATTCTGTTAGTGATTTTAAAAAAGGTCTCTTATCTCACGGTTGTTGTGTCCAGTATTTTTCAAGGTTATATGAGTTGGGTGTAATGTGTTTTTCAATGTGCTATCAGTATGAAGGTGCAGAATTCCTAATGTAAGCAATTCTGAATCTTTTGGAAATTGTAATCCAGGGTTAAAATTGTAATTTTAGACATGAGGCCGTACATCAAAGTCAGAAGCAAGAATTGTTTTATCTGCAGTTTTGGTTAGCTCCTTTTTCCTAATTTCCTAAACTTCTTTTGCTAGTTGCATTTGAAGTTAGAGGAAAAGAAAGCATGAAGCAGACTGAAGCCTGCAGGCTATCAAATAGCAGCTGGTTGCTTCCTTATCTATTTCTCAGCAGATCAAAGTGAGAGTGAACAGCAAAGATACCAAGCACCTTGAATACCTATTCACATTTGGAGTCTAAGTTGGGTGCTTGGAACTGCTGCATGGAGCAATCTCCTGCCTTTCTGTTTGTATGGAAAGAGTCCATGGTAATGTTTCACTGGTGGAGCCCTTCATTTAGGTGCCTGAAGATTGTATAAATACCTCCTGCAACATCAAGAGCCCCTTCTGCCACAGATGGGGAGAATGAGGCTAGTCACATTTACATAATTTTAGTAATACTGCTCTGGTAAGCAAAGGTGCCTTGAGACTTCCTACAGGATAGGTGAGTCCATATGCTCTGGGTGAGTCCCACCTTCATTTCTGGTCTCTTTGCTTCAGTTTAGTAACAGTTTATGCTCTGCTTAGTGGATTGGCCTTTGATCACTGAAAAACTCTGGCACAGCCTAATCTGTGGAGTCATGGCACAGTCTGCCACTGAATTTTAGGGTTAGGAGGGCTTTGCTATTTCCCATACGAAGGGTCGTTTTAGGACACTGTTGTTGCTGCAAGGGGAGATGCTTGCTTTGGGGCCTGTCAGATCTAATGGTGTTTCATTAGGGACACATATGGATATCTCAGTTCAGGAGATACCTCGGGTCTCAGTACCCTGTCAGTGCAGTTTTCTCCTGGTGTGGAGAGCACAACAGCTCTTGGTGACAGGAGATGCCGGAATAGGGTGTTTGCTTTCCTCTGGTTCTGCTTGAAGGTGTGATTTGTAATGCTTAAAAGAGATGTCTGCCCTGCAAGAAGCCCCTGGGAAAGCAGAGTTTGCTGTTATTCTTGTGAAGAGCCTTTTATTCAAAAGCATGGATTTTCAGGCCTGGCTGCTCTTGACCTGGGAAAGGGGAGTGGGGGGAGAAAAGAAGTCATGCAGAACACATGTTCTGCAGCATCAGCAACTGATGAGGGAGGGTTTGATTTAGGCTGCAGGGAAGCAGAGTCAGAACTAAACTGTCATTATGTTACATATGAAAAGTGTAAGGTTGGGGCACTTACCCAGAGCTAAGTTCTGTTGTGATATGACCATGATTACAGACATTAAATATCATTTTATTATGGCAGATTACTATGTATATGTATTGGAACTGATGCCTTACGTGTTTCATACACTACTGCTAAGGCCAGACCCAAAGTTGCTTAAATTAGCTGAGAAGTTCTCATAGATTCCAGACAGTTTTGGATGTCAGAATCTATGTTTCATTAATGCATTCTGATGTTGGGAATTTTCCAAAAGGTTTCAAGTGTTTTGTTTTATTTTTAGTTTATTTATTTTAGTCTTTTCCATATTTTTAATCTACATAATTGACATTATGCAATCAGAATAAAATCTTCTGGAGGTAAGGTTACACGGAGCATTGTAACATATGGCAGTGCCTGTTTTTCCATGGTAATAATAATAATAATGCTACAGAAAAAGGAATGCTTCTATCCAAATTCCTCCCATCTTAAATTTTGCAACAGTTCTTGGTCTTTTTAGAACTGTGCTCTGAATATCTTCTTAATGCTTTGGACTTGAATTCAGAAGAGATAAGTGTTGTTTGTTTACCATTCGATCCTTTAGTAAATATGTGACATCCAGACCTCTTCCTCTTGTTGGTTTCTTTCTTCAGGTTATTGAAAGATGATGTGTCAAAATTATCTGGTAGTTCTTCAGTAGTAACAATTGAAACAGCACCAGAATTAATACTGTCCTAAATTTGAGAAAAAATAGGCCATTGAGATGCTTACCTAAAGGAAGAGAATGAAAGCAGATCAGTTTAAAGGGAGGTAATAATACTTGTACCTTGTCTTCTTAGTGCAACATCTAACAGCCCTCCTTCCTTTTGTACTGCTTTAGAACAATCTGTTATTTAGTAATACAGCTTTTGATCCTTCAGTGAGCCAGGGTCAGCTGTTGTGCGCTGAACATGTGAAAGGGGGATGGACCGTGACACAGGGCTATTGTTTGCCACAATGTGGGAGACTGATACAGTACCCGGCTCTGAAACAATGTTGGGTAGTTCTGATTAAAATAGTGTCAGTGCTGTCTGGGTGGGGAAATGGGCCAAGCTGGCTTAGCCCTGACTGTGCTGTTCAGTGAGTTTCCAGGGATCCTTGCCATGCCTGTGTCACTCCCTTCACCCATGGGAGGAGTCTGCAGGACTGGAGACTGCTAGGGAGCACCACTTTTGCCTGCTTGGTCTACTGCTCCTCTCTTTTCCCCATAGAAATGTTCAACTAAAATCTTTGCACATAGACCTGTCTATGTTGGCACATAGTCCTGTGCCAAAATCCACTGAATCCATTTAGGGGAACCTTGACTGACTTGTGCTCTTTGAAAGATGCAGAGTAGGAGCACCTCAGCCTGACTGCTGATTCCTAGGCCATGCACTTGTCCTCAGGGTCTGTGACAATTCCTTCTCTGCCTCTGTCTCTGGGTGACTTGAAGTCAAGCCATTGCAGTTTTCTTTTATGAAGAAGAGAGAAAAAGGAAGAGTAACAGCACCTAATCCTTTTCCTCATGAAGAAGTGTCAGGAGGGGGAACTCATGCACTAGTTGGAAAAAGATTGGCAACCACTTTTCTGCTGAGATCCAGTGACATTTCAAAATCCTCACTGAGGAGTGTCCACAGGAGAACAAGTGTAATTATGATGCTCACCCATACGATCAAGGAATGTCATACATAATGTCTGTTCATCACAAACAGATTAGCTTTAATTTTCTAGTCAGGATGACAGAACAGGCTATTCAACATCATTTTTGGGTTGCTAAACCTCAAAGAATCTATTTCTTTCTTTTTTGATGTTATTGCTATGGAAACTGGCTAAATTGCAGGTCCAGATTACATCTTTGCTGTTCACTCACTTTCATTTTGATGTGATGACATTCTTCAGGTGCCAGGAAGAGACAAAGAACCAATCAATAGCACTCCTTGAAACACAGAGTCACTCCCTGTGCTCTCCAGCTTCGGCTACTTGAGTGGTAGCCACTTGTGTTCGGTCTCCCAGGGCAAGAGACTTGAAACCTTAAGATCTGTTACCTGCAGCCTCATTTTCTGTGATAGCATTGCTCAGCCAAGCTGGAGAGGACAACTCAGTAGATTGCTTCCTCATCTATTTCTCACACCTGTGCAAGTGGTAACACAGCGATGCATAGTGGAGCACAAATCCGGGAAATGTTTTGCAGATGTGTTAAAACTGTTGAAAGCAGATATAATTAGGAGTCAAGGAGAATTGCTATTAAAAGTAGGTATCAGTGTCCAGAGTGGTGGAGGCTATATGTGAGAATCCAGATAATAAATACTTAAGGGAAGAATGTCTCTACACATGTCTGCATGTGATGGCCTGAACCATATATGTTGCTCTTCTCATATTTTTGATATTTGAGTGCTGTCTTGAGTGTGGGAGATCTCTAAATTTATTTTGTTTCAGCATTTTTATCTGGGTACCAGGTAAAGGTGCCTTCTCTTGTGACCTGGCCTGGATTCTTGGAGGTGGAACATAGGGACCATACTTCTAGAGACCTGTTGCAAGCCCTTGCTTTAATCAAATGATAATGGTGTTCTTTCTGATGAAATAGCCTTTATCCCCCTACAAATCCTGTAGGTTTGAAAGTGAATGTTGGGGGGAGGAAACTGAAATGAATTATGTGTATTTTCTTTTAAGAGTCTGGAAAACCTGGACATGAATGTATAAGTAGCCGCTAGGCAGCAGTAAAATTAGACACTGGCACTTATATAGTGAATCCTAATATCTGCAGCTGACCTTGGTGACATTACAAGAGTAATCTTCACACAGATAGCATTTTTAATGGAGTATCTATAATGCATTAGTCATTGATGCCTTTGCCTTGCATAAGGCATTCAGATCTTATGTCCATTTTCCACTGTACTTACACTGCAGTCAAGTTACAAGGGAAAAATCTGTTCTTCATTGCTGTATTAATTTATCTCTTGACCTTTTGTAATACAGTTTAGTTTTAGAGAAGCCTTCCTCTGTCAATATTAAGTCTTTTATCCTGATAAACATTACTGTGGATCATAAGAAGCTGAGGGAAATGAGTGCCCTTACGTTGCATGAGAAAGCAGCTTTGCCTTACAGTTTTTCATTCTTTTTGTATGCACCAAGTGTTGAGATTGATTATTTTTCATTCTGAAATGACAAGAGTGCAACACATGCCCTTGTCTGTCTCTCCAGAGAGTGAGTTAACATTGGTAATAGAATGGATGAGTTTACTAAGGACAGGAAGTAGAATAATTATTTGGCTTTAATAGATCTATTTCTGAACTAACTCAGTAACTTGTTAGTTTATATGAGTGACTCATTGTCAGAGGTTTCTATTGTTGCAGAAAGACTTGTGTATATTTACCACAGCTGATTATATGGCTGGTTTTGGCTGAACCTGGTACTATTATGATCTCTATATCCTCAGAATTTGTATTTAGAAGAAATTAGGGGAGTTTTTAATTTTGACAACTGTCATTATCCAGCATGTCTTCATGAAGACTTGCTTGCTTGGAGAAGGAGCACTTTCCTTTGCTCTAGCCTCTGCTAATGAGAGCAGTGCATAATCTAGTATTCATACTACAGGAAAAGGTGCTCAGGAGCCAATCTTGTGTTCCTGGTTCTGTCATGGATTCTGGCAGTTTTCTTGCATATCAGATGTGGCTTTCTGAGAGTGGAAACATAAAGTAAAATTACGAGACTGGGAAGGAGCAGGTGTTTTGGAAACATTGGCCTTGATATGTCAGTTTTTGCATTTTTAAATTGGAGGATTCTGAATATTTCACAAGACTCCTCAAGGCTGTTGGGAGTGTTTGCAAGGTGTTTTAGAGCTGGTCACGTGGGCAACTGCACTGCAGTGCAAGGAGCAACATCTTCAGACCACACCTCTGGAAAGTTTGTGCACTTTCTTAGTGGTAGCCTCATCTGACAGCAGTCCATAAGAGATCGTCATAGATCTGATTTTCTCAGATGTATTTTTGCCCTCTTCCCCAGGAATTTTATCGGGAGGAAAATAAGAATCTGTTTGTTTGTCCCAGATGCCCTCAGGGTATGTCAGAGCTGGTATCAGTGAGCCATTTGTTGTCATATGCACTATGTGATCTTCCTGCCCAGAGCAGTGTTGTACAGGATGGATTACTGTCTGACTCAGGAGTGTGTGAAGGGATAAACTCTTCAGTGGAGTTCGTGGCAAGTGCTCAGTCTACCTTATCATAAAAACATAAATAAATTGTGCCTGCAGATTTTACGAATTATTGTGAATCCATCAACCTAAGTTAAAGAGTTAGAATTTTTCAGGAAAAAGAAAAAACACAACCCTATGTTTCGCAAAATCAATATGTGACAGAAAATCCAGCTTCTTTCCTCTGTTTATCAATAATCTGTAATTTTAGTAAATTGCCTGCCCTGTCTCAGTTTGACATACAAACCTTGTTTGATATATGGTGGCTGTTGCTTGCACCTGAAGGTTGAATATACTACATAGAGCATGTAACTAAGGAGATGGGGTTTTGTTCATCCTTTCAGTTAATTCTGTGTGTTCTTTTCTTCCCTCCCCTTCGTGCTGCACGGCTGATTACCACCCTAGGACCTTGCAATGGGACACAGACCCCTCAGTGCTGCAACTCCAGTCTGACTCTGAACTTGGGTATATGTCAGCTCTTTTTGTTATCATTTCTTTTGCTAGAATTATGTTGAAAATGCTTCCTAGTTGAGCTGGTTGTATGTGATTTTCATTTGCTTTTTTGACTCAAAAAGATGATAATTTAAGTTTCCTTTTTTCAGTTTCATAAATAAGAAGCTTCAGCAAAGTCATCTTTGTGGAAAAAAAACCCCCACTATTTAAATAAGCTTATGAAAAGATAAATTGCTATTTCTGTTGCCTGAAACACAATACAAATAACTATTTCATTGCAGATGAAATGTTATTATTGTGGTACATATGTGCATGCATAGTTACATTGATCTTGTCTGTACCTGCTGATTCAGACTGTTCTTTCTGAATCCTTTGCAAGATACTTTTCCCCCTCCTTTCTGCTGGCTACAGTTATGCTGTTTCCACATTCAGTAACAATGCCCCTTTTCCCCTTAGGAGCTGTGTATGTGTTTAAAATCGTACAGTTAAGAATGATCATAGTCCAAGAATAAGTGCCATCTTATTTGAGTTCAAGCCTATGAAGCTTTTTAAAAATTGTAATAGAGCTAAAATGAATATTTTATAGTTTGGGATGGAACTTCTTTACCCAATACAAGTAAAAACAAAATAGTTAGTTTAAATAATGTAGAAATGCTCACCTGCAGAGGTGTTTAGGATAATCTGTTCCTCTGAAAGGGTGGGTAGCAGTACCTCAAGTTCTTCAGAGCATGAGTCATAGGTAGAACCAAATCACTACACTGTAAAACTTGCTCTACTAATGAACTTACAGGGTTGCCTGTTTTGAGTCTCCAGGCAAGTGTCTCATGTTTTACTTGTTAATGTGCTACTTCATTCACCATTCTGTAGGCAAAGCAACAACTTCCCTTTAGCTGCTGATTGACAGTGCTCCCAGCTGCAGTTAGATGTGTTAGGTCTATTCACCAGGAAAGATCCAGAAGTATCCAGAGAGCTTTCTAGACAGAAATATTTCTCCATATCTAGAACTCCTAGGAATGTTTGCAGTTTACATGAATATGGCTTCAAATAGGTTACTTCTAAAACTTTGCCTGGGCTGTACCAAAAAGGTAGAGTTTTTTGAGCTATTTTAACCTGCAGAAGCCCTTTAGAAATCCCAGCTCCTTTTTTTACAGAAGTTTGGGTTAAAAGATGAGGCCTCCTAGGAGCAAGGTTTCTCAAACAGCTGTGCAAGGCAAGTTCCTTTTTCTGACTCATGAAAAGATAACTCTGTATGTAGCTACAAGACTTCAATCATTTACTAGCAGTCAGTGCAAAGGCAGAAAAGAAGCATGCCAAAGAGCAAATCCACAGGTATACATTTTAATGGAAGTCCTGCCCCTTTTGAAAGAAAACTGTTTTCAAACCCGAGGCAGAGTTAAACTTTCCTCTGGTGTCTTGAGACTAGACCAAAAAAAACCACAACAAAACCAGTGCAAAAGAAATCCTGCAGTCAGCAATTAAATGATGTGTGTTGCAAAACACTTCTAGCAGATACATCTTTCTTATGATACCTATGGACAGAAGGATCAGTTTTAATGCATGGGTTTTAGTCACTATCCTCCTACTGACATTCCATTGGCAGTTCAGAAAGGAATCCTTCAAAGCTTCTATGCTCTCTAAGATGAATATTCATTGAATTTACAAGAATTGTGAGTACCTCAGATGAAAAATGAGTATGGGAAAAGAATAGACTATTTAGTGTTGTCCTAAAAAGAACTAGAGACTAGAGTGTTAGAGCACATATTTGGTAGAGTCCAGATATTGAAAGGATGCTCCAGTTGTCCCTGAGTGCTTGGGACCAAAGACTAGGCCAACATGAGAACAATTAGAGGTGGCTTGACACAGGCAAGCAGCAATCAATAGATCACATTCCTTCAGATGAAGAAGCACCTTCCAGTCTTCACCAGTAATTACGGGATATGGGTGGCACAAGGCATTTTTACAGGCACCAGCAGTGACTGAACTGGAAATGTTTTAGATGAAGAATTCCATGCACTGTCTACGCCCAGTGCCGTGGGAAGTAGCTTACTTCTGGGACACAGTGAGCAAAGAGGTTCAATCCACCCAACCAGCAGTGACATCCAGCTCTCTGTTAGGGTCATGTTCCCATCCTCAGTCAGTCCAGGAGATACAGAGTGACCTCATTTCCAACTGTTTTAGAGTTAGGTGAGGTTCTAATTAGGTCCAGATTAGACACATAATTAATTAGGGATTATACTTAAGCAAGACCACTGTCAAGAGATGCTTTCAATGCCAAGGTTTAAGAACCTCAGTAAATGGAAGGAGTAGCCTGGGGCAGCGGGGGACTGGTTACATAGGGAAACAAAATGACCAAGTAAGCAACAGAGATTGCACATCGGATGCTGAGAGAAGAAAAGCACATGAGAGTTTGCTAGGGTGAGATATTTATTAAAGATTGAATTCACACAGACTGTAAGTTGAAGCAGCTATAAAATGTTAAACTACTAAAATTTTTGCTAGCTGAAGAAACTTTTCTGCCCCCAGTAATGAGGTAGAAGTTTTTCTGTAGAGCTTTTAGACAATTGTAGATTTTGTTCATGTTGGTGAAGTCAAAGAGGGTTGTAAGGAGGGAAATTTGTTATTTTTTCTTCTTTGAAAAGAGGAAAGACTCAGAGTTACAACCACTGTTTCTGCTCTAGTGGTTTGTTACACAATACAGCTGATTTGTACTGATTACCTGCTGAATCTAATTGCAGTCAGCTTAATAACAATCCAGGCAGTAAAATAGATTAGAAAAAAAAATACAGCTGATGCAGCTGAAAAGTTCAGTAGGATTTTCCAATGAAGACAGTTTCCTTTTGAGACTCCTATTTCCTTTCAGACATCAATCTTAATTGAATACCTAAACCACTATAAATTAATTTGATCAAAACCCCTATGACTTCTGTTCTTCTGGCAAACTGCAAAATTAAGAGGATATGGATAATGTGTAAGAATTTTCTGCTTTCCCAAACTGTTCTCTTCAATAATGTGGCAAGTTGAGAAACATTGTGTCCAGGAATTTGTTTCCCCATAAATGCACAAGCATGCTCACACTTGTTGATTAAGGTAACTGGCCTTATTTAGTTAATTTATTATGCTTACATTCTTTTCTCTGCTGAAAGTTGGCATTTTTTCCAGTAAAACACTTCCAAGTGATCATTTGTATATCTTCACTCCCTGCAGTCAGTCAAATAATATTCAGGAAATAAACTGATTTTTTCCCCTGCTGCTGAGTGAACTGTGCACAACTAAAAGTGTTCATGACCATGCTCAGCTGCCTCCCTTCTGTGTCCCTTACCCGCTTGCAGATAGTTTGCTTCACTGATTTATTTAATATGGTTTATTTAAAGTAAGGGAAGTAGACAAAATAGAAGGCTGTACTTGCCCTATTCCCAGTTGTGTTTTAGTTCTCCTCCAGCCCTTGCATTAGGACTTCACTAATCATAAACCTACTTCAATGCCACTCTTAACAACTTCTGTGGAAGGGAGAATCTCCTTCTTTATAGAAATTACCCAGCTTGTCAGTTAAAGACTCTGTTATTGCTGCCAGCTGAACATTTGGCAGTTCTGATCCATCCTGGTTTAAACCCACTGTACCCTTTGCGCCCCTGCGTATCCCAGGCTGAGGACGAACTCCTTTGAGCAGACAGAACATCATAGTAATGATGGTATGAAAGAGAACTTTGTTGCATGTTAAGAGGGACACAAGCAGGCTATTTCTCTCTCCCATTTGCAGTCCCTCTCAGCAGCATGATCTAGAGGTTCAACAGCTGTACTTTATTATGGCAAATGGTTCCCAAGTTAATTTTCTTCACTGCAATGAGGTACTTCTCATGCATACTGGGTTATGTTTCATCTTAACAAACACTGAAGTTTTTTTTATCCTGTTCATAACAGCAAACGTTTGTTCCTGCTGCTAATTTACATTTAACATGACTAACCTTTTGATGTCGTTATTCCACCTTAGACGCAGACTGCACAAACTGGGGGTGTCAAAGATCACCCAGGTTGATTTCTTACCTCGGGAGGTGGTATCATACTCCAAGGAGACCCAGACACCTCTGGCCACGCATCAATCTGAAGGTAAGGTTTATGTTTTTTTTAAAAAAAATGTAATAGAAAATTTGCATCTGAATCAAAGAATGCAATAAAAATAATAGTAAGTTATAGCAGAGCTGCTTATCATGTATTTTCTGCAAGACAGGTATTGTTTATGTGATTAATGGTTATTCTGATGAGAATAATTATAAAAATCACTTTAAATGCAGGTGGAACCAAACTACTTCTGGCTTACAATGGGTTGGCCTTAGATAGCAGTTCAATAGGAACATTTCTAAAAATAAATCATTATGTATATAATTAAAATTGCACTTTATTCAAATTTTTTATGCTTACTCAAGGAAGTTATAAATTCTGTGCTTTGTAAAGAGGCAGTTTTGGAAAGTTGCCCTCAGTTGTTTGGTAAGGGTAATTGTGTCCCCCTGCTGTAGGTGAAGCTGAGGGAGAAGTTGCAGCTTAGTTCTGTATATTGAAAAAGGAGGTTTGCATACTTTGATGTGGACAGTCTTTCTTTCTCTCTGCTGACATCATGGTGGCATCTGAACTCATGGAACTGTTTGTTGACTCTTTGGCTCCCTTGTTGATCAGTAAATGCACAGAGTGGCAGGGGGTTGCCTATCTGCCAGTGCTGTACTGCAGAATGCTGATTGCAGGTCAGTGGTACCATTTAAACTGAATGCAAAACTGTACATTAGCCTGATATATATGCACTAGAACAAAGCAGATAGAACAGGAAAGAATCATAGCAGTCTTGACCATAATTTTTGCTGTTAACAGTAAAGGATCAAGAAAAGTTCAACAACTGAGTAAATTTCTGCGGGGTATAGTGTAGAACTTTACCGGGCTTCATTCAGAGAAGAAAAATACTCAAGTAGGTTCAGAAGGTGGTGGTGGCAATAAATCTGTCTAAATATAAGTTACTGTCAGGGAAAATAGACTGATAAATGTAGCCAGCTTTTTTTTTTTTTTTTTTTCCAACTGGGTTACCAGGTCTGCCTTAGGAAGCAGGAATAGAAACTGCTGAGCTGGATGCTCAGATTCTACTTTTCTGGAGCACAAGTTTACCCTGGTCATCTGTGGCCTGAAATAGTGCCTTCAAACACAAACAGCCCTTTTGCTTGGGTAATGCTCCTTGAGCAGCATGTCCAGAGAGCTTTGCCTGCTCATAGGGAGAAGCTGTCTCAGAAGCCTTCCTGGGTCAATCCAGCTCATCTCTGCTTGTCTCTCTGTGGGCTGCTAAAGCCTCAAGAAAATGGGGTTTGCGCCTGAGTCTTTGTCTCTTTGCTTAAGACCAGTTGATGCTCAACCCTGGAGCATTATTGTGAATTAATTGTCGGATGAGATGGAGAGGGTGTTTTTCCTCTTTGACACATGGCCTTTATCCAGTGCAAGAACCTATGGATATGGGGAATTTAAGACACGGCTTTGCTTTTGCCTCCCTCAGACCTAGGACTCCAGCACTCATGAGCTGACCTGCCTTTCTGAAAAGGACAGGCTCACTTAAGGAAGCATCTTCTTTCAGTAAGATCTTGCTTTTTTCCCGAGCCCTTCAACTATTACAAAATCCATCTCTTGCTAGGCAAGAGGACAATCTCCTACCCTTCAAGGAGAAAACCCCAAACAACAGTGTGATTGCATGGAGCCTGGCAGTCAGGACAATGAGCAGACAGGCAGTGTGGTTTGAATATCCCAGCACAGAGGAAAGTCACTTATTCCTCATTGGTGTGAAAGAAGATAAGAGCAAACATAAAACATAATGCAATTTAAACTGCCTGGGCCAAAACTGTGATTGAGGAGGTCAAATATATAGGTTTGGTCACTGGATTTGTTATTTTCCTATTCTCTGTCATCACAGCTAAGGAGAAAACATCAAAAATAGTGGTGTTTTACATATTGAAACACAGAGGAAATATCACCCAGTCTCTTCCTTCAGATGTGTTGCATGAGGGAGAGAAAGTGTAACTTACATTTCCTTTCCAATCTACTGCTGAGGAATTCTTTGCATATAACTTGGATATGATTATGGCTGTGCATCTCTAAAGGAGATTCAGGAAAGTCTGGTTATTCCATTGAGAGGCTATTTAATTGGAAATTCTCTAGGGGATAAATAAGCACTGTGATTTTGGTCTCCCAGGTCTGATGGAAAGGAATTCTCAGGTTTCCAGTCTCTCAAGCCTCTTTATGAGTGCTGAGGCCTTCATACTGTCAGTCTAAACATGAACAACAGAGAGAGATTCCTCAGGAGACCAGCTTAGAGAAGTCTCTACACTGTTTCTATGCATTCATGTGATAAAATACAGCCATTATCTTTTCAAGATAAATTGTTCATCCATTGCTATGGTTATGGGCTCAGTTATTTAGCATCTGAAGCCTTAGAGTTTGAGAATGGAAAACAAGAAACTTATTTACTTGGATGAGCCAGCGTCTGAAATTCACTTTTCACTGCCTGCCTTAAATACTGGAAATGTCAAAATGCAGAATTTTAGGAAGAGATTGTCCCATACTTGCTTCTTGTTTGGAAGACAACTAATGCAGGGTACAGCTGGTTGGAAAGATGGGTGAAAAGAAGACATTGACTCCATTCAGAGTTCTTCAGCTTTTTAAAAATATCTTCATCAGGTTTTCTGCAATTGCTTCTCTAGAGAGCAAGAAAGAAACTCTGAGGTACTTTAAACCTACTGCTGTTCTGGAGCTCAGTGGATGTTCTTTGTGGTAATGGCTATTGCCCACCAAACCTTATAAAACTGGAAAAGGAAGGGTTCACCCTGGTAAGTCCATGTGGTGCCAGAGAGCCAGATGCTATGTGCACTGAAGTCTCAGCTTGTCAGCTGCTAATTTTAGAAGAAATAGTGTGGCATTATTCTTCACTGTATAAAAAACAGATTAACTCCTCTATTCAGAACAGGTAATTTGCTTTATTTCAGAGGAATAATGACATGTCGTTTCCCCCACCAACTCTATTATTTAGGGAGATGTGTATATGCATCATTCAATCTTTTGATCACAAGTACCTAATTCTTTTCCTTTATTTAGGTCACAGTCAGCTTCAGCCTTTTCTTTTCTTCCTTGCAGGATGACTTCAAAAACATACAGATCTTGGCTCTGGAGCCTGAGAAAAAACATGCTTTTTACTTTCCCCCTCCTCCTGTTATAATTGAACTTGAATTCAGGTATTTGTAGGCATTGAGAGACATTTTACTTGTGCTGATTTTCCATTCTGGAGTTGATTAAGACCTAGACCATGCCAAATATTTATTGAGAGGTCTCTAGGACACTTCCTTCATTGTGCAGAGGCTCTCACATCACCTCAGGCCCCATGTAGCCTTCAATGGCTGGACCCTCCAAAGCACTGCAGACTTGCTGTTTGCTAAAGGTGCACCTAGGAGAAAAAAGAAAAGCCGTGGCCTGGCCTGTGCCCAGGACAGGTCCCTCACTGCTCTGCAGCAGTGGGCTGAGCTCTGCATGACTGCCTGCAATCCACCTTTTCAGGCAAGAAAACAGTCTGCACGTTCAGGCTCTGCTAGATTCCTGCCTCCAGCTTACTGTTCTGTTCTTTATGGGCCAGGAGGTGAAATCTCAGAGATGGGAGATACTCCTCTGATCTGGGTCCCCTCAGAAACTGAGGGCTGCAAGAAGGAGAAATTCTGTGAGCTTTCTGGCTTTGCGTCCAGTGTCAGGAGCGTTGTTATTCCTCTTTTGTGAAGTAGAAACTACTTCATTAATAAAATGGGATGTTCTCACATTCTGGCTTGACAGACTGTCACTGCAAATAGGTTAGTCAGAAATGCATTCCTGAAAGAGTAGGTCCTGTGTACAAGATCTGACTTTCTAAAACAATGGAAGTCATGGGCACTTCATCAGTTTGTCATCTTCAACAGATGTTTGTTCCTGGGGGGAAAACAAATGATCTGCCATACTCATCTCCTGAGCAGGGTAACCTCATCCTACGTCACAAATGGAGCCCAGTGCTGGCAAAGAACACAACTGAGAGCTGTGATCCATCTGTTTATCTGACATTTTCAAACACTAAGGGTATTCTGACTATTAGAATAAAAAGAAAAATAAGCTCTCTATGCCATCTGGAAGTAGGCTGGAATGAAGTAGCAAAATGGAGGTGGAGCTCCAGAGGCTGGGTTGGGTTCTGCATGTGTCTGGCAGTGTAATTCTCTAAACTAAGGTCCCTGAAAGTTACCCTTTCTAAAGCAGTGAGAGAAGAGAGGAGAATTCTACTCAGAGTCAGGCTCATGAGACACATGAGTTCACGTCTGTGTGTGATACCAAATGTTAAGTGCCTACTGTAGGGAGAACCAAAATTCTCTAGGTGCCACTGATTGCATTGACTAGCTCTTCACTGACAAACTTGGTAAGAGAGCATTTATATAGCCATATTGATTTAGGTTTGTCATTATTGAGCAAAATGCATATGTCTAAAAGAGTGATATATTGGCATCATGTGAGGCTTGTGGCCTACTTTGAGTTTTGTTAATTGGGTGGGAAGTTATCTGTGACTAGGCCTGACAAGCTCCAATGCTGTGAAAGCAAGTCACAGGCCTCTGGAATTCTATCATTTCCATGACAAAATCCATGGATAAACCTATTTATACTTTTATTGTCAGGGTCTGAGATTTCCAAGTTTAATCAGTGAGGTCTCTCTCTGCACATGCTTTAGGATACTGTGCAGCACACCTCTAGCCCAGCAAACTCTGCCCCAGTCCTGCTGTGCCTTGCTGTGCCTGACTGTAGCTCAGCTTGAGCTTTGTGAATGCATGCTGCACTTTGGAAAAGCCAGTCCCGGAACTAAGTGAGATCATACTTGAGCTTTCCCATGGCCAATCTGGCTGGAGCTCGTGGATCAGAAGCTGGGGTTTAAGTTAAAGAGCTTACTTTGGCATTTCCCTCCCAGAGAATTGTAAGCTCAGCTCCAGTCTGAAAAGGACAAGTCTGGGCCCAAGAATAGGTTTGAATGCTTCATTTAATGGGAAATGCAGATGCATTCCCATTACATTACCATGCATGCAGCATATGTGTCAGGATACATGGTAATGTGTGATGGAAGTTGGACATAACTAGGGGGAAAGCAAAGACCTTCTGTTGTAAACATAAGGAGGTGCTGAAAAGCAAAACTAGGATATCACAATTAAAAGGATATCACTAGAAATCACAATTAAAATATATCACAGATATATTAACAGATTATATAAACAGATATCACTAGATATCACAATTAAAAGAGAAAATAATCTAAAGATGAATCAGTGTTAAAGCAGAGAGACTTTTTTTAAAGAGACAGAGCCTTAGGGTTTGTACTAATGGACACTAATTTTGTAATAATGCTTTGTCATTTTGTAAAATATTATGTTCTACCCTAAGCGGTACCATGTATCACTAGGTGTTCTCAGTTAGCTATAGAAATCCAGATTGCCTTTTCTTCCCAGGCTGAAGTCCATCAGAGTTGTACCGTGGATCTCAATAGCTGGCATAAGCACTCTGATTCGAGACAGCTTTGTTTGATTAAGTCAACAAAGCTTAATTTGTAGTGTTGTACCAGACTGTACAAGATTGGATTAGACTAGAATGAAACGGTGCAAAGATTTGAGGCATTGCATTTTATAGCAGTCTTTCAGTGTTTGTATTTTCTTCCTGTCATAACTGTATCACCTTTTCTAAATAACAAGGTTTTCAAGGTGGATTTTTAACCTTTTTTTAAATTTTATTTTAATTTGGCATAAAAATCTTTCAAAGGCATTCAGGCAGCGCCCTCTGGTGGTGCAGCGGTGAAGCGCCGCGGGTGAGGCATGCCGGCAGGGAGGGATGCAGCGATGCTGGAGCGACCTGCGGAAAAACACTCGCCCGATCTTTTGTCCGAGACAAGAATTACGCTTAACAGAACGTGCTTGAGTTGTATGACTGAGATGTATGAATGCAAGTGCTGATGAAAGAAGTGTGAGAAGAGATCAAGGCATTACATAGAAACTGGGGAGGGGAAATATGTTATTTAGAAATGTTGAAAAGCCTTGGAAAGTCAGTCATGGGTATTCAGGGCAATAATACACTAGTGAAATCAGGTGCAAACCCTTATTATTCCCAATTCCTTTTTGAAGTACAATTAGTAAAGTACAATTTGTTAAGATACATATATTCCAGAACAGCCACAATAGGCAACTACCACGTGTGGTGGGTCTGTATTCCACCCCAATTCCACTCCAACAAGCTACAGACATTGGATGGATGCTTCTAAAGACTTTCTTCACCACCTGACTCATGATAATTTTATGTGGTAAAGAATTAGAATAAGGACTTGGCTTTAGAAATTAGTTTCTCTTGTTTTTGTTGTGCAGAAAAATATATTTGACACTTGTAAGGATTTCTTCTTGGAGGAAGTATGAAGAGGTCACAGTCTGGTCATGGACACTTTGGTATTTGAATGCACAAAGGGACATCAAATGTCTCTTCTCCTAAAATATGTAACAGGCTTGGGCTCAAACAGGATTTCTGCAAGACAATTGCAGTCCATTTCTAAAAGGTGGCCCAACACTATATTAATCAGCAGTCATTGCTTCAGTATTTGCTCCCATTCCCTGTTTCTGCTTCCAGGTTTTCTCTAAAGACTTCTGGAAAAGGGCTTTTCTCAAGATGGTTTTCAGATAATCTTATGCAGAGAGCCCTTTTAATGCTAAACTGTTTTGAACAAGCAGATCTGACATTTATTAAGCATCAGTAATTCTCAGGGAGTTATCTACTAAGAACTGGTTTAACAGAGAGAAGATTGCCTCTGGTCACACACAGTTGGAGGTCTGAAGAAAGAAAACTCTTTAGAGATCTTAGGCTTTTTCTTGATCATTTCATTACACAGGGATCAAGTAACTTGACTCTGCAGCTCCTCCAGAATCTTAACAAAATTTTGGGCAGGTCTCCTGAAAGCCAGGCACATACACATAGGAGTGTCCTGCTCCAAAGTGTCCCTGACCTTCTGCAGACTCTGGTTTCTTTTGCACAAGATACCTCTGCATTAAATGCAAGCCAAGAAAGTGTATCTGGTAATTCTTTATGGGGGTGGGGAGAGAACAACAGACTTGTCACAGCTGAACTATGCCTTCTCTAAACCATTAAAGCAACAAAAGATGAGGAACAAACCAAAGCTTAACTGCCTTCTTGAAACAAGGAACAAGTTTTTGGCCTGTGCTGCCTTGGAGGGGGCTGTTGTGCAATTTTTTTGTGTTCATGGAAACAATACTGCTTCAGAGCTTTTGCAGCCATCATGGAGAAGGACCATGCTGTACCACCCCTCCCTGAGCCTTCTCGATCCTAATGGGTGATCCTTGCTCTGTGCTTTTAAGCAAGTAGATCCCATCCTTCACCCAAGAGATGGGAAGCTCTTCTCTCCTAGAATAATCCAAAAAGCATTGTAGTCAGTCTCCTTGTGTGGAAACCAACCTGCTCCTTTAGTTGCAGTGGGAAATAATGTAATTGAATGAGATCCTGGTACATCTGGTGTCGCTTGATGCAAAACAAGAGAGCTGATGTTAAGAGCCCTGACCTCAGACTCCTTTAACTAGCTGCAAGTCATCTCACAGTGCCTTTGACCCATCTCTGTGTCCTGACATCTGAAACTAGCAATGATCCATGAATTCAGAGAGAAGCCCAGTAACACCTGTATGCAAATCGAATTCTTTGTTGGCTGGAAATGAAAACCTTCCTCTAAGTCTTTCTTCTCTGGAAAAGATCCTGGCCATGTTTTACACATGAACAACTGCTGTATTGAGCTGATTTGTTAAATGTTCCCCTCAAGCAACAAAATATTGCTGAACTTATTTGCAAATATATGACTATTAGTATGTTGCAACTTAGCTTTAACATGAGAACAAGGAAATTGTCCCACTAATGAACAGCACCATGATTTCCCCAGTCAGCAGTCAGTGGAATGACAGTGGCCAGTTTTTCTCTATTTGCTGTTTTCACATGTTCCTAGTTATCGCTTTATGCATAATTTCAGCAGTGTTTGAATATGCTTTCAATTAGCAATGTGTATGCATATTATAGTGCTCAAATGAGAAGGTTCAGACCTGAAAATGTAAAAAGGGTGAAATTTGGGTTAACAGTGCTTCCAACAGAACAATGAAGACATGCCTTTTTGTTTTCTTCAGAAACAAAGCATGCATTTTCCTGTCATTCCTGTAATTCCTTCTTTAGACTAATGGGTGATGCCTATTCAGTGTATACAAGAAAACTAATACCCAGCACCTTCTATTATGTGTTTAGCAACCTTTGGCAAATTCTGGCTTTGTAACATGGACCAATTTCCACTAGAATTTAAGACAAGATTAAGAAAAATGTGCATTACAGAAGTAGCAGTTATTAATCCTCAGTGCTCTAATTAGCACTTAATCTTTCTAATCCTCTAAGTAGATACAAAATCAGGGCTGAAATAGACACAGGCCATAATGTGGAAAGGCCTTCATTAGTGGTGTTAAAAAGATGTACAGAAAACTGCTTGGTTACTTCACACTTCTCAGTTTGATCCTTGGCACTTGGACTCTAAGAGATGAAAAAGATTCACGTGCCAAAATCCCTCCTCTGTTTTATCCCTCAGTACTAATGTACAGGGTCAAAAATTACGCAGCTGAAAACTCTCCTGTTCAGCACCTCTCTATCTTCAATTCTATAGCTGAGCCTGGGCCTAAGAAGCTGGCTAATTGTGCCCCTCTATAGCCTCCTTTAATTGGCTCATTTCCATAGGAGAGGCCACCTGCTTTGGATAGAGCAGTGTCAGCTGCTTGCCCTCAGACTAACTGGAGAGGGAGCCAAGTGGCTGGGCTGGGTACAGTGAAGAATTTGGCACACCCCACATGACTGCCCGCCTTGAAGATGAATGGGGATGCACCCCAAGCTGGGTCTTTGTTCGCCAGGTGTGTCCTCACATTCTGACCTGAGCACCTGGGCAGAGCCCTCCAGTGGCACCCCAGGGCCCCCTCTTCCCTCCCAAGAGCCGCCCCAAGGTCATGTAAAGCCACAATATATTTAGTATAATGGCAAACTGTAGAGCTCATCTGTATGTAATACTTGAGAATCTCTGCTCAAAATTAGTAGTAGCTGGATCCTTTTCAGAGAATCCTTTTGCTCACTCACACACACCAAGAGTTACTCTGAAAAGTGAAGAAAGGATCTGCATTAAGAAACCTTTAATGAAATGGATATGTCAGTGAAGTAAGTCTCAGCATGAATTCCCACTGGCCACTATTAATAGAAGATGGAATTCTCTTTTGCTGCAATACAATAGACTGTCTCCACAAATAATGCCACTTTTCAACCAGTCCCTGGCTGTCACTTGCCCATCTATCTTATTTAAAATAAACTTAGCATGTATTCACTCTGAGCCACAATTACTTCAGATGTATGTCCTAGCCATAAACCTCCAAAACAGCACTCTCTCTTCCTGCAAGCTAATACCCTACTTAAAGCACACAGGAAGTGAAAACATAGTCATTATTTTTCTGAAATGTGTTGAGCTTGACCCACAAAGCTTCACACTTACTTTAAGTCTATAATTGCATGTTGTTGCTGTGGATACTTCTTTTTTTTCCTCACCCCAATTGTGTTGGGAAGTTTGCTACATCCAAGCTCAGTATGGGTTCAACTCCTCTGTGATTGGCACAAGCAGATCTCTGCTCTTATGAATAGACTCACTGATCTCAGTAGCAGCTGCTGAGTTTTGAGGACTCTCAGAATTCACTGCTTGGTTTGGAGCTGAACTGCTTTGAAGGTCTTGCCCCAGCTGTACAACTGGAGAATTTTTGAAATTTTAACCCTTAATCATGTTTGTTTCATATTTTCTTTCTTGTTGTCTGCACTCAGATGTTCACTCTTCCTCTGCTAGGCACCAATAACTCACCAACACACTCAAAACAGCCACTTCATCAGCTGTGAAACACAGAAAGCTCTTAAGATCTCGCTTGTGACTACATGAAGAATTCTCTGTGTGCTGGTATTGCATCATAGATAATGTGCAAGTTGAAAACACAGCATCTTACACAGTGAGATAGCACAAAATCCTCCTACATGTGTTTCACACACTTCTTACCTGTGACATGAGATGTACTGGGATTCACATGGGGGGATAACTGAGGCCAAAAGAGCTGAACCCAACACAGTCTTGTGAGGAGATATGGACCTGAGCCCAGACTGTCCTTCACTCTGTGCCCAAGTTTCCAGACCAGTGGAACCAGTTAATTTGGTCCAGATGTGAACTGGGTATGTTGTAACATGCTCCCAGTTTGTACTGATTAGGAATGAGCATCTCTTATAATCTGCTTTTTCCTCTTTGCTAGATTGAGTATTACAGAAAGCTTGGATTCAGGATTTCCAAGTAGGCAGGGTTCCTAAGAGTTAGGAATGTTTACGTACATTTTAGGGATCTAAGAGCTGCTGTTTAAGCAAACATATAACAAATTGACATCTGGTTCTCATTTGTGCACTCATGAAAAAGTGTCTAGTGAACAGTGAGCTTCCATTTTCACGGATGCCTTGGACAGAGTTAGGGTGGAGTGTGCAGGCACAAGTGCACCATGACGCTGTGTGCTTGGGAAACATCTGTTCTGCCATTCCTAGGCTGTAACAGGATGGAGGCAGAGGGTGAACAGGAGATGAATCTGGTCTCTTTTTTCTCTTATTGTCTCTCTAGTCTATGGATCAAACTGTGTTTAAAAGTTGCAGATACATTTATGTAGTTAAGTATTTACTCATAGGCACAGCTATAGATACAATGTTTACAGAATGTATTACCTATCTATATTATATCTGTAGGTTTACACATACTTGTAGATAGACACATAAAGCTGACCACTACAAGATCTCACCGCCTGCCAAGTGATACCCTTGGGCCCAGGACAATGGTGTGAATCTCAGGAGCCTTATCTTTGTTACAGTCTATATGTGTAATTCAGAGCAAGTCACTAACTGAGTTACAATCAATGCAGAGACATAGGCCCATGTCTTCATTTCCCCATAGCAGAGACCACTAAAAACTTAAACATGAAATAAGTGAACTCACAACAGCCTAATTTACTAGGATTTTTAGCTGTCACAGAGCTGTCTGATCTGGCAACATGACTAGTGCTAGTACCCAAGCTAACTAGCTGCATCCTGTTGAGATACTGCAATAGTTCAGTGTAATCACATGCAATAGCTCTACCTTGAGTGGCCCAGCCTGTTTATCTAAACTTTCCATACTCAAAAGAGTGAGACAGAACCTCCCAGATGGCAATTTACCCTATTGACTGTATTTATCATAACACTGGAAAAATTATCTTCTATTTGTGCCTTTCTTCATTGCTTACAGGACTTAGCCAATACATTCAAATTATAACCTTCCTTTTTAGATTATTGAGTTTAGGTAATTCCCATCATTTTGTCATGGGAATATGGGCAAGTGAGTTATGAAGTATTTTACTGTCATGCCCTGAAACAGTTTTGGAACTACTGTTTACTGCTATTTCTTTTCTTGAGCTCCTTCATCTCAGCTATTCCCCTCTGAAGTTGCTTCTTGGGCCTCTGTGAAAGAAAAGTGAAAAAGCAGGCATCTTATTTTCCTCTGAAACCTGTGTAATTGAGGCCAGCACAGCACTTTCCCAGCTGATAAAGGCAATAGGATAGAGAAGAATTAGAAAAATTACTTTGCTCTTTTATATCTTCAATTAAGTAGTGTTTTCATACTATTCAGAGGATTTTATTGTGTAGACTCAATAAAATGTGCTAACATTTATTTTGATACATCAGTCTAGTTTGCATAATGGGTAGTTCCTCAAATGCATGTCCCATTTTGCTCAAAGATTGTGCCATACAGTAAAGTCCATCAAATTCCTGCCCCCAAAGAGTGCTGAGCATCAAGTGGATACATATCTAGATCTAGAAATTATAGCACCATGACTGTGAAATGGACAAACCTATGACTTTGTTTACTGAGGGGTAGGATAGGAATATATGCTTTTAGCTCTTCTTTCATCACTTTCAACCATATCACATGGGTTGTGGGACTGTTCATTTGGCCTGTGATATTTCCTGCATTCAGGTGTCTTGAAGGAGTATGAAAAATGAATACCCAACATTTAGGTATTAGATATGCAGCGAGGATGTTTTCAGATCTAATTACTGAATTAGTTGATATAAGTTTGTGATGATCTTAAATGAATCTAGATTAGAAAAGGTTAGTAAAAGTACCTTTTCTGTTTCACAGTTCATCAGCTTGAGATAATTTAGTAACAAAGGCTCATGTTGCAATCAGGGAAAAGACTCCCACTGACTAAAATGGGACCTGGACTGGGACCAAATTAAGTGCTTGCCATGAGCCTAAATAGCTGACATTGTCAGTGACTCATGATGTGAAGCCCTTCAGTGCACTGTAGAATAATTTTATTTGTATTTGATTAAATACAAAAGTATTTTGCTAGGCTTTCCAGCTTTGAAAAACAGTAATTTACATAAGAGCCAAGCAATCAAATAGCTATCCTCTTTTACTCTGGTTAGCAGGCTTGATCCTGCAAATATTTATGCATGTTCTGTGTTCATCATTAGTTCTCTGACAGATATCAGGCATGTATGTGTTTGCAGGTGGGGATCTGGTGCTGTAACTTTCATTTGTTGTATCCTGTTTTGCTGATGGACTGCAAGCTGTGAAGGGCAGGAAATGTGTTAATTTTTCATACTTATCGGTACAGAATTTAGAAAACATGCTGTAAAGAAATACTGATCATGAAAAATGTGTTGATGTATCATAGAATAGTTTGGGTTGGAAGGGACCTTTAAGTGTCATTTAATCCAACCCCCCTGCAATGGGAAATTTTCAATTAGATCAGGGTGCTTAGAACCCTCTGCAACCTGATCTTTAATGGTTCCAGAGTTGGGGCATCTGCCACCTCTCTGGGCAGCCTGCACCAGTGTTTTACCACTCTTGTTGTGAAAAAACTTTTTAGTTTAAAGCTAGAGCCCCTTGTTTTATTGCAACAGGCCCTATTAAATATATGTATTACATACATACGTACATACATATATATGCATATATATATATATGCGTTTTGAGGGGAAAATGTGCTTCATCCCTGTATTCCAGGTTAATTCACTTTGGCAACTGCTAAAAATGTGCATTTTATTATTAACACCTTTTATCAATCCAATGAACAATAGAAACAGCAACTCTGCTCCAATGCTAGCCACATCTTGCAATAATTTATAAATGTCCCATATTAAAAATAATACAGTTACTCAAATTTTTTCAAAATGTCCCAGGGTAAGCAAATGCTTTTGTATTATTATTAGTTTTGACAAACCTGATTGTGTGCTGGCCATTGTTAAAGGGTTCTATCTGCCTCCAAACACAGTGAGAGACAAAGAATTTTTAATGAATTTAATTAAAACTTTATGTGGTTTATGGTGTTCACCTCCAGCTGGTGTGCCATTCTTCTCTGTTGAATGAAGTCTCCTCTAATGCATAACGATGTGTTTTATAAGAGGGATGTTTGAACCCCCTTCCTAGTAGCCCTGAGGTAGTTTCCATGGTATGACACAGTGGTGAAGTTTTTAAAAGCAGGTCTCTTACACTTAAGTGAATTATTTATATGGTTAAATGCACAGGCATGGATGCATAGATACGAACCTTAAAATAAATTTAAGGATCTTTTTTTTTTCCCCTCGAAGCAGTCCTTGTGGGCTAGCTTTTATGACCCATGCTGCTGAGCATTTGTCTGTACAAATGGCACACTGACATGAAAGGGTCTTGTTATTTGACTGCTTCTGTTGGGGGTAGAAAGTTGAATGTGTTCTCCTTTGGTTAACACACTGACATCTGTACCAAGCACAAGGTCCTGATATTGATGGGCACCCCTAATGCTGCTGTAATAAAAATGAACAATAACATGCAGATAGCCTCGTTAGCAAATGTTTCAGTGCATTTTATGAGACATGCTGAGACACTGCAACAAGCTGGGTCATTCCCATGGCTGGTTAGAGCTAGTGGAATTTTAGTCTTCTGAATCTCATATGTGTTAGGGCGTTCACTCAGAGTCTCTAAAAGGTGCAGTGACCTGTGTCTTTTTCCTGCAAGCTGTCAATCAGTATTTCTTCTGTCAAGAAGTAAGCTCTTGCTAGAAGAGGTAGGCTCTTCATTTGTTTTAAGCATTTTTCAAAATCTTGAGTCTGGGTGTGGCCAGATTGAAACACAGAGCTGTGTTTTTGTGGTTCTTTGGGTGGTGAGATCTCAGTTGTGCAAGAATCTTGAACAAGTTCCTCAGGGAAGGAATGAATGAAGCAAGATGTCTTGGACCAGAGGAATAGGACTTAGGAACAACTCACTCTCTACAGGGTGTAGCGTGATCCCTGGAGAAGTGTCTGCAAGGGAGGCTACAGACTTCCAGTGGTTTTGCAGAGACTGGAAAACTGAGATGAATGTTGAAAGGCATCTTCATAAATAATGTGTCTTGTTTTAATAGTTGTGAGGAATTGGATAGGAAACTGGTTACAAAATTGCCCTGTACCAGGATCACCCTTTTATATCATTGATCAATTCTCTGAGTTTGGGAGAGCCTTTTATATGATCTCATTGGAAGGTGACTAAAAGAAGAGGCTTTCCAGGAGTATCAGTGTATCAGCTGCAAAACAAATAGTGCTTACCTGGAGATGAAACTGTTCTCTTGGGAGGGGGATCTCAGTGTTGAATCCACCTGTGGTCTTTAACACTGTTTTCTGAGGTTTAGCTAATAGTAATAACAGTAAATCACCATATCTGCTTTTCGCCAACTGATGAAGAAACAAAATGACACTGAAGAGGACCAGTCACAAGCTAAATTAGAAAAGTCTTTGGAGAAAATGCTGAAAAATGTGACATTTGGCACTTCGTGGAATGAAAAAGAACTAAAGAGATGAAGAGCATCAAAAGCTGAAGAATACTTCCTGGTGATAGGCATGAAAAAGAAAGCATGGTGAACAGAGAAAGAAGGTGGTTAAATACTAGACTGTAAAGAATGAAAAAATGAAAAGGAATTAGATGAAGAAATATTTGGAAGAAAGTG
This sequence comes from Illadopsis cleaveri, assembly GCA_013399915.1. NCBI lineage: Eukaryota > Metazoa > Chordata > Aves > Passeriformes > Timaliidae > Illadopsis > Illadopsis cleaveri. Next base: position 57,989 of record VXBB01019259.1, read on the forward strand.
GAGGAAGTCCTGAAAACCACAAAGACATATTTGTATTTTCCTCAGAAATTAACAGGATGCTCCTGGACGTAACAGAAGGAAAGGATATGAGGAGCTGACTGTCCTACATGGGAAAAAATCTGACCACAGACTAATGACTCATCTTGTTGCACTGCTCCTGATTCCAGATGCTCTGACTGCAGTCTCCAGTGAAGTTTTGTTCATTAGAGCAAATCAAATAAACTTTTTCTGATAAGCTCAATGTACCCTTCGGGGAAGGTAGAGCTTCTGTCAGCTAACACAGGGAGCTCTTGGAGTAAGCGTTCCAGCAGCTGAGTGTCATGTTCTGTCCCTGGGGGTTTGTTGTCAGCTGGTGGACTAGATTCTGTGCAGTGTAAACCAGAACAACTTATATTTAGTGTGAGCATGAAGGTGGCAGTCTCAGAACTGCCACCCTGTGCATCGTGGTGTGGAATTTTCTCTGGACATAGGCAGAGCCTCATGGAGGGAAAATCACACAGTTGTAACAATGAATAATTTTGTCATACATCATCAGGGTATGCACTTCTGTATGCAGTATTAGTCTGGACATCAAAGGCTCTGTAACTCACCTCCTGGTAAATCAGTGGTGCTCTTTGCCTTTGGTTAATGTCGTCAAGTGATCAAGCTGTTAGGTGTTGGTCTATACTTCTGTGCTCTCCAGCTCTAAAACAACGTTATGTTTAACTAGTACCCTTTGTTCCTGGAGTTACTTTTGATAAACAGTTTTGGGAACAAAGTAAAAGAAACCTGAGAAGGACTAAAGGTTGGGACTATAAGGGCTGAGTTGTGGGCACCCATGACAGGCTGTTAGTGTTTCATCAGCCTGTGAATACTGACAGTCTGACAGTGAATCAATAAATTGTTTGAAGCAGAAAGGCAGGGCCATAAGAAAGTGTAGGAGTCCAGGTGCTGTAGTCTTACTGTTAAAAAACATGGAAGAAGTCAAGGAGGAAAGTCAGATGACTGAAACCAAAGATTTTTTTCCATGGTTTGTAGATATGTTGCACAAAGTGGCCAATTAACAAAGGAGGAAGATGTGTGTGGGTCAGATTTATAGCAGGCTTTTTCGGCATGTGAAACTGCCACAGAAACAGAGGCTTGAAGAGTCACCTTAGAGTGAAAAAGAGGGCCTTTCTCAGCTCAGTTGAAGTGCAATGCTGCCTGCCCCAGCCCTTATGCAGAACAAGGGCATTGTGGAAAATGGTGCTGCTAAGGACATTTTGATAGGAAGTGAATGTGGCCAAGCACACATCCAATGGTGTGCCATAGGACACATGTCCTTCAAGGCACACTTCTAGGTGACCTACATGGGAAACTCCTGGATGATTAAGGCTATTGCTGGGTTTTGGAAGCAGGTCTATACACATGCATTCATAACTATTGGCAGGACAGTAGTGGGGAACAGAAACAGGAAATCTGTGCCACTTACTATTTTGCCTGTTTAAGGTAGTTACTGAGGCACAAAGTGATTTTGAGCCAGAGTGGTCATTAGCAGGAATTGTGCATAGCTGTCTGTATATACAAATCATAGAATCATGGAATTGCTAAGGTTGGAAAAAACCTCTAGCATCTTCAAGTCTAACCATTAACCCTGAGCAACCACCACCTTCACCATTAATCTGTGTGTACATAGACTGATGTCATTTTAGGGTGAAATAGGGTCATTTTGATGAAAAATATGGACAATTAGTAAGATGCACTATGAATGTCCTTAAGTGTTCTTTGGATTGGAAATACTGATTCTGTCAGAATATAAAGAGAATCTTATAAAAATAAAAAGTAATAGAAACAGACATGCAAAAATAATGGACATTTAATATGTCTTCCTGTATATTTCCTTGTCTCTGGCTTCAGGCCAGATTATCCGTGTGTGGAACATCCTCAAATTCATAACCAAATTATACCATATTTTCTTCAGAAGAAATAGGAGATTTGGCTCCTCTATTTCCCTTAAATGCTTCAAAATCCCTGGATCAAAGCCCACAGAATCTCTCCTGAGGAGAAATCTGAATGTGGATAATTATGCAGGAAGCTATGAGCACTTTCATGTTTTAGCTTCGTTTACTATTTAAGTAGAAGTTAAAATGAAATAAAAAGATATATCATGTCTTATCCTGACAGGTTTTTTTTCTTTGTTTTGGAATCCAATATTCACACGGTTTCCAAAGCCATAATGAAGAATTTTATGTAGAGTTAGTTCAAGTCTTTCCCCCAGTAGTCTTTATATTGAAAAGTATTCTCTTTGAAAAGCAAAACTTTTTACAAAGCTTGCCAGTATTGTTAAAATGACACAATTTTTGGTGACCTCTGCTAAATCTGCATAAATATTTCTGTCACTTTTGATTATTTCTTTCTGCAGTTTAGAAAATACTCTAGAAAGTACTGTGCTATCTGTGTCCATGTGAATAGCAAAACTCATTAATATTTCCTTTGCTGAGGGCAAACTTTTCTGTCCTATACTTGCCCACCCTAAAACAGTCTTCAGGTCTGAACTCTTTGACCCTCTTGGTGATTTCAGTGAAGGGACAGCAGGAGTTATTTGAGCCAGGAAGCTGTACAGCAGAGGATATAATTCACTTGTGAGGGATAAAAATCAGTTATCCACATAGAGGATATGAATCAATCAATGTTTGCTCAACACACTTCTTCGGTCATTTTGCCTTGAATGGCACTTGTCACGTCCTACTAACCTCCTGCAGATGTGTGTCATGTAGGCATTAATAACAATTCCCTTCTTGGACTCTAGCAGAGAAATGCTTGCTGAAGCCAATTACAAAATATCTGTTGGTAAAACTGAGATCAAGATATTACTTTAGTGTTCCAAGTCCCCTGTTTAGCTGGGCTGCTTTACAGCATTGTGCTAGACTATAAATCACATTTACATTAATTTTAATGCCCTTCTCCATCCCAGTGCTGTATAAGGCAGCTTCAGTGTACCTGAAAGTGAGACTAGAACAATTTGCATCCATTTGAATGACTTTCCCTGCATGAGAGCCATTTGAAGCATGATTCCCTAGAGGCAAATCACCAATGTAGCCTGGGATCTCTGCCCACTGCCCACCCAAGGCCCACCATCCCATTCCCAGACCAGCTTAGTTAGGTTCTGCCTGGCTGTATTCCTGTGTAACCTGCTCTGGATGTCCCTGCCTTGGCAGCAGAGTTGGATTGGATGATCTCCAGAGGTCCCTTCCAACCCTCAATATTCTGTGACTGTGATTCTGTGATGAGAAATCTAGCCTAGAATTTGTTGGTGTTACATGGTACTGCATAGGGAACATGGAAAAGCACCCATAAAACTGAAGGAAGCTGTTTGGTAAACTGAGCCTGCAACATACAGTAAGGACATCAACAAGTGTCAGGCTTGGTAGCAAATTTCGGCTTGCTCTCAGTGCACCACTGATTCATTGCAGTGGTCACTGTTTACAACATGGATTAATGAAAAAAGGCAGTGCATGTAAAATGATTAAAGAGCTGATCACTCTGCAGCCTGAGGCTGACTCAGGAAAGGATGGTCTCTATCCTTGCTGAAGGGATTGCTTGCTTTACTGAGGTAGATGTGCATGTGCTCCATATCATTACTGGCAGTGTGTTCTGGACTTGTTATAAATACGCTCAGTTTAGGTCAGGATTTTTTTTTAAAAAAAAACAACTGGTCTCTCTGATTTGTTGTAATGATGGTGTGCTGTCTGCACTGTGTCATTTTTCTTACCCTTGTAGTGGGATAACATGCATTTAGAGACTGATGTCAGCCTGTAAAACTTCGGTGCAAAATTTTGGTTGCACCAAAATACCATACTTCTTAACAAAGCTGGCAGACATGTACTTTGGCAGCAGCTGCTTGCCATGTGATTTAAAACTTCCTGTCACTATAATTGATGTGTTTTTATTCTTTCCACTTCCTGAAGCCTGATCAGAATTAAAATTGCTGTTGGAATTTCCTGTCAAAGCAACTCATTTATTCGCCGAGCGCTGCACTGACAGTACTTTGATTGGACATTGCCTTCAGCTATTCTCGGGCAGAGAGATTGCTGTGAATTGTGCTCCTTGCCCAGGTTTGACTTCCCTGCATGCCACATCTGCAAATATATACAGATTGTCCATCATGTGGTAACCTTGTCCTAATGAAAGCTCCACATGTAAAATGTTAGATTTGAATATCAGACTTGGCCACCTGCTGGGGCCCTGGCTTTTGTGTTTATTTAGGAAACCCCTGAATTCTTCAACTGATTGTCTCACTGTAACTTTCATGTTACCTACCAAAAACAGCTCTGGTGTATTTCTATACTGAGAATTTATGCTTCTTTTCATAATTCCTTTAGAAAAAGCTAATGCTTGTGTGTTTTTTTCTTTAATTTTCTGCTTTAATATGCTGCTTGCATTCCTTCCCAGAGATGGCTGTGTTGTGCTGCCAGTTCTCAGATGTTCCTGCAGAGTTTGTGAACATCCAGGGTGAAAGATTCTGTGTCGATACAAGTTGTCATTATTTGCAGTGTGTGTGCAATGAAGTGGTAGCTCTGTCCATTAGGAGAATAAACTGTTACATTTACAATTGGATGAATACTTCAGTTGTCCCATTTGTAACTTCGTTTTCCTGTTAGAGCTGCTTAGAGAATTGCAGGTTATTTTGGGAAGCTGAATAATGGGTAACTATTGGATTGTTCTTCAGTTATAGCTGACACAAAGTCATTGTCACGTCAGAGTAGAATAGATATAATGATCCTTACTTAACTGTCTTTGTAAAGTGTTTTGATAACCTAGGGTGAAAGGTGCTTACAATCCTGTGAACTGTTACTGTTATTATTAGAGGCAATATATTGTTTTTAAAGTTCTAACCTACATTATTTTGAGGATATATAGTGGGCATCTAAATATTCATGTGCAGGCTCTTTCCCTTGACCAAACTGAGTGCCAAGTACTCTTCCAATATTTTAAGGAAATGCCCATGACTGCTTTGGCTGGGAGTTGTGGTATGAGGCCGTAGGTGGCCGTCTTTGATTCACTCTCTACCTGCAGCTGGGAAACACCCAATAAAACTTTTTTTCCAAATAGTTGCCCTAAGAATGTACTTGCCTTATATTCACCATGGGCTTTTTTGTGGTCAGGACTTTTTACTTAACACACAGACAAGTAAACAGCATGCCCCCTTCAAGCCTCTGCAGTGCCTGTAGGAATAGAACAGTGTCCCTGGGCTTTCAAGCTGAAGAAATGGGAATGAAGATGCAGGTGTTCTATGGTGATGGGAGAGGACAGTTAAAAGGGAGGAGCTGTGAAAGAGAGTAGGGTGCAGGGAACAGAGGTTCAAGGATGGATGGTGGGGGAGCAAAGGAAGGGCCTTGCTTTATAGGCTGGTGCCTATTTCTACCTTACAGGCAAAATGTCAGGTCTTCTTTGTATTCAGGGTCACTCTGCATTTAGATAAATATGCTATGTAGGAGAAAATACTGAATAATGGTTTTGAAAGAAGATGAAAAAAGAAAGATAAAAAGTCTGTAAGAGAAATGTCCAACTGTGGTAGGCAGGAGCATTGACAGGACCATGAAGTTTGACTGACCAAGTGATATAATCAGAAAACTGGAAAAATAGTAGTTTTGTAAAGGAAAGCAAAAGTGAAATCCTACTTGGAAAATAAACTTGGCTCTTACTGTGAGGGTCAGGAGAAGGGTATGACTGCTAATGACTCATTTTTGTGCAGAATTTAAGGAAGACTCAAGCTGTTCAAAGTTGGTTCTCTGGACAGGGGTGGCTGGATGAAACCTCTCAGTAAAGGGAGAGTTACAGGGATCTACATACATGGATCATGAGACATGGCAGCAGGAACTCCACTGGCCAATCCTTAACAGCAGAGGTAAAGCCAGGACAGCTGATCAAGGTGGAGGGAAACACCACATTTAAAGACTTTCCCCAGGTCACTTACCCTCAGTAGACATCAGTTTCTCTTTGGGAAGTTACAGAAATGAGGCTGCACATTGCAACATGTCCAACGAAAGATGCTCAAAGTGAGTCCCTGGCTCTGGGCTGGACTCCTGCCTGCAATGCACAGCAAGGGGGAAGCATGGGCAGGCTTCTGAAAAGGAAGGGAAAGGATAGTCAAAGTGAGTTCAGTTCTCCTGATGTGGGTTGTGTTTGGTTTTTTTTCAGGAGAGAGGCCAGGATAAAGAGAGAAGTATAATAAAAAACACAAACAAATACACTCAATGTGCTGCTTCTTCAGCTGCCACGTCAGCCCAGCTGTAAATGCCCAGTGTAGGAAGAAGCCAAACCAACAGTGCCGAAGGCTCCAGGAAAGACATAATGCTGACACAACAGTATCTGAGTTCCCAACTGATTTCAATCACTAGATAAATATCAGTTTCAGCTCTAAATGATATTCTCAAGTAATTGTCCAATGCCCAGTTGGGCTGGATCAGTGTTCCTCTGGAACTAGTTCAGGCCAACTTTAACTGCTTGGGAGTGCGTGGCCAAGAGCAAACTTATGGGCTGGAGCCTGAAATGCCATTAAACAGGCTGTAGTCCAGAGGACAAAATGCCTCGTGTGTTTAGTCTAATACACCATGGGACTTGTTTGCTACAGTTACAGTATTAAAGCTGTAATTATAGCCAGTGAACCGCAGATGTACTGTAGCCACAGGGTTTAAATGGGGTGTTACTGCTGTAGAAACCACCCTCAGTAGGTTATAAGTTCAAAGGGTCATTTTTCCCTCTCTGTTTAATCAGATACTCAAGTTTACAGACTTCTTAGTGATCATCCTCAGGTATTGAACATCTCAGCCTGTTTTATGGAGGTCCCTTTGGTTTGTTTTTAGTTTTTTGTTCCTGTTTCAGAAGAAAGATGATAGCTTAATGCTTGCATATGACCAGGCAGTCAGTATTTAGTGCACAGTGCAAACAGAATACCATTTTTATGATGTGCTGGTTAGATAGAAGTATGCCACCCTGCAGCAATATTGGGCTGCAGTTCTCAGTAAATAATGATGTTGATGCTTTGTACTTGAGTTGAGACTGAAAACCACAACAGAAAATGTGGATTTTGGCACAGGAAAGAACAAAAAATAACCTCTTTGAGACAATGCAAGTACAATACATTTGAAGATGGTATTAAAATATGCCCTTTTATTAATTATTAAATCACAGATTTAGGGTTTCTGACCTCGTTAGCCATTGCATGCTGGCAGTCCTTATGGCACTGGTCTGAACATGAACACACACCTTTTATTAACACATATAGGTGTCAAGTCTCGATTTGAAGTGACTGAAGAAAAATCAGTCAAAAGTCATTTACTTTTTCCTCCCTGTGCTTGACAGACAAAATTTCGTATTGAACCTAGAAGAGATGATAGCTGAATATTGACTTTACATTTTAGCAGTGAGCATAACAATTTTTTTTTTCTGATTAAGCAGGACTGTAATGGTTACCATGTAGGAAAATATAGGTAATATTAAACTGAAATATGTCTGTCTAGGGATCCATTCATTTCCCCAAAATAGCTAGTTTCTATTTATATATGAATGTCTGTATGTTTATATATATTTAAATGCCCCATTTGCTACACTGGTTTTAGCTTCTTGTTAGCATCACTTCTTGTTAGCATGATGTTTTACAGCACAAGGCAGCTGGAAAAGTGAAACATGTGTTCAAGAATTTATGCAGTGTCTTTCTTTCATTAAGAGAACTAACAATTATAGGTGCATATTATAAGTTAGCAGTGCTAAGCAGTATGTTATAGCCATGTCTGACAGACATGTTGTTTACATTCATATTTTATATTGGTGAAACTGTAGCTTTTTTATCAACATGACATTTTTCAAATGCAATATTTATACCTCTTCTTCCATACAGAGGAAACGTAGTCGTCTAAAAACATGATATGTTTTAAATCCACTTGTCTCCTTTTCAGTTAGAAAATATTTCCAGTTATTTCCCCAGCAAAATACATAACTCAGCATATTCTGTATTCCAGGCCTTCTGTTATTGATGAGGGGAAAATTTCTCACCTCATACTAACAATAATCCATCTTATTTTAATATGGCTGAAACCTCTGTGGGTATGTGCAACCCTCCCTTATTGCTCTTAGCATTTTCTTTGGGCTGCATGCACCATCATTTTGCATGTACTGTCTCTGATAGTGTCAGTGGGAATTGTTCACACCCTACCATTTTTCCCAGAGGAATATCCTTGCCTAAACTGCTTGAACTGTGATCTCTGTGATGCTCAGAGACAGCTAAAAATACAAAATCTTTTCTTACATATATACCCCAGGGATGGTGTAATTATGAGCTCCAGAGTTTAAGTGCAGTTCATGTGAAATGAATATATATGTGGCTTTAAAAGACATCTCTGCCACTAAAGTAAACAAATAAACAAGTAATTAGTTAATCCATCTGAATATTCTGTCCTTAAAGAAAACTACGTTACATACAGTACAATCTATTGTAGTATACAATCAACAGTGCAATAGACAGGAGATTTTTGGTAACATAAATGCCAGCCTGGATCAAATCTGAGATCCATCCAATATAGTACTTTTATTTTCAACAACATCCAGAGTGAGGTATTTCAGAGAAATGTTTCCGCAGCTCAGAGCAGGCAGAGGTGGATAATTCCTCCCTCTGTTCATCACACTCAGAAAAGATCTCTCTTCGTAAATTGAGATTGCTTTAAATCCTGGAGCATAAGGTTTCATTTTTGTTCCCATATTCTTCCTTTAAGCATTAACTATTACAAGCCTGGATATTACTACTGTTTCAGTACATGCCTATGCTCTCATAAGACCATAACCCCAGTAACATCCTGTCATAATGAGCTCCAAGGTCCAATTACACATTCTTTGAAAAAAGTATTTCCTCCTTTCAGGTTTTAGTTTGCTGCTGTTCAGTTGTACAGACTATTCTCTTGTTTTTGTACAGTGCAATAGGAATTTCAAGCTACAGCTTAGCAGCTTTGTGTTGTAGACACATTAGTACGTAAAACATCCTTATCATAAGCTGGCTCTCCAAATATTACAAGCTTTTCTTTTATTCACCAGTGGATCAAATCCAAAAGTAGGAAGAGACAAAACCCACAACTTGGACAGCAGGGACAATTGACCAGCCCAGTGGTTATTTAGGGGGACTCTCCTTAAGTCCAGAAGCACCTAACAAAGACTTTGGTGGATGCTGTGTTTATCACTGTCTGAGCCAGACCCGCTCAGACCCTTCTAAGACCCCAACTGCAGCCTGATCCCTGAACACAGCATCTGTCTTACTCAGCTTGCTATGGAGTTCCTTGTTGGTTGCTGGAGTTGCCTGTGTAGTCAGGGGCATCTCTAGAGAAGAGCAATGTAAGGATCTAAGGTGGGATGAGCTGCCTATTTCAGCCTGTTGACCACATGGAAAACCAAGATAGCTTGCTTAAACTGGGCTGAATTCAAGTAGGAGCAAACCCACCTGTGACAGCAGGCAGCAGCTGTGAAGAACATAGCGGGTCATTGGCCCACACAGATACAATTTGCAGCAGGCAAAGTGTTTGAAAGATGCTTTGGGAAAGAGAACGTATCCATGCAGCTGGCTGTGTGCTTAGTAATCACTTCCCAGTGGTCAAGGTTGTCTTCCACATTTAGATGGTGCAACTAAAACTAGGCAGACCCCTGATTACTTCCTATTTTGTGCAATTGCGGCAACGTTTCTCTTTTGCTGTGCTTGTTTCATCAAGCTTTCAAAAAATACTAGGTCACAAGATAGAAATAACTCCACACAGTTTAGATGTTTATTAATGTGTAATTCAGAGTCTATTTTAGAAGAACATGTTTGTGTCTGTTGATGATGAGCTGATGTGATCATTAGATTTCTTCTCTACACTGGAATGCTTTTTAAAATCCTGAAGAAGAATTTTGTGACTGTGCATATTCCGGAATTTCTTTCTTTTTTGTCTTGTTCAAAAAAATTTTTGAACAAATTTAGTTCAGAAATAGTAAAAAGTACAAACAGTACAGAGTGAACATAGCTTGTAGTTTTTGTGGGGTTAAAGGAATTCATTAATTCAAATAGAGAGGGTATAAGCATGCAGACAGGTTGGTAAACTGTCACATTATCTTAAAGGAGGTAAGATATTCAATATTGTTATTGCACTTAAAAGAAAGGTTGAAAGTTAGTAAGCAGGAACTAGCAAAAAAATGCAATGACTTTGGTGGTTGTATAGCTTTGCAGATTGATTTTCTGTGTAATACACTTTTGGTTCTGCTGTGGAGAGTGATATATTTGTATATTATATTCTCTGCAGTATAACCTGTGTTTCTCCAGATGCAAAATCTACATTTCAACTCTTCTGCACTTCTTACTTTGCCAGAAAATTACAAGCTTCTTCTGGATTTGAAAATGACATCATTTTATTAATGCAGTTAATTTTTTTACCTAGATGTACAAACTGAACACAATTTATCCATATCCCAATATCCCAATTCTTGGTAAACTTTTTCCTCTTTTTTATCCTGGTTTTGTTGTTGCTAGACTCTCAATCATAATTGTACTGACTGCATTTTTATGGAGTTCAGCAGTCAGCTCGTTTGTGTTGTTCATTTAGACCTATAATTTCAGTAACAGTGAGATAAAATGGGATTTCAGGAAATGCTTGTATGGTCAAATGGCTTTGACACATGTACGTGACAATGGAGAGCTGTTTCTGGCAAGTGCCTCTGCCAACAGTCCATACCATCTGACCATTACACTGGGCCTGATAACAATGAAATATAATTCTCTCTGATGAGAATATGAAGGGGAAAAGGACCCACAAATGTCACTCACATTACTTAGTGCTCTGCTGAATAATGCATGGCTGCCTAGAATACCATGGAGATGGAGATTATAGAGGAAAAAAGAGAAAGGCAGCACCTCTCCAAGAGGAACTCAGGGTTCTGGATGGCATCCTGCTAGGACTCAGCCAGATTTAGAGACACTTATAAAACATGCAATAGGCACTGTTAATGCTACCTTTATAAATTCAGACTGATTGTAATGGCCATAAAAAAGGAGAGTCCTCTTACATCCGACCCTAACTATTATAAGTGTCTGTTCCGTTAATTGGTGCCATTGGGATGTGGAGGGCCTTATGCCATGCACTCCCCTGCAGTGAAGGGCTCCTACAGCCCAGCTCTGAGTAGGTCCCCTTTGCTGGGAAGGAACGCAGGGCTGGGAGAAAGTTGTTTTCTGAGATGAATTGTAGTTGTTTCCAGCCAGAATCTGGCATTATTTTCTGCCACTAAAATAAAAACAGCTGAATTAGTTTCTGAATATGAATTCTTTTGGCGCACTTAAAAATCTCAGCTGTTCCAAGCCAACCATTCTTCTGAGGCCATTATGGAGATACAGCAGAGGAGAAGGTACAATAGATTGATGCTGTATCCCCTCCAGTTAGTTCTTTGGGAGATAATATTAGCTAAGGTAATTTAGAGCAGCCCTAAGGCTTCTCTAAGCCATGAAACAGGCACACTGGTTCCAAGGCTTGGGAGAGTGTGAAGGCATAAGGGTAAGTGAAAGGTATAGAAGCATGGCTTAGGATCTGAGCCAAAGTTATTGCAGTCAGGGGAAGTCTTTCTATTGACTTCAAAAGGTTTTGAATCAAGCCCTAAGGACGAAGGAATTGAAGTCTGACTGGTTGAATTATAATACCAGAAGGATTTAGCTTCTCTTACAGGGTTAAATTTCATCCCTCCTTAGCTGTGAGACAGAAAGAAGTGTGTGAAAAGTGCCAGTTGCCCATTTCTCTGAAAGAACATTTCTCTGAAAACTATCTTACCTATTTTCCTGTGATACTGTTCATGATCACATATTCTTTTGTAGACAGTGAAGTAGTTTCACGAAACAAGGTCTTGTCCAGTTTTTCCAGATAAAAGGACTGGATACACTGTTTATAGATGTGATTGGTTGAATGTAATCTCTTTTAAACCTAGAAAAAAAGACTTGAAATTCTGCTGAAAATTTGATAAAGGGGAGTTCAACTTAGTGCTATTAGAAAGAGTCAGATTTTTGTGGACATGAGATTGATTTGTTTTCATATAAACTAAAAATTGCGGCTACACGTAAGAGCCAGCTTGACTTTCAGTGACCCCCAGGGAGTTGTTTCTTTCTCTGTAGAATAAAAGGATGGAAGTCTCTTGCAATCATGTGGTCTTTTTTGTAGGTTCTATAAGAGTTTGGTTGTATTTCTTTATCTGCAATCAGAAAAAGGCAAAATCAGTAAGTGAATTTTTAGGAAACAAATAGGCTATTATATAAAATTTGCTATGTAAACATGAACAAAATTATTTGTAGGCTCTGGGGTTTTGTTACTTTTTTTTCTTCTGTCTTAATTCTGTATGTCCAGTTAGGAAGTTTCTTTTATTAGTGTTCTAATTAGTCTGTAGATATGCAGAAGTGTAGTTGAGGAATGAAACTATGTTCTTTTGAATTACAAAGAAGTTAATGTAATCTGTCATAAGGAAGCAAAGATATCAGTAGCAGTGATAGTCTACAAACAGTTGCATAAATTTAGATATTTGTTTTAAACTTTTGCAGTACACTAATGACTACTGATAGTTGTTTGTGAAATCACTGTTTTTGCTTTAGCGGTTGAGATTTTTTTTTTAATAGGTTAGTTTATTTCAACCTGAAAGAAGAGTTAGTTCTCTGTATATGACACTGAGGGATATTTAAGTATGCAAGCTTTTTTTTTAACTGTAAGGTTTCAGGAACGTACTGAATCAATATATTTTGAAGGGAATAACAAGTTAAACCCATCAGTTACATGAAACTGGATTCTGTGTACTGGGTGCTAACAGCAGAAACCTCACACAACGTTGGAGCACCAGTTTAACTCTTTCTTGTGGTCTGACACACAACTTGGCATGTAGGGCACATGCCTTTGAGACAGACTTTTCGTGAGAGTGAATGACATCTCTTTGTAATGTACTCCATGCAAAATCAGCAAAATAGCAGTCTTCAGTTTCATCAGTTATAGAATTCCCAGGCAAAATGGTGTATTTGCACAGAGATGCAAAATGAAAGAACAGAGGAAGTTTAACCACAAACATCTTGATAAGTATACAGACATCATTCTCCTGAGACTGTGCTGTGCTACAGCATCGAAGAATCTTGAACGACTGAGCTGGTATGAAAGACGAAATATAAAGCTCTACCATTGTGTTTTCATTGTGAATATTGGAACAGCAGTACTAATTCTCTCAGTCTGTGCCTTTCGACTGTGAAAGTCAGTGTGCATTGCAGTGGTTGGATTCGTCCTCTTTGCTCTATTAACATGGAAACCAGTGCTGCAAGTCAAGTCGTTTGCCTTCAGCAACATGAACGCGTGGCAGAAGCAGGACTTCCTGTCCATATCCTTTGGTTTTTCCTTTTTACCAGCTACACCACATTTTCTCTGATAGTATCAGTGGAACGGCAAAAGATCCTGATTTACTGTAATGTGTAGGGCTTTATCTAGAAAACTGCAAGGAAACAACCAGTAGAGTGTGCTGCTCTCTCATGATGGAACAAAAGAAAATCTTTAGTTGGTTTGCTTAAAACCTCCAGAATATATTTTCTTTTTATTTATTATTCCTTAATGTAGAAATATTCTTGCCAGGTTATACTTTTGATCCCTTTGCCATTGACTTTTCTGGAGTGGCACTGAAAAAATCAGCAGGTAAAACAAATTTGAGTTGTGCAGAAGACACTGACAACCCCAAACCAGTACAGGAGAGCAGTGGAGTCTGATTATCTCATTTTTATTCCAGCCTGAAGTTCCTATTTTGAGAGTCCCATTCATGAAGGTCCAAAAAGAGTGTTTACATTCCCCCTTTTCCAGCTGACCTTACCAGTTATCCTCTGACCCTGTGTTACGATCTCAAAACATCTGTGCAACCCTGGTAACATCAGTGTTTGAGGCAGGGATAGGGAGGGGGAATTGAGGTTGTACAGGATCTTTCATCACCTTTTGCTTTGGGTTTACAGATTTTGCAGTATTTTTTGTGCCAGAGCATGCATAAGAATATTTAAGTAAGAATATTTAAATATGCATAAGTTATAAATATTTATATTCTAATGAATTGTTTCTGAAAGACTCTGTGGCACTTCTGTATTATCTTTTGCAATGTTGTCATAAGCGGTTGCTTTTTGCTTGCTTTTTTACAAATAACTTATTAGAAATAACATTTCTCAATGTGTCCTAACTTTTTCCTACATGGTATTTTCCCACCAACTGGGAATGGAGGTGGTAAGCATCCTTTGCAGCTGGTGGGTGCCACTCTTGGCTGGCAGATTAGCTGGCACAAGATGTGTTATGACAGCATGAAAAATGTCATGCGTTGGCAAATGAACCCATGCCTTCTACCACGCATGCTGCTTTTGGACTGGGAGTTCAAAAGAAGAAAACATGAGTCATGCCTCAGAGAGCATGGGTTTTGCTGCTCACTATAATTTGAATAAGCCTCTGTCTTCAATGCAAAGATTAGGAAAAAATATTGTAATAGTTCTTAATCTTTATTTCTGGTAAAAATCAATAAACAGCAAGATTGCCCTTTGTCTTTGTAAGTTCCACAGCATACACTTCAAAATCTGACTTGTTTTCAGGCTTAATAAGACAGGATCTCTCCAGATTATTATTTTGGCTTTGTATCAAAAAATACTGTCTGTCATTATAACAAGCATATGCCATTAGTACAATCTTAATTCTTTAGTTAGAATAATGAAACTGAAAACAATTTTTTTCTGTACTTATTGGCACAAAAAAAAAAAAAAAATCAATGTATCAGAAGAAATTTTATTTTAACATTAATGAGTAGAGATTTCTGGAAATGATAGGAAAGGTGGCCACAGTTGAAAAAATTGACTCAATAGGTAAAGCTGTAGGTGTGTGTGAGATCAAAAGAGAACAGTACTCTGATGTAGACAGCTCTTCATGGCTTGTATAAACAAGTGCTCCTGTTGTTACTACCTCTGTTGGAGCTGGAGGCATCAAAATGATCACAGAAAACACCATGGAAAAGGCAGATTTAGCAAATGCCTGAGATGACTGAGGGAAGATCACAGCTTTCCTAATGACATTTATTTAACTTCTGCAACCATATATTTAGCAGGATAAGAGTGGACTGACTTAAGTCATAATGAGCCTTTGAGGACCTGAATCCATCAGTGGCAGAGGATGTAACAAAATCAATGTGAGTGCTTTTTACTGCCTAATACAGGTGCCATTTCTATAAACATATAGGGGAAATACTTCTGGTGTGGCTTCCTGAAAATTCTCTAGCCATGGCTGTGCACTCAGGAAGTAGACAAGTCAGGCTTTTCCTATATGCTTTGTAGCAGGGAAAGCAATGCAAAGAAAGTGTGGGACTTCTCTGAAACCATGCTGGCTACACCTATGCTGTGTGTAGGCACATGGGGCTGGGGCTGAGTCATAGAGCACAGCTCTCTTCCCTACCTGTGCTCCCACTATTCATAGTGTGCACTGTGAGACATATCCAGGGATGCTCTGTTACAGGGTTAAGGGAGCTCAGGCTTCAGCTCTTCCACAATCTGGGTCATACACAAGAACATGTTGCAGCATGGATGGTGCACGGGCATCTGGCTGAAAGGGGAATTTTGGCATATATGGGATCTCTTGTCCCACAGTTATCCGCTTCCTGCCCTTAGTAATATGTCATACAGGCACTCCTTGTCAGAGACAGAGTTTACACATCTGTGTTTTGACCCCAGTCTTGCACTGAATCTTTGCCACAGCACCTCCTTCAGATTTCTGGGCTAGGAAACTAGTCCAATTATTTCTGCGAGTATTCATGCAAAGTGTTTTTCTTTGTTGCCCATCTAAACCCCCTCTCCCACCCCCACGACAAAANAAACAACAACAACAAACTAAACAAAAGCAAAAAAAATCCCAATATCAACCAAAAAACCCCCAGACGTACATGCCACTTTTGCTGTAATCCATGGGAGCTGCAGAACTGACATACTGACATGAATATAGGATTTCATGTTTCTTTCATTTGGAGTACGGTAAGAAATTACTTTAGAAAGCTTTTGCATATTGCCGTATGTAAGCATGGCTAGAGTTTTACACTAGACAATAGTGCTCAGGAGCTGTGCCTGACATAAAATATTTTGCTTAAGTAAAATTCCATGGTGCAAAAATACAGTAGATTCCTAAAAGAAGATAGAATTTAGTACTGTATGATTCAGTCAGAGATCATCTCAAATGCTGGCATTTTTTGCAGCGAGGAAGAAAATGGAAAGAGAGTGTAGTGCGCTTTGTGTGCTTGTCCTTTCCCTGTGTGCTTTGTAATATAATTACTAGGTAAAAATGTAACAGCATAAAAAAAATGGCGTGCCTGAATTAAGTGCAGCCTACTGCATGCATGCATAGGAGTAGAGACTTCTGTTAGATTCCTTGTGTCCCTGCGCAGCTTGTGAATTAGGCGCACGGTTTTTATTCAGCAGCGCAGTCCAGTACTTGGGGTGCATTTACACAAAGACTCAGATCCTGCAATAGATAGCAGCATGCTATAGTCATTGCTCTATTTCTTATAGACTTTGTGAGAGCAAATGCTCCTGTGGTACATGCTTCCAATAACACCCACTGTATTTTTTCCTTGGCGCTTCAGCTTTCTCTTTCATATGGCTTGCTCTTGTTTGGAAGAACAGTATATATTTAGTTTGTTGACAGAGCTATGCTTGAGTAACACTGTCTGGGGTGATAGACTCAAGTTCCCAGAGGATAATCTGAACACCAGCCTCATTATCCCAGATATTGACACAGCAGTCACCTGTGCCAGATAGAGGAAATATATCAGATGAAGTGCATGACTGCTACAGCATCACTACCATAAGACTAAACAATCTGGAGCACTTCAAATTTTAGAGAGAGAAGGGCTGTGGCATGCTGTGCATGCAAGGGAAAAGTAGTTGAACAGAGATCATAAAGTGAGGGCTCTGATGTCCTAAGGTGGAAACTGCAGTCTGTCCTCAGCAGTCTCTTGCCTTGAGGTGGTCAAGGTACAACACACAAAAGAGCATGTGGTTAAACGCGGGTGGCTTTCGGCATCAGTCCAGGCGAGCTCAAACCCTGTGTGTCTGTGTGCATAGCAAAACACCTCAACCACTAAGCTCTGTGTGTTCTTGTAAACATCTCTCTTATTTATACACATGATACTTGCACACTCCCAGTGTATAGGTTCTGTCCATGTGAATCCCAGTGTTTGCATGCCTGAGTGCCAGTGCGTAACAACTGCACCCACAAAATTACCCGTACCTAAACAAGGCTATCTTGGCTCTTTGAAAATGTGACATTTGCTGTTTCAGGGAGGCATTTTATCCTCAGAAATAAGTGCAAAATTATGCAACTGCAGTGTAATCTAGGTTTTCTAATAAGAGACACATGATACATTTTTTGACCCTTTGGAGACTGTAGAAAGATCATTTTTTGAGAAGTTTATCAAGCTAGGTATAACTAGTGCTCTGACAACTATCTGAATAGGTTTTTACCTAGGTTTCCCAGCACAGACAATTTACATTTTAACTAGAGTGTGGTTACATTTTCTTCCCCAGGTTTAATCACTAAACACTGGAAATCTTAATTTCATCAAATGCAATCAAAGAATTTTGTATAGTAGTAATTAAAAGTGTAAAACTAGCATTCGAGCTATAGCAAATTAAACAGCTGCATTGGAGTATTTTTAGCAGTCATTCCAATCAAAATGCACAAAAGCCTTTCTTTTTTTTAAGGAGTATCTGCCGGGTGTAGCTCTGCTTTCCCTAATTCAACAACCTCACTAAATACACACACATACTTTTAAAAATTCAGTTACATAGAAGCAAGAAACTCTATTTTTTCTACCAGGCAAGTCGAGTGAAAAAGTTCAGAGGGCTTGTTCTGACTGAGTTGCTTTTGCAGAAGGGGAGCTTCCAGCTGTAGTTGAAGTGTTTAAATAAGGAAACCAAGAACTACTTTGTTGTTTCTGTTACTTTTACTGTACTTCATGTGTGGCATTGAGTTTTCCATATTGTAAATGCCACACATGAAGCCAGAGGACCTTGTTCCTCATCATTCCTAACTCCTGCCACATTGTGGCAATAGGTCTTTCTATTTATTTTACTTTTTTTACTTTTTTTTTTACTGGAATGCCCTAGCTTTTGTGTATGTCAGCCAACAGAGTCCTACATAATCAACTATATAATTAACCAAGAGGTAGTTCTAAGCTTCAAGTACCAACATGTTCCACATCCCTACTCTGTTTAGAGACTGAATGAAGAAATTTGGAGGAACTTTAGAAGCCTGTGCAATTCTAGGTTGCTCAGTTGTGGGAATTTTTCTGCATTCCCAAGTCCAGGAGATGTAAGAGACCTTAGTCTTGGTATGCAATGACACCTAGAAATATGGAGAGGGTCCCAAGTTTTGTTTCCGTCCAGATCACATAGGAGTCTTTCAACCAAGCATTTGAGTGCAGGATGTAGATGATACTACAAAGGGTCAAAGTGGGTCTGTTCAAGGCATGAGTAGAGAAAGGAGTTTTGGAGTAGGGACTGGGTGGGAACGGCAAAGTAACTCCATCAGTGAATGTGCTCATTGAGGAACCAATACAGCCATGAAGTTTGATGAACTGTGAGGTGGGATCCCAGCTTCTCTTCAGGCTAAGCAGAAACTTTATCACTCATCTTGAAACTGCTGGTGACCAAAGAGGTCATGGGAGTCAGGGTATGTGAAATAAACTGACATGGTTTCATATCCAGGTCTCCCCTCAGCTTCTTTGTATATTTTCTTTTCTGAAAAGGAATAAAATAAATGAACACCCTAGCCATTCGTTGGACAGACATCTTACTTTATCTGATATGTACTTAGGGAACCTATCTCTTAGGGGTTTTGTGTTGTCAGCCCTGCACTGAGACAGTATTCTCTTCCATTCTTCCAGCTTCTTCATCTTTCTCTCTTTCACTCTTTGCTCCATCTGGCTTTTGGTCATTCCTGCTGTTTTACAGATCATCTCCTGTTAATCAAAGCTGTTCTCCCTCCCCCAGTGATTCAGTTTGTTGTTTATCATGAAATGCATTAGCTTGAAGTTAATGAACTTCCACTAGAGCTCTTTGCTTTTACTTGCTGCCATGGAGCATCAATCAGTATCACAACAGTAAGTGCTAGTTCAGTGTGGATGACATCTTTAGAAGTAGGGATGCAGCTGAGGAGGTGAAGGGAAGTGGCTATTTAGAGCTCAAGTCATCAATTAAATCACTCAGTGATAAAGTCACTGTCTTGTTCTTTGGTGATGTTCATGTCATGTTGCTGTGTGGGGAGGTGGTGATGCATCATTACACTCTGGTGCTTTGTGCTGTCTTATCAGCACTGGAGATATTTTGGGATAGTGCCAATAGTCTGCAAGCTTTGCAGGCATGAGATGTTATAATGAGCAAGAGAAATAATTACTAAATCACCACTCCCCTTGCACTGGGAGCCAGGACTGGAACTCAGCTTTCTTTTAAACACGTTTCCCAGAGTGACAGAGGCGGCTTCCTCGCTGCTACCAAAACCACATTCTGTGACTGGCTGGAAAACATGTTTTCATATGTCTTTATGCTTGCTTCAGGAAGTGACACTATGTTTTTCACAGCACTTTTCAAACCTTTCAGACAATCTTATAAATAAAGGAAACTAGTGTTGCTTCTTGCTGTGTGCTACTGCTAGCACACTGAGAGTCCTCCAGACCTTGGCTTTGCTGTCTTAGTCTCTGGTCTCTGCCTAAAGATTTACTCTCACTTGAAAGGAAGGGATGCAGTGTTGTTGACCATTCCCCTGAGAAGGTTCTGCAGAGGAAGTGTGAATTGGAAAAATATGGACACTCAAAATGGGGAATAACCAGTTTAAGAAGGGAGGGACTCAAGAGCCTCCAAATTACTTCATAAACTGGCTTGCTCCCTAAACTCCCTCTAGCATGAAAAGCCTAGAAGTGCTCTTAGACACCTAGGACAAAATGTCTGTGCACTGTCAGCCAGTTCTTGCTGTGGCAATGTGCAGTGTGTAGTGTTCACCTAAATTCCCATGATTAAACATTTCTCTTGCCCAAGTCTGCTGCTTCTGAATTTTGTAGGCTCATGCTTTGCAAACTGTAGCATGCACTGAAAACCATTTTGCTGTTGACGATCAGCATGAAAATGCCATTGTAAGTATATGGAACACACTATTACGGTGGCATTAATTAAAAATATTTATCAGTCAACCCTGTTGCCAGTGCCTGAAGAGCTTTCTAAGGGATTTCACCAACAGCACTGTAAATTATTTGTCAATGAATGATGAAAATATTGGGTTGTTTATACTTCAAGGATATCCTCTTAATAAGCAACTGCCTCCCTGCTGCCCTCCTTAAATTTTTTCCCCTTCGGAAAGGTGTTGAAGGTGGGGTTCCACTGTGGGAGTTAAAATACCGTGTTTATATTTCAAAAAGCAAGCTGAAGCCCTTAGAGTTTGTCTCCAGCTGAGAGAAGCACACATTTAGAAATTACAACATTGGTATTGGCTATCTGGAGCTTTAGGAAGTGGCTGAGAGCTGGCAGTCAATTAAAACTGGGCTGGAGTTCAATATAAGAGTTATGCTGCCTGTTTTTGTAGGATGTGTTTGAATCCCGGGCTATGCTGCAATATGGTTTTGATGTAGAAGTATGTAAAAAGGAAATGTAACCCTTGAGAAGCTGTCTGCATTTTCTGGTACAGACAGGTTGTTCTACATAACTTCAGGACTATATTTGGTCTGGAAAGTCGCACCCCATGTATTGTGGTGCCAATCCTGATCCCATTTGTTGTAGTGCAAAAGTGGGGTAAAGCTGATAGCTTTGTTCATTTGAGCAAAGAGCCATGATACATATATTTTGGACTGTGACTAAGGTATGTCTTTCTGTTTGCAGCACAGTGCTGGCTTTGGAGTGTGTGCTGTGCAGTGGCAGAAATAAGAAATAGTGCTTCTGCTTGACAAGGAAAGATGTAATCCATGTATTCTATAAATTAACATGGATATCTAGTGGTTTGGTCCCCAAACTTCCCAGCTGTGATATAGAAGATCTGCCGGATTATAGCAAATCTCTCTGCCTGGCATTTTTAAGCAGCTGGTTTCTGCAGCTGAATTCACAACTGCCTTCATATAAGAACCCTGAATTTTTCTTTTTATAACTGTGGCCCCTTTCAGTGGTCAGTGTGCTATGCTTTACTCACATTGAACAGCACCCTAAAAGTAATTTACCACATCGGCTCAAAATGAGTGTAGTGCCCAGATCTATTAACACTATCCCATTCACTGTTCACTGGCATAATATTGCTCTTATCAGACAAAGCAAATCAGACTTGTCATCCAGAGACCTCTGGGGTTTTTTTTCCTTCTTTTCCCAGTATGGTTTGGGGCTTGTAATAAGAGCACTTTGGGAGCATTTGCCGCACTGTTGTGTATGCATGAAAAATACCACCTCCCGGCCCCACGAGTTGGAGAACAAGTTTCAAAAAGGAATATTTGCCCTGAGGGTTTTCCCCAAAGACACTGAAACTAATTAAAAGGCTCCCATTAACTTCAAGAAGTTTTGGATCCGACTGCTGGTGCTTTTTGTTTTCAGAGCCTGTAATAGAGGTTTTCGAGCCGTGGTGCAAGGCAGCCTCACTCCAGTGGTGCTTCTGTTCCCAGCAACTGATGCCCCTTGCAACAGGCCACAAATGTGTAAAACAGATTCACCTCTTTGTAAAACCATTCTCAGATGAAACCATTTAGACTTGCTTTAAAAGGAAAGGAAATAATTATTCCATTTGCTTTAAGGGTTAATTACACTGGCAAACTAGACTGTGCAATACAAAAAGGATCCAAGGATCTTCAGCTTAGGAGTGAAGTCATGCCCCTCACCAGTAGAGAAAAGAATGGTAATTGCCTGCTGTGAGTATGAACGTATTTTGCTGGCTAGCAAAGAAATGGCATTGACAACTGGCAAACCCACTCTGCTGAGGAAAAAAATGTATTTTTGAGGCAGGCACACAGCCAGCATTTTCATTCGGGAAGTCTCATAAGTGGAATCAAAACTCTTGCGGAGGTAACATGAAACTGTGTGTTAGAAGGCTGGTTTTTTTAATTCCACATTTAATTCTGTCAACATTTCATGCTGGAATAAGAAAAATATTCCTTAGGTTGGTTTTAGTCAATCCCCCTCATCTTGGTTTCTCCCCCCACCCCAGTTCCTTTCTCCACCCTTCTCCTCAAGACTTCTTTCAACAACGCATTTGTTTAGAAAGCAGTGGTCCTTAGGAAAATGGTGACGTGGTCTCCTTAAAGATGGGGCAAGTCTTTCACAGCCTGTCTAATAGTAGTAGGCACAGAATTACCTGTTTCAGTGCATTTAGGGAGAGAGTCCTAGGGTCATGGCTGTAAATACATTTAGGTCTTATTTAGGTCAAAGATAAGTAGTCATTGTAATTGATTCTCTACAAGCCTAAAGGTGGCCATACTGGGAATTGTTTGGTATCGAGGTCTTCTGAAAATCTTCTCTACAATGTGGATTTGAACCTAATCTTTTTTACTGTAATTAAGAAATGAGAACTTGTGAAATATTAACCCTCTGCCATTGTGCTTAAGGATTTATAAAGAGCTGAAACTTTGGCTCATAAATCTGTATACAGGCACTTAAACAAATATCCTGGTTACCCAAAGTGCTGAGCATGCAGCCTTTCCGGTTGATTTTCTAGGGTTTGGCCTAAAAATGGCTTATAGAACTGATCTCCCATTCTTTCCTTTCCTCCCACTCTTTTTAGTGGTTTAAACTGTGTTCCTCTCTATAGGGCTTCACTTTGCAGTGATGTCTGCTGCATTTGCTCTATGTCACTTGCAGGGAGAATCACTAAAATTTGTTGTATGGAGAGTTTTAGAATTGCAGGTATCTTGCAATTGCCTTGAGATGATGCCCTTTCTGTACTAAAAGTTTCATTTCATCAAAGTTCTTTGACAAACCAGTTTTTACCTAAATGTCTGCTGCTCTTTATGTCTATCCTGGCTCACCGTGCTTCCATGTACAACGTGTTATTGAAGTATGTTTTTAGTGTTTGTATATTAGGAATTGGACTAAAGTCACTTTTGTACTTTGTATACTCTGGTGAACAGCTTTCAGGTAGCAATTGTTTCTTGCCATCAGACAGAATTTGATTCACAGAAGTCCTCAGGACCATTTCTTGGTAGCATTCATTTCTCCAGTCATTACTCTTCCTAAAAACTTGAAGACTGCAATAAATGTGCCATTGTTTATGATTTAGCTTGAAAAGTCCATTATGTTCAGTCTTCTGATCTTTGTTGGTACATTTGGTGTGGTTCTTTATCACAAAGAACTTTAAGTTATGGCAAATAAAATAACTATTTGATGACATAAGTTTCTAATAGGGCATCTTTTCCCCCTCCCTCTCCAACCTCCTCCCCCTCCCCATTTTTAAAAGAATTCATAAATGAGCAAACTTGTTTACCAGAAAATTGGTTTGTTGGGGCTTTTCTATTTGTTACAAAACAAGTAGCATAACAAAGTACAAATGTGCAACAAAAAGTTGTATAACAATAGAAGAACCTTTGGAACAGGAGCTAGAAAAGGCATTAACATGAAGTTTAAAGAACTGTTTGGAGGCAAGAAATAAATGTTGGGGTTTTTTCTAGAAATGATTTGCTGTTGTGCTTAAGTTTTCTGTTCTGGCAATTTTGTGATGACATTGCCGTGGCAAAACAGAGAACAAAATAAAAATTTCTCAAATTCTTAAAAGAATAAAAAAATCTCAGATGATTGTTCACACCAGGAAGAAAGAAAAAACAACAAGAATAGAAGATATTTTAATAGTCTGTCTGGATTTCCTCTACACAAAGATGAAAGCAATTTTGCAGGGATTTCTGCTTAGAATGGATTGAGATTTTTTTGCCCTGCATTGTTTTATACTGCCAAAAAATGTAATTGATAGAGGTAAATACTAAAGATAAAATACATTTGTTGTTAATTCTGGGAAATAATTTTTGTCTTTTACAAAAGCATGTATAATAACTTTAATGAGATTGAAAAGTGAGGGGCAGACAGAAGTCCTCTATGGATTCAGGGATACACTGCACCTGCCTACCATTTTGCTTGGCCAGGGTATAAATAGAGGTCTTTGGAACAGGTTGTCATTAATCTCTCATCTTTCATTATTATTCAGTAATTTAATCCACAAAATACTTTAAGTGGTATATTATGACCCTTTGATTTCTAAATTATTTTCCTCGTAGATGTTTTTCTCCTTGTGTGTTTATTGCATTCCTGAGCACATAGAGGAAAGTCTGGGTTTTCTAGTGAGGACAGAGCAGTTTTCTGAACAGAAAACAGTTCACTCTGACTTTTGAATTGTAAAGTACTTCCAAAGGGAGGCTTTTAAACATCAGAGCAGAATTGAGCATGAACAGACATCGCAGGACTGAGTCACAGAATCACAGAATCCCTA
>VXBB01019259.1:82545-101341 GCA_013399915.1 Illadopsis cleaveri
CTCTTGGCTCACGTTCAGCCACTGTCACCAGTACCCCCAGGTCCCTTTCTGCCTGGGCACTGTCCAGCCACACGGTTCCCAGCCTGTAACATTGCAGGGGCTTATTGTGGCCAAAGTGCAGGACTTGGCACTTGGACTTATTAACTGCGTCCTTATGCATCCTTATATTGCACTCTGCCCGTTTGTCCAACCATTCCAGATCTCTCTGCAGAGCCCTCCTCCCTTCCAATAGATGGACACATGCTCCCAGTCCTTCAGAAGCAGGCCTGCATTGTGCCTGGATTTGCACTCCCTGAATCTTTGAGAAAGGTGTGAAGTAGAGCTGTGCTTGGGGTGTTTAAAATAGGCCTCTGAATGAAAATATAGTGTAGAAGAAGGTTCTAGATGTGTTTCATTATTGTGGGCTCTGGAAGAATTACAGAAATAAAAGAGTAGCCCTTTCCACTCTCCTGCTAGACATAGGTAACTGCAACTGCAGGGAGAGCACATTGGTCTCAGGCTATCGAAAAGGTCTGAACAGAGGTCTCAGCTACAAACACTGTCAGGGTACTTGTTTGTTCAGAAATGCATTTACTAATAAAATGATTTTAGAATTTTATTGGTAAATGCTGACAATAGGAATGTTCAAATAAAAAGTCTTGCCTGTTTAATTTAATTTAAACAGCTCATATGTGTGAAGACCCAGCTAATGTAAATTTTTGTCAGTTTTCACAGAATCAAGTAATGCTTGAGGCCAGAAGGGACCTCGGAAGATCATCTACTCATCATTTTCCTCTATTACCTTTTGCACTTGAGCAAATCCATGAAAAAAAATGTGAGCAAGCTGCTAAATACTGCCCTAAATTAAACCTATAAGATGCGGAGATTTGAGAACAGAAGGATTTTCTTGCATTTCCAATGTACTTTCAGAAAAAAATAGATGTTAAAATGAAGTCCTCCAAACTTCGGAGAAATAACTGAACACTGGGACAGTCACCAAAACCTGGCTTGAAAAAAGAAAACATTTAAACATTTTTAAAAAGCATTAATATGCAATGAATTTTTATGAAAGAGGTGAAATTGACGCATGTGACTATTAAATGTCTCTGCCTAAGAACAGAGCTGTTGGCAGCATGAGTTCAGTCCAAGCTGGGCTGAAAAAGTACTTTTCCCATGTGAACTGTGTGCGCTGTGTCCACAACCTTTTAAATCTTCTGTTCTGCTGAAGGGTCACTCAAATCAAGTCTCGCTATTCCTTGTTTAGACTGATAGAAATTTCTACCTGGTGAATTTTAGCATTTACATAACTAGAAACTGTGCTTTTGTTATCAATTTCCATTCCCCTTTACTCATGTAATTCCCAAATTAGATGATCAAGTATTATTTTGGTGTTACTCCTTCCAAAAGTCAACTAGTATAACACATGTGATGACTATGTTCTTTTCTCAGCCTTATCTCTTGTGATCCTACACATCTTCTCCATATGTATATGGGTGGCTCTTGGAGCTACCTACCCCCAAAATCAAAGTTCCTACCACCCAAAGCACACCTTAACTTAGAGGGAGCACATCTTAATGTAGAGGAAGCTTGCTCCTAAAAATAAAAAGTACAGTCGAGATCTTGTCCTTTTTTTGAGGCAGCCACCCAGTGTGTCAGTACTAGAAGCACCTGTCCTTATGCCTGGAGAGACTCAGCTCTTCACCCCGTGTCAATGAATCCTGTACTGGAAATAGACTACAGACTACTTTAAAAATCACTTTCTTTTGTTTGTTTGCTTTTAGTTAATAGGTAATACAGAAACATTTTAAACCCAGTTCAAAGGGAACTTGGTCATCTCTATTTCCCCATCCAGGAGAAAAGGGGTAAAATCTGTTTTGAGTTTAGCTATCAATCTAGTAGTAAATTGAATTAAATAAGAAAATGTTTGAAAGCCGAGTTGTATTTCATTCCAAGTGCATTGCTGATTCAAATGGGGTGGTGGGAGAGGAATAGGGCTTAAATATTCAGCATTTTATGATCAAGTATCCCTTGTGCTTCCACCACACCTCCTCTGGAGACAAAACACAAAGCATGTTTGGAACAGCTCGTTGCTGCCACGCTGCAAGGCTCCTGTGCCTGCTGTATCAAAGCATAGCCCAAAGCAGGGCAAGGTGCTGAGCTGCACCAGTGCTGTCGGCTCCATGTGTTTGGATGTTCATGTGTGAGCTTGCATGTGCACGTTCAACCTTGTGCAAACATCAAAAGAGCCAGAGCTCGTGCTCTGGATGTGCTACAGTGGACTTCCAAGGCAAGTGAAGGAAAGGAAGAAAGGGTTTCCCAAATTGAAAAGCATGCTAGTGAAGGAAAATGCCATTTGAAGAATCAGTGGGCAGGAGGGGAATAATGCTAGTTATAGTTTTCCAAAGGCAGGGAAAGAAAGCAAGTCTGACCTTTAATTCTGAATTCCATGTGCAGGACAGGGTGGGGAGAGGGGAAGAGTACTCAGGCATTTATTTAATGTAAGGATTTTGTACAAGTGTCTGTGTCACTAATTTATATAGGATATTCTCTGGTTCTTGCAGTGCTAGGCAGGCTCAGCACAGTGACAGATATACCAGCTGAAATGAGAAAAATGACATGCACAGAAATGAAGGCTGCTATCCACCAACATGTAACAAAAGGAAATAATGTGAGCATGTTCATTTCCAGCACATCTGGGAAGTCAGGCATTAATGGCAAAGCTCATCATCCTGATGTGGTCTTCAGGCAGTGGTCCTAGTTCAAAAGCCAGTAGATCTTACCCACATGCCAGGCGCTAAACACTTTGATTCAGTCACTCAGGCAGCCTTTTGTGTAGGGTATCAGACCAAACACAGAGCCCTGGTTTCAATTCTCATCTCTGACACTTGGACTATTTCTTTCTGTTGTCAGGAGGGTTCCCAGTTTGAGCCTCTGCTCAAGGCTGAATGCCTTGGTGCTCCATATTGGCTGTTGGCTGTTGGCTTGCAGTCTGGTGCATCTGGAAGCCAGCTCTGATCCGCAGGTGGAGAAATTCAGTTGGGTGGGAACACATCAAGACACTGATCTGAGCTCCAATGTCACCACCACCAGTAAGTTGGGTGTAATTGGTTGAAACCACATGGCACAGGAGATTCAAGCAGACATCCAGACATGACTAAATAGGAAAGGATCAACACATTACAAGCTGGGAGTTCGTGAACTAAGAAATGATGAACAGGCAGGACAGACAAAACATTTGGCCAAATGCTGAAGCATGGACCAACTTTTATCTAGGCCCAGCCATGGACTGTGAGTCTTGCTGCAGCAAACACTGCAGGGAGAAGCTGGAGTGGTAGCAATACTAATGTGCTGTTGATGAAGCTGAACTTCTTACTATTTGTAAAGAGCTCTGGAGCGCACTATCTGCTAGATTAACCTGCACTGATTTCACATCCATTTATATGGGAAGTAATGTATTTTTAACATTAGTTCTGCTGCATGCTTAAATGAGACATGCTTTACAATGTAATTAAGAAACTCTTTGCACAGTTGTCAGCTCACACTTTTCCCACTTTGCTAATGCCTTCAATGCACAAAAGCCATGAAGAAAATCTTTCCGTGACATGATGGCATTACTAGCTCTTTTCAAGTGGGAGGACTGTACTCCTACACAGCAGATTTTCCCTGTGTTGTGGTATTCATGCAGCAAAGAGCTGTACTTCTGAAGGGTTTCTTGTTTAAGCTCTTTCATGCTTCTTGCCTTGGAGACTTCTTTTAGATTTGTAGCCAAGAGGAGGTTAGGAAGTGCTCCGTGCTGCAGCTTCTTTTTCTGTATATGTTTCTATGTGGTTCTCCACAGATCCATGGAACACATTCCCTTCCATCTCTCTCCCTTTCAGAGTAGTTTATGTTTCATTATTTGCAGATGGAAATATGACAACTTGACAAACAGGGGAGGATCTTTTTATTTAAATCATCATCTTCTTTCAAGCTCTCTTGAAGTGTAATGGGGTAATACTGAGAATGCAAAAACCAATTGAATTTTATTTGCCCAGTGCAGGAAAAATGAACTTTCATGCACATTTCCATGCAAGATTATTTTTATCTGTCATTCTGCTGATGGAATTTACCCATCTTTGTAACTTTCCAATTTTGGCCAAACTACTGATGCATTTACTGATGCCATTGCTGCCTTTGGTTTTAGGGGACTGAGTATGGCTTTATAAAGTCTGTATTTTCAACTCTTCTGTACTTCTTCATTGCTAAGCACACAGAATAACAACCAGGGATAGATTGAATCTTGAAAAAGCCACTAGGAATTTTTAGCAGCTTGAACCATCCCAACTAACCCAAGACACACAGGCTCTGTTCCTCAGTTTTGTTTATTCTTTTCCTACCATGATTTACAGCCAAAACACACTAGCTGTGCTTGCTCCTCACATCCCAATCACAAAACCAGAAAAGACTTTGTTGAACTGAGCGACACTATTAAGCCGTTGTCTAAGAGTTTCAGATTCATTTAACCATGAGCACAAAGTTAATCAAGTTTCACAAAGATCTGTGTGGGATCTCAGTCATGTTGGTAGGAACTCTGAAAAGTGGTGGAGTTTGAGGGCAGCATCCTGCCTGCTGCTTGTGCCAAGCTGCTTCTCTTGTACTTCTTTCCCTGCTATTACATTTCAGTTCTGTGGAGGAAAGCACTAAGAGAATGAGGCCAGAACTTACTCAAAATCTTTTGGCGGCAAATGGAGTGGTGGGGAAGAATGGGACTCAGGGAACAGCCTGCCTTGAAGTGGAGCAATCAGCTCGTGGAAGCAATGATGGGCACTAGCTGGCATTGCCCAGCCACCCTCTCCCATCTGTCACCTTTGCTGAGCTGCCCATGTAAGAGAGCAGTACTTCCACCTACCTCCCTGTAAGCACAGGGTACTGACCAGAGTGCTTTCCCACCCAAGTGGCTGATCTTCCTTGTGCCCAGAGCCAGCCTGTTCTGTAATGTTGTAACTGGAGCAGCAGGGCTACTGCTCAGCACAGCGCTGGGCTTGGCAGGACTGAGCACAGCAGGTGTTCATGGAAAAGGACTTTCTGCATCACAGGTCCTTGAGCACGATGAGTGGTCTGACTGCTGAATTCACTATTCTGTTTTGCATTTGTGTCCGCAGTAAAATTTTTAGTACATCCAGAAGTGTCTTCCAGCATCCCAGTTTTCTAGCACAGCAACTGAGCTTGTGTTCATAAAAGGAAGCAATTACTTCATAGCAGCGTGTACTGTCATGAGTCTGTTCTGAGAGCTAGGTGCAAACTCCTAAACCTTCCTGTGTAATTGGAATAGGTGTTTTTACAGAAATCGATGTCATGGAATCAAAACAAAATTCTTTTTTTGCCTGTGATTTGCTCTGAATCATGGCTGTTACTGCAGTACAAGACAATTCTGCTGTTATCTTCAACTTTCTTTTCCCAAAATTCAAGCTATAAAAAAACCTGCCTAGATTTTAGCCACCTGGTTATAGTTAGTTTCTTATTTTAAAATAGCTTTCAAAATAGATCAGACATTACACTGTTAAAAACAATTTTCCCTGTAGGTATTGAATATCAGACAGGGCTTGTAGTAATAACTGATAGGTATCTAGAATAATCTTCAGTATGAACTGAGACTACAAAGATCTGTCAATCACTGTATTTAACTTTAAACACAGATGATTTGAATTCATGTTAGCAGCATGAGGAAGTCAAAAAGATGGAATGGTGCTGTTGGAGAAAAGATGATAGGATTACCTCTGCTGTTAGCCTTTCCTGCTACTTGTTTGAAATACTAAATCAAGGTGAAGTTTATGAAAAAGGCTACAACGGGGGTTTGTAACTCTTAATTCCTGCTGGGATTTTCCTATTATAAATCTGCTGTCAGAAGTAAGTGCTTTACTTGTGGCTTAATTTTATGCAGGCACAAACACCTTGGTTCAACACATTTTGCCAGAGACAATCTTGACTATCTTAATGCAACAGAGTCCTCATTAACAGGGACCTGTGAAAAAGAAAAATGCACACATGCTCTTTTGTCATTGGTCATTCATAAGCAGCCTGATGAAAACTGAAATAAAACATAAATCCCAAGGTGGTGTGGAGCTGGTGTGGAGACATGGGTGTTTGAACCACACAGCTTATGAGAATTATCCAACTTGGAAGAACATTACACTCCACCTTTTGAATGAAGTTTCATTAATGTAGTGGAAAGCTCACAATTTCTATTTGTTCTGCTGTGGCTGCTGAATTTAGCACTACCCCCAGTACCTACCCCCAAAACAAACACCTCTGTTGAGGTGATTTTTCATATTTTATCCAACCATATAACCGTACAGGCAACTAGGACAATAATTTCCAAAACACTGGTCAGACTTGGCTTGTGCAATTTTTCTCCATGCAAGAGCCATTGAGACAAATTGGTAGCACTTTTCTGGCTTCATAATACATTTGTCCTGTTCATTTTGAGTTCTGCATGCAAATATAATGAGTCAGGATCAGGCTTCAAAAGTAAAAAATACTGTTTACTAATTTCCTGTTCAGTGTACAGGGCTGTGTTTCAGGTGTGCATCAAGTGTGTTACCCCTATCTGTTATCTTGTTCTCAGGACATGGATGTGAAATTTGCCTTCAGGCACTCAGAACTGAAAGCAGGACTTGAAGTTTGTCCCATCTAAAAGAAATTATTAACCTAAAGTCTTAAGAGAGGGAATCTCAGATCACAGGAAGAGACATCTTGTCATTATGGTGATGAAAGACATCCTTTTCCCCAACCCAGTGTGTGCTTCTATGTTGCTTTAATACTAGATTTTAAAATTGCCACTCAAGTATGACAGCATCCCTTAGGCAGTGACTGCTTTAAAGTTAGGTCCAGAAGGAATCTCTTCTTCATGCAGTGCTGGGAAATTTCAAATTTCAAAATATACTTTTGTACCAGCTTGAAAGAAGACTCCAATGTACTGACACTCCACCTTAAGTAAAATTTTGCCTTATTTTCCAGTCTGGTTACTGAAAAATCTATGTTTTAACAAAACTGAAAACTTTCAATTTTACTTTGCTTTACCTCAATATTTTAAAGTAGTCTAAAAAATCCAAGAAGTACTTTTTAATGGAAGGCCCCCAAAAATCCACTCAGAAAATATGAGAACAAGCCATTTTAGTGAGTCTAGGACTGTGTCTTCATCTTGGTTTTCTTTTTTTAATTTTCCCACTTCCACAGAGAAAGTGGCACCATTTTGCAAAAGACCAAGATTTGATGGAGCTGCACCTTTTTGACAGAATATGAGTCCAGCATTGCTGGCTTTTGTGATCTGGCTATATATGGAAGAGTTAGCCAATGAAACATAATGTGCTTTGAATTATCATAGCAAAACACTTCGCTTGCAGTAAATTCATTGGTGTGTATGCACACTGTGTTTCCTCAGATCAGGATGACAACCTCATTGCTGCCTGGTTTGTGGCATCCCAAGTTAACACATGTAAATCTGCAGCTGTGAGCTGTGTTACAGCTGAAGGACACGGGCTGAAGCCAGCAACTTCTTTCTTTTGTTTTCCTCAAAAGAGAAAAAAAGAAAAGAAAAAAAATGATGCAGAGGTGCTTCTTCAAGTAAAGGATCATGAGGCAGCAGAACCCAGCTTATTTTATCTGCTTTCATGTGGTTCTCCTGACTTAATGCTCCTGTGTGTAGCTGAGAGCTTCCAAGAGCTTGCAGGAGAGGGACTTCGCAGTGTTTTGGTAGAAAAGGAAGGGTTTTAATTTACAGGCAATCATTGTATGGCACTTCAATGCATCCATTTTCCAAAGGAGGACAGATATAAAGTAGCTACAGAAATTATTTTCCTGATGAGTCTGAACTGTGAAGTGGGAAAAAGGCAGCATATTCCAGTGAGTGGTTGTGGTGCAGAGTAATCTTCCCAGGTACCCCAACTGCAGGTGCAGTCTGCCTGCTTGGACGTCTGAACCTACTGAAGTCTGTTGAGCTTAAGCACAGAAAAACATACCTGATCCTCCAAGTTGCAAAACATAAACAGGGTTTTAACCATAGCAGTTGTGAACTTGAGTGGTGGGAGTTGGTTTTTGTCTTCTTTTTTTTTTTAATGATGTCTTAAAACCCAAGTTCTCTGAAAAACCTAGAAGTTCATCTGAGAATCCAAATCAGGGCATTTCTGTGTCAAACAGGTATGTGCAGGTGGGTAGGGCTCCTGGCGTGCAGAAAGCCCCAGATTGCAAGTAGGGGATTTTTGGTATCTTCTCTGGGAAGACCAAATGCCAGGGAGGCTGGAGAGGGGCCAGGAGGAAGGAAAAGGCCTTCTCAGGGGCACGGGAGACTTTGAAGTGTGACCCTGAGCAGAGCAGAGGTGGGCAGGGTGGGAGCAGAGGCCAGAGGCAGCCAGGGTGTGCGGAGGGTGCAGGAGCTGTGGAGGCAGGGAGGGGAAGTCAGGGGTCAGGGCAGGGGGAGTGTGGGCAGGGGGTTCCCAGCCCCGGGGACAGCAGCGCCGGGAGCTGGGTGTTCTCTCAACAGGTTGCAACAAGCAGCTAGGGGAAACCGGTTGTGTTTTTTGAGTTGGTTTGACATAATGAGGGCTGAGCAGCCTCCAAAGCAGCCCTGATCACATGCCTCAGGGGAAGCAGCAGCTGAATATCAGTTTAGAAATCAGGATTTTATTCTGTCATCTGCAGCTATTTCAGGAGTGACTTTGAGCACGAAGCTGATGTGCTTGTGCCCTGGTTTCTCTACCACTAAAAGGTGTTGCTTGCCTGGATACCCCGCAACTGAGTGTCTAGAAGTGGAAGCTTTGCCTCTTCCAGTGTAGTAGAACAAAAACATTAAATTGAAAATGAAATTAAAGTATGGCAAGTTCAAAACTGTCAGAGGGAATTCCTTTTTCACATGAGCTGATGCAAATCATGGCCAACACCAGTGACTAAGGTGAAGTGGCGTCAGTGGGAAACAGAATTAAGTGGGGTCCGTTTAGTGCCTATAGAAGTAATAAACATACACTCATAGAGCCCTGACCCAGCATTTCTTTTGTAGTTTAAAATCTTTTAATAAAGTATTTTTTGCCCACCTTTTCCTAAGTAAAATGTTGAAATTAATCCTTGCTCATGTAAAATGCATTTGCCATATGACTAATGGTTATTTTTAAAGTGCTGAGAGAAATGTATGCATGTGTGTGTCAAGGAGACAAAGAGAGGGAGTTTTCATCTATTTGCTGTGATAGTTGTTTATGAATATAGTTGTTTTTTCCAATTATCCTTTCCAGTTTTAATATATAAGCAGCCTTGTCTCCATTTCTGTTGGTTGAGGTTTGTGTGTAAATGTAGAGATTCATGCTGTCAGATATTTCAAAAGCATATGCTACATCTTAAGCATTGGGTTTTATTCATAAAATGACATAGAACTGAGATGGAGAGATTTGTGGAAAAGATGGCACTAAAAGTTAAACCATGGTCATACACAAAACTGTGTGGCCATTCAGATAATTTCTGGGCCTTGAACTGAAAATTTATTTCATGTTCAAAAACAAAGGAAAAACTCTGAAAGGCCAGAACTCATGCTAATACCTGAAGGAGAAGTTAAACCCAGAGTCAGGGCTGGAGAATTTGACCTAAGGCATATTAGTATGGCTGCACGAGCAGAGATACAGTATGGAAATGGAGAATTAATTTCTTCTACAACAGCCAGATTTCGTAATCTTGCTTATGCAAAACCACAGTGGAAAATAGGAGAGGTGGCTGGTGGAGTCCAAAGTCATTTGCACTTGAAATAAATGCATATGAGTGAAGTCCTTGTCCCTTACATATCAGAAGTAATGATCCCACAGAATTTACTTGGTCTACTTTGTACTTGAGGTTTTAAGTACCCAGTGCCCAGCTGAGGCAACCACGATTGACCTCTATATCAGGTGCAGTGTAAGTGCCAGATACTTCATCTGTGTGTGTGTTTAATGTGAAAGCAGCTTTTGTTCTACAATTGCTGCTCATGCCATAGCTTGTGGGGACTGGTTTTCATTAACATACTTAAGTTTTTGTGATTTAACACTATTGCATGATCTGAGTGTTTGAAAATGACTTGAGCAGGCCCTATCCAGAAGTTTGCCACGTGTCTCAGTGCCCTTTCCCAGGGCAGCAGTAATTTCACACTGCTGGCATGACATGATTTCCTTCAGCAGTACAGCAGAAACAAATCCTCACAGGTTTCAAAGGCTGTGAAAATCTGCATGGTTTAGCAAACCTCTTCTTCATCCACAGAAATAAAGGGTTTCCATCTTTTTCTGCCTCAAGGTTAGCTACAGTTATACTGGAGCAGGGTATTTTGAAGTTATACTATTTGATTTGGGAGCTGGAGGTCTGTAAATGCTACTGTAAGGCTTCTGCTGTTCAAACATTATTCCATGTTGGCATTTTTATTTGAAGGCCCAACCATGGCCAAGGAAAGGAAACTTCTGTACTTTTCTTTTTGTGTTACATCTTCCAACTGGAATATTTTCAAGCACAATAGAATTGAACATGAGCTTTGGAGAGGGAAAGAGAGGAGAACAGGGAATCAGCTAAAAGAGATGATGAGTCCAGTGGGGTACTTGGCAGTTTAGTTCTCTGAGGACTGAAAAATGCTGTCAACCAGTGTGATGTTGCAACAGTCCAAAAGAGGAAAGAAAAATCCACGTCTGATCTAGACCGACCAGAAACTAAAAACAAGGGACACTTTGAATTCTTAGACTCTCACCACAACTGAAAACTGTGTTCAGGCCAAGGAACTGGAAAATCAGTTTCTTGGGTTAGAGAAATGCTTCCCTGAAGAGTCAGAAGCAGCTTTCCATTTTAATTGGTAAAGAAATTACTGTATTCTGAAGCAGCGATCCTAACATTTGAACCAGTGCAAAGGTTTGCAGTCAGGGCTATGAAGAGCTTAGTGAAATGCTACAGTAAAAGAAATTTTTCTATGACATTTTCTTGCCATTTGGCTCTGTTAGCCTATCATTTGTCACAAAATGGAAAAATAAGATCTGTCTTCATAATGTACCAAAAAGAAATCTGACTGCAAACACAAGTCAGGAAGAGGCAGAGGGACAGGAGCTGAGTGGTGTAACCCTAGATCAAGAGATGATTATGAGAAATCATATACTGGGGACCTCAGAATCCCCTGACCAGGAGTAATTGAATGTGGTAATTGTTAAGGAGAGCTTTGAAAAGAAATGTTGAGTAAAAATTACTTACGGTGTGCTTGTTTTAAGAGGGAAGTGTAGTAAATTTCAGGACAAATTTTTAAGTGGCAATAGCACAGGCACGGCCTATGCTGTAGGCAAAGTAAATTTTCTGAACTAAATGACTCCTCTCAGTCAGCCAGGCTAAGTGTTTGTTTTTGGGGTGAAATATGTATTTCCTTCATTGTGCTTGTACAAGGATAGCTGAAGCCTGAGAGGAGGACTCTGGGGATCTGGTTGTAATGGCTGGTAATAACACTTGCCCTTTATGGGATGAGGGGTGAAGTCTTGCAAATTTGCATTGCAGAATAAGGGATGAGATCAGAAGAACCTTCTTAGACGTGTCAGAGATATGGGAGATGTACTTAGTGTTACAAGAATCAAGAAAATTAGGATTTTTCCCTGAGTCTTGCACTTTTAAAACTGATGTATCATTACTAGTCTACTTACTGTGGAAGATGTTAAGCTAAATAAATTAATCCCATGGAGAACTGCCCTGCAGTCTTCTGGATTAAAATGATATATGTGTCAAGCATTATATTACTTTATGCATAAATTTTAGAACAATATTTTTTTAAAATTACTCAGTCAGTATACTTGACTCTGGTAAAAGTACTATGATTCCAACAGCCTGTATTTTACCAATATGCAAAGCATCTCTTTTGCATAAGAGCATCACAGCACTTTGATAACAAAACATGACAAAAGAGAACAAAATCAAGGGAGTTTGAAGATGCTAGGCATTCTGTTCTTGTAGCACTGTGATATTTTCTTGCCTTTGCAGAACTGCAGTCAAGGAACTTATAGACAAACTATTTTCTTCAGACAATTAAAATCATATATGTGGAAAGTGAAGGAAGGACATCATATACTTCTGTTCAAGTTTTATAGGTGCTGTGGCCATAAGATGGTTCCAGAAATGCATTCATCAATTATATAATTTCTTTTTCTAATGTTCTCTTTCCATCTGATGGCCATTGGAAAGCACAACTCACTGTGCTAGTTCATAAGGACAAGATGGTATGTTGGGAGTGTTCTGTAACAGGGATGGGGAACTTCACAGAGATGACCTGGACTTTTATTATGTTCCTCCAATGCACATTTAAGTATTTTTCTGGGTAGTGAGCAGTAGTACCTTGCATATGTATGATTCTTGAATGCAAATATACTTGCAAGCTCCAGCTCACATGAAATTCTCCTCTGAGATTTGTTGCCTATTTCATGGAGCTTAGGGCAAATTCTGTGCCCCTCTGGGTTTTTTTCTCAGTATTGAGGTATGAGTAGTGTTCCTTGCTTTGGCTAAATGGAATACATTTTAGAAGGCAGCTGCCTATTGCCAAGAAGAGCCCTAATGCAAGAATATTTCCATCTGAGATGACTAACATGTGCCCAGTGTACGTCCAGTATCACATCCCACTCTGCAAACAAGATCCGCTGATGAATTGATTCTCTTCTTACTTGAAAGGGCAGTCAAAAGATGAAAGTGAAAAACTGGACTTATTTCAAAAAATGACATTATATGAAAAATAGGTCATTCAGCCAGATTGCAAATCATAGATTTTCAAAAATGAGGAATGTCAGGCAGTCCTGTTTGAAAAAATATGTCTTCCCTTGCTTGTTGCATATTTTTCTAGTGATGGAAAGACCATATTCATAAAGGAAAGACAGTGTTTTAACTCCTACTTAGGATTATGCCAACAGTATTCAGCTTGTTTGGTCCAGGCTTATGCCAATATAAATGCAATGCATTTGTCCTTGTTTAGTTTGTAGTTCTTCTGTAACAGAAGCAGCAAAGTTATTTTGAACAGTTGTAGGTATAAAACTGATGCAGTAGTTTCTGGTGTTTCATAGTTGCAAATATGGAGTCTGCTTTTTGTGAAGACACTTGATTTTATTGAATGTGTTATATGCATGGCTGATCCTTCTCATGCACTGAAGGAATGTCAATGCTGATATAAAACCCCATATAATAACCCACTAGCTTCTCATATATCACTGACTCAGTCAATAAAATATATAATTGTGATGCTAATTAAATTGCGATTTTAAAGCCATTTCTTTAACAAAGGGATTGTTTGTACCTACCCAGAATTAAAACCAGAGCTATCAGTCTAATTCAGTGTAGCTGTCAATTCTAAAACAATACACAGAAGCTGCAACTTCTTAGCTTCAGAGGTGCAGGTCTGAGGAGGTGTAAATCCTCCACCGAAGAAGAATGCACAACATGCTGCCTGCTGTTTAATTGGTGCTACATGTATTAGCAGAGCAGAGACCTATAACTACATAAATCCCCCTAAAAATCAGCTATTTAGTAATCTATTTGAGCAGTACCAGTGCAGACTGCCTAAAACTGGCAATCCAAAAATGGCAAAACAGTATTCATCTCAAGAATTAAAACCCTAAGCCAATGTCATGTCTAGTCCTCTCAGATGAAATTATTTATTCTAGTATTCTAGTTTGTCTTGAATGTGCCTGATATGCTTTTATATGCTGTAAAAATAAATACAGTGGTTTAAAGCCCTGGAAAATCCAAGTAGGTATTAAATAGTCCAGCACTGCAGAAATGCAGGGTCTGATTTTCTGAGGTCATCTGTGCTCTCTGTGAATATCTGATCCAATTCAGCACATCTGGGCACTTCTTCTGTTGTTGCCAGGGAGTTGGCCATGTATTCACAGGGCTTTCCCCGGTACCACCTATTGCAAGTGGTTGTGGTGGCCAAGGCAAAGACCAGGCATAGAGCAGGCTCATTGGAGCTAGTAGTTGGATAGCATTTGAAAATTAGTATTTACACCCAGATGAAAAAAACCCCCAGATTTGTAGGGAGAGGTCATACTCTTATTTGGGCAACTTCTATAGTTGGTAAAAACAGACAGACTTTTAGACAGACAAGACCACTTCTGGTCTGAAAGAGAAACAGAAGTGTTCAAGCTAAGACCAAGATGAAAACATTTGCTCTGCTTTTACTTTTTGAAGCACTGTTCAGACTGATTGGCCACCTCCTCGAGCCCAGAGAGTCATCAGTCACTGAGTCATGAAGAAAAGGTTTTTGGTCCAGTTATCTCAGTTTGTATTAATCCCACATATGGCTCCACCAGCTTCAGTAGACAAACATCATTATCCGAGCATTTAATGATCATTTCCATTGAGGATTTGTTTATTTACAGTGAAAGGGTGGCCTTAGTGGGCAGGAATCTAGGCTGAAACTCTGAAGCCCACTCTATCTTCCCTAAACTGCTGGTCTGCTGAGTGAGTGGGTCTATCTGTCAGTTTCTGTGTGGTAAATAGGCATACCAAAACTGGCCTCCTTGCAAAGTCCTTTTATATCTACAAAGGAGAAGTGCTGCATGGCAGTTATACACTTCTTCATTACTAGCTCCTTTTCATGTGGTTCCTTTAATAGACATTTCAGTTCTGATAGTGTTAGACCCTGTTCTCTTCTGAGCAGGATGTAACACTGCTACTGGTGCTGGTAGCATCTCTGTTTGCCAAATGTGACTAGAAGACTCCTACTACTGTGATGTGAGCAGCTAAAAAGTTATTTCTCTAAACTTCCTAATATTAGATATGCTATTAACAAGGAAAGGGTATGTATGTTCAGGAACTACACAAATTTTTTCATTTCCCTGGAAAATTATTGCAATCTGAGTGGGCACATGTGGTAATGAATAACTATGTTGATGTTCACGGATTCTCCAGTAAATATACAGTAAATGCTATCTTTGTCACCTTTAAATAAAACAGGAAAATGAATGCTGAAGCATTTCCCATTATTGTTAATGTATGTGTATGTGCAATCAAATGTACAAATGCATAACCATACTTAACACAAAAGCAAATGAATGTACTAGAATATAAGGTTGCATCCATTGATATTAAATAGTGTGCAATATATATAAAAAAATTATGTCAAATAAACATTTAGGTTGCAAAGCCAAGCAAGATTGGGTGGTCCAGAATGCAGATTTCTTGGGCATTGTTAATTAGCCCTCTTGAATATGTAGGATGATACAATTTTAATTGCATGATAACATATATGGCTTTTTTCCGTAACAGATTCCTGCTTCAGCCAGTCTATAGGGGGACAGTTTTTTAATCTTTCTGCTTTTTGTCTTATTCCATTCAGTGCTCTGGCCTCACATCTCATATTGGTGCACATGATCAAAGTATTACACTGAGCACAGAAAAACTATTAATCCACTTCCAAGGTTTAGTTTTGCTGTTGTTTCTTCAACAGCATCCTAATATGCCACAAATCCTGATGAACATATCTCTGCAAAACATCTATGCAGGGTGATAATTCTATTTTTTTACAATATTATTGCCATCTTGCAAAAGCACTTAAGCACAGGGGAGAAAGGACAAAAATGTCAGAATGACAACTTTCAGTGAAAGCTGAAAGAGGACCTGTGGGAGGGAGCCTTTGCATGTGTAGAATTTCCCTAAGACTTTCTCCACTCAAAGCACAGGGCCAGTTGACTTCAGCTCTCAGCACTTCTGCATTTCAGGGCCCAGGTGTCTCTTGCTGAGCACCCAGTAAATGAAGCCAACCACTCAAGAGGGAGGAAATTCCAGAATTATGTCATCATGCCTACACGTGGGGAGGGGAAAGGAACTAATCGTGCCCAGACAATCCAAATTCTGGCATTTGCTAAGATTTTAGCGTTTGACTCACAACCCTATCATTCTTTTAGCTGAGTTTCTCTGTGTACACATACATTTCTCTATAAATAAATAAGGACATCTAAACTGTGTCTAATCTGCTAAAAACTCTTGCACTGCTTTTTCAGTAAAACTAATTGATGTTTGTGCCCTTGGCATGGCATGTGTTTTAATAACCTTTTCTTACTTCCATTTATCCCTACCCTGCATTAGAAGTAGGAAAGGGCTGTAGGCAAGCAAATAATTTGATGCCCAAAATCAGGGGGATCAAGGACTTCTAGAAACAGGGATAAATTTGCTTCACTTCAACCTGAAAACCTACTACTAAATCTCAAGTTCTAAATTGGCTACATCATCCCTATCCATTACCAAACTACAAGTGAAGCATTGACAAGCATTGCAAGAAGCCTTAAAAATCCCAAATATTTCAGTTGAATATTAGTGGAGTTTTTTTTGCTGCCTGAAAATTTTCTCAATCCCTTCACCTTCTGAAACCTCCTTGCACAAACTGGCAGGTTAGAAACAAGTTAAAAATGGAAGCAGAAACCCATATTTAAACATCTGGTTCCAAGAGTTGGTGCTTTAGGGAATGAAAAATTTTAATGCAAGACTGAAAAAGCTATTGTAGCAGCTGGTTTTATAAGTATCTACCATAATTCTGCCTGTGTATATATCTGTACAGCATTGCGATCCTATCTCTGTGTGCATGGTACTTGAGGTTAGGAGAGTATTCACTCCCTGCTGCACCAGGCACTCACTTCTCGCCTGTTCTTTGAAATTGGGAGTGCCTCTCTCTTCCCTGCATCCCCATCTCCATTAGCACCACAGACCAATGGCAGAAAGACCTTTTTTTACCCCTCCTGTGTGTGTACAGCAGGAGAGCTCTTCTCCCTGACTCTCTGCTGACTGTGTTGGATGTTATCTGTCTTTCAGCCAGTGAACAGAGCCATGTATTTACCCTGCCAAACTGAACCTCCCTGGCTTGCTCTCTAAAAGTTCTTCCTTAGTCCTTCTGTGTAGGGAAAAGTAGTCACCAAAGGGAGGTATTGTGAGTACTCTACCTTTTTTCCCCTTCAAGTTGCATGGTCTGACAAATCCCTGATAAAGGAGTGGCATTCATTAGTAGTGCTTTTAATTCTGGCAATGCCTCTTCATCTGTGCTGGCTTCCTCCTCCCTTTCCAGCTTGTGAAGCACATGGTTATCCCTCCTCCCTGGCGGCTGGGGAGATGAGCTTTCCCTTTCTCCCCACTGCAGTCCCTAGCAGTAAGGGGAATGATGGCACACTTTATGCCAAGATTTCCTTGTTTTCCCAGCAGAGAAAAGCGTATTTTTCCATGCCGAAACATTTCCTTACGGTATGTGGCTAAGCCATGATCTCCAGCCAAGATACTGCAGAATCACAGTCACAGGATATTCTGAGTTGGAAGGGACCCACAAAGATCATTGAGTCCAACTCTTAAGTTAATGGCCCATATGGCAGCTAGCAACATGTTCCCTCTGTGCTTCTGGGAGAAGTCCTATGGTAGGCAATGTGATGGGAATAGTATTATTGAAAACAAAATACAGCTGCATGTTCCTGTTGGTTGAATGCAACCTGTCAGCACCACCATCTGGCAAGAAGCCAGGACTGATTACAGCCAGTCTTCACAGCAGAAGGTGCCAGTAACCAACCAGCTGGAGAAGCATGATATGTTTTCCCCATTAACATGGCAGGTTAGAGCAGGAAGTGTGCCGGGAGAAACACCATGACACGAGGAACTGTATGGTGACAGCAGGTTGCTCAGAAAGCCCCAAAGGAACTGCAGTGTTTGTCCTGATGGCTGAATGCCCCAGGGCCAGGACAACATGTGCTCTCTCATACCATGGACCAATTCAGGGCACCAGTGCTGCTTGCTAGGCCTTGGTGGTATGCCAAGCTCCAAAATAAATGCAAAATAATTCCTCCATAGCCTGTGGATTTACTCATCCTAATTGTTAAATACTTTTAGGGCCAGCTCTATTTTCAGTCATCATAGTTCATGGAATCTAGAAAGCTGTGTGTCTTTATCATCTCAAGAATATGAGTGGGTTGGCTGCCAGCCCTGAGCACAGGGAAAATGGATCACATTGCTGTAACAAGCTGGTAACAAATAATGAGGGCTAGGTAGACTCAAAGCCATTTTGGTGCACCACTGTTTTTCCAGCTCTACTTGTTTTATGTTCTGGTCTGGACAATCAGAACCCTTGTAACTTCAGAGAAGCATCAAGGAATGAATGGTTTGACCTCCTGAATAAAATGAGAACATGTGAGTGTGGGGAGAGAGGGGGAGGGAGAGATGCATTTGCATAGGTCAGGAAAGGTCATTAAAACATCTGGCAGTAGTAACTGACATGTGTCAAATTTTAGTGTTCATTAAATTTGTATGAATGCAAGAATGGTTCCTAAGCTCCAAATGCCACTTTTGGTTGCTGTATTCCTCCAGCTGATGGTGATGACTTTTCAGAACTGTGCCATGCTTGTTTCCTTGCTAGTGGCATCTGACCTGAGGTCAGTTTTCTGTTTAACCTATTCCTGTAGGTCAAAAGACAAATTAATCTGGTGAGAATTGAATTGGAAATGAGATATCTGGATAGCAGGTGTCCCAGCTGTGGAATAGCTGCCAGGCTGAAACATGTTTGTATCTGTCCTCATGCCATCCGAGAAGTCATATCTGAGGTCAGGGAGATATTCAGCTGACATCTGAGATGGGAAGTTATGGGGAGCAGAAGTGGCAGGTGCCCTGTGCGAGCAGATTATCTTGCAGTCAGGGGGGAAATGTCTGAGAGTGTCACTCGGAGAATAAATGTACAAGTTCCATGTACTGGGCACTTTGCTTTACTTTGTTTACTACCAGTTTGTAATTGGAAAGAAGTCAGAAAATTTCCAGGTCCCTTAAAGAGAAGGATCTCACAAATCTTTTTCTTCCTTTTTTTTTT
>VXBB01019259.1:101364-158513 GCA_013399915.1 Illadopsis cleaveri
TTTTTTTTTTTTTTTTTTTTTTTTTTTTTTTTTTTTTTTTTTTTTTTTTTTTAGAGGATGAAGAAGACGAAGAGATGGTGGAGCCAAAAACACAGGATGACTTAGAGACAGAAAATCAAGACCAGAAGCAGGAAGTGAAAGAAGGTACTTTGAAAAATGAAAAGGATGATGTTAGATGTTTAAAGGACTAGATCCTGCAAGTAGTTACTCTCATAAGTAGTTTCCACTATTAAGAACACTAAAATTGAAACAGTCACCAGTTTTATTGATTCAAAACCATATGAGTAGCATAAAAGCAGAAAATTGTATCCCAGAGAACCAGCTGGTAGGTCTGAGAGGATTGTGAAAGGCATGAGACTTGAGCTATTTAGAGGAAGCTGCATGTCCTTATAATTTGAAAATGAAACAGAGATTCTTGAATCCCAGTACTGGTACTAATTTGTCTTCTGGCTCAAATATCCTGCTTATGTGAAAGATTTAAAATGGGAATGCCAGGCATTCCAGCAACTCTATAAAGTTCATTGGTCTTCAGAGGTACTTGGAGGCCATAACTGTCTGCCTGCTTGAGAGGAGCAAACTTAAACCT
This sequence comes from Illadopsis cleaveri, assembly GCA_013399915.1. Lineage (NCBI taxonomy): Eukaryota > Metazoa > Chordata > Aves > Passeriformes > Timaliidae > Illadopsis > Illadopsis cleaveri. The sequence continues at coordinate 101,951 of VXBB01019259.1, forward strand.
AGTGGTAGTCAGGAATCTTCCAGCAGAAAATAATTTCACTTGAAAATTGTTTTCTGTCAAAATCAAAACATTTTGTGGGAACTGCCTCAAGGAACTTTAAAAACCTCCTTGAAGCCCAGGGTCCAGCCCTTCTGTCCATAACTCTGTATTGAGATGTTCTGCATGGTTACAAGAGACAAAAATTCAGGTTACTACTTGCTTCTGGTGCTGACAAGAGACACTTGCTTAAGTCATGCATGTTAGCACTGGATGTGGTAGATGTGCTTGGTGTCTCTTTTCCTTTCCTTGGCCCTTTCCTAGCTTTCAAATTAGCAGAAGGGAGTGAAATTTGGTCTTCCCCATCTAGAAATTTACTAACTGGCTATTCTAGTGTGTCAATGCCTTCAACAGTAAATGCTCATTCCTATGTTGAGTAGGGGAAAAGAACTGAAATAGCAGCAGCTCCAGGGTGGAAGGAAATGTGTTTCTTTTCTAGCATTTCTTACTTTTGTATTGCCAGGACTGCTCAAAATTCTGTTTAGCCACTTGAAAGATATTTTACTTCTTCAGGTAGGGCTTAAGTAATTTCTTGCTATGGTGATCATTACCAGGATAACTCTGTGAGCTTGATTTTTCCCAAGATAATCTCACTAGGGGAAAATGGAGCCATTTTACATGGAAGCCCATGAAATCTTCAACTGGGAATACAGCACCTGATACTTATTTCTCATCTAGGGAAGACTGGTATCTTTTCATCAGTATCTAAAAAAAAATCAATCTGGTACATAGTGCCCACATTTGCTATCATCACCCACTGAAGTGAGTTGCAGTACCAGCAATACCATTTTGATTATAAATTGATCTTTCTTCCCTCTTTGGAGCATCACAGAAATCACCCACACCATAAATTCTGCAGTGTTCATTGGTCATTTAGGTCCTTGTAGAAAATAGAGATGAACTCAGTCCTCCTGCTCCTCATCATTCTGCTTCTTCACTGGCCCCAGCCACAGGTGCCATGGGCAGAGGGGAGCAGTGGCGACAGCAGGAACAGGAGTCAGGCAGGTCTGCAAAGGCAGAACTGAGGACATGAGCAAGAAATGTGGCAACATAGAAAGACTTCATTTTTCGTGAAAACTGCTCTTCTTTCCAAAACTGTGAGACCAACTTGCATATTGGCTTTTGCAGTCACTGGACCTAACACAGTATCTCTTTTACTGATGGCAACAGACAGCCATAAAAACCTCTACTACTGCACACTGTCCATAAGCACTGTCCAGAGTTGCTGAATGTCCTTATAGTATTCAACTTACAGCTTATCCCACACCCATTTATTCCCACAGAAATTGATGTTAATGTTTATACATGGGGAGAAAGCATAAACTCCTGCAAGAAGAGAAGAAAAAAAAAAATCAAAATAGAATGCTGACCTGATATATTTCACTTTTTAAATGGGCTTTAAAGTTAGCATTTTATATATTTGCTCACCAGCCACCACTGCCAACATATTTTATTTCTTTGTTGTGTTTTAGTCAGAGGGCAGTGCTCCCCTTCCCCACCTAGCAGACCCCCAGGAGCAGTAGGTATCTGAGCTGATTTAGCCCTGGTCTCAGGCACACCAACTGCAGGCTGTAAAAGCAAGGCACAGCTTGTTTCAGCAGAACTGGCTTTGTGAGGTGCTAACATTTGACTGGGTTCAAGGAAGAAGAAAATAAGCTCATTACCTGATAGAAGGTGAACTTGACCTGTAGTATGTGTTGTGATAGATAAAATAGTGGCATGCTGCTGACAGGCATTAGATGCTGTGAATCAAATGAAGTCATCAGCCCCAAACTGACATGGAACGGAGTCCCATTTTTTAGTGTTTGGTGTCATTCTCTCCCTGTTGGCTTTAGCCCTTTTGCCTACAAAATCCATTTTCCTCTCTGTTGTAATCACCCTTCTCATGTTCTGAGCAACATTCAGAGTTATAAGCCATCGTTTGTGTTTCATGGAAGTGATTAAAACCATGTTACAAGTCAAACAGGAGTTTAGAAGAACATTTCCTGTCGGTGCTGCACTCTGTGTGCCTACTCAGAATTAATAGCTTTTCTGCAAATTAGCACATAATGGGTTAAAAGCATGTTTATGTTGGCATTAAGTACTCTGGCTTCTTTTTCTCTGCAAGGCAAGACAATATTTTGCAAACTTTTAAAAGAATCTCTAATAGACATTATAGTGGCGCCATTCACACTGCTATATAGTAGTTAAGGCTGTGTCAGCACTTCCATTATGAATCCTGTTTTTCAGGGATTTATAACCCAGACGTAAAAATTTGCTCTGGGCTGAAATTTGGTTTCAGCTCAGGGAGCACATTTTTTAACAGATTAAAAAAAATCAGCATGGCCTTTTTTGAGTTATAGGAGTGTTAAGAAAAAATCCATGGGAGAGAGAAGTGCAGGGAGAGAAAGGCAGACCATTTTTTCATGAATATAACTCAAAAATTGATTGGGATAAAACATAAAGTTTGGATGCAGTCTGTTCAGTCTCCCTCTCTCCAAGCCAACAGGACAAGAGTGCTCTATTTTTATAATGGTATTTTAAGAGGAAATGTGTTTTTTTTTTCTTCTATGGTTTATAGGTAGTTCAATTTAATTCTTCAGACATTTATGCCTAATTTCCTCATCTTCCCCCCACACACCCCAGAGTTGCTGTGTGGGGTTTGGTGGGATTATTCAGCAGCCAGGGGTGTTTGTAGGGTCTGCCCCTGGTTCTGGACATGTCCCAGCATCACTGTAAGGCCCACAGTGCACCTGCACTGGGGCAGCCTGTCTGGCGTGTCACCTCTTGGAGAGCTTCAGTGTCATGGAGGCGTGAAGGGCAGAGGAACAGCTCGAGCCCCCCAAAGTGGAGTGAGAGGTGAAGAACTGACTTGTTGACCACTTGAAGTGTATGAAGCCTTGGGACCACCTTGTGTTCCTTCCATGGGGCTGCCTGTTGCTATCCATGTCTTAGGTGTGTGTTCTCCACATTGTTTTTGGAAGAACCGAGTGTGGGATACCTGACTGTGAACTGGCCTGGGCTCTGCCTATTCCCAGCCTCTCCTGACCACATAAACAAGAGACCAGTCCCAAACTGTGGCATCAAGTGGGATGGGGTTTCCCACCACCAGAGAGCTCTGGAGCTCCACCTAAGGCTCCTCTTTGTGTCAGTAGAAGCCACATGAACAGCAGGACGGGCTAGATCTTGAAAGTGGGCCTCAGCCTGCATTTATCTGAAGTAATGGGCATGTCCACAGAAACTTGCACGAAAGACTGCAATGGGAAAGGCTGGGATCTGCAGCTCCAAAGACCTGCTGTGCCCTGCTCTTGCTCTGGCTCTATGCATGGGGCTCAGGTGCCCACAGAGCAGGCTGGGCTGGTGGGGATGGTTTTGCTCTCAACAGCTCAGGCATCAGTATTGGAAAAGCAAGACAGGTTGTGGTGAGGTTTTTCATTGCCAGAAATGCTATGGTTTCACTGCCACCAACACCACAGTGAGCTCAGGTGTGCTGACCCATCCTTACAGCCAGCTCTGGCATGCTCAGGGATGGTGTCCAGCATGGCCCCTGGAGAAGCACAGGCAGTGGGAACAGCCCTGCCTGGCACAGTATCAAATTTAAGGCTCTGCAACTTGCTACTCCAGAATCAAAAAATCCCTAAATAAAACTTGAAATCTTCCTTTTTATGTTCAATGGTTATGCCATGAAGGGGCTCACCAGCACAACAAAGACATGACATATAGCAAACAACGGTATGGCACAAAGCAAAGCAGGATATGGCATATATCAAGCCTGACATGAAAGTGCAAAGCACAAGAAAAACAGGAGGATCACAAGGTATCAGCAGGTAAGGACTGAGAGCTGCTGAGAGCCACTATGCACCTTGCAGTTTTCACCCTGAACCTTTCAGCCATCGTCTGTCGTAAGCACATCTAAAGTTTACATGGATTTAAATAGATGCTGAAAGAAATAATACAGCTCTTAAAGGGGTTTTAATAATCTCCTTATGTCTCTCATTATATCTCTGGGTTGATAACAAGGCTGCTTCCTGCTTTTCCTGTTTTTATTAGTTTGCCCTTTCTTTCCTTCATTACTCGTTTTGGTCTTTTTCTTTTGGTTTGGTTTTTTTTTTTTTTCCTTTAATGGACTTGATTTGCATTTTTCTCGTCAGGTTTTTAGAATTGCTGAGATTCCAGGAGAATCTTTGTTATATTTATTTAAATGTGAGGTGGGGTTTTTTGTTTTGTTAGAGTTTCTTTTTCTTTATGTTTTTTTAACTCCCTTGAGAGAAGAGTCAAATCCTGGCACTTGAATATTTCTAAATTTGTTCCTGCACTGTTATCCCAACTATTTATGTTGTATTTACTACAAACCTGCTTCTGCTGAATGAGAACAAATCTGCAGCAATTTTGTCTTCATTCCTAAAAATTCAAGAAGGTATTTTAATATCATTTTTTTGTTTCTTTCTGTTTTGTCCAAAGAAATTTATGGACAAAGGACCTGATGTGAAATATAGTATTTCTGAGGATTATGTTAAGTCACATGAAATGATAAAATGTTCCTGTTTTTGTAAATAAGTCTTGAATAAATTGGTTGCTTTCACATCATGTTCAACTATTGTTTCATATTCTAGACCTTCCTATTCAAGCACAAGTATATAGTATCTTTCATTACAGATACACCTCACAATTTCTTTCCCTGTGGTGTCCTCTGTGCATATATTACTCTGTACAGCAATTTAATATTAAATGTGAATTCCATTTTGTTTTGTACATTATACATTAGCATGAACACAGGGCTTCTTTGATAGAAATTGTTGACATCATAGCCCCAGAGCCACTTGCAGAGCAGGCTGCTGGTGGATGTGGGGTCCCATCCATGACTCAGTGGGTTTGTGGACAGATAGGATTGATTCCCAGTGGTCCTGTTAGGCAGGACTTGGTGGCTGCACCATGCATTCTCCTGCCTGAGCTTTGCAGGGCCACAGATGGGTTCAGCTCCTTCGGGTGGGATCAGTGCACAGACAGGCACAACAGCTCATTAGGAAGCTATGGTATCGAAACAAGAGCAAACTGTGGAGCTTTCTTAGCAGGGGTTTTCGTTGCACTCCAGGCAATAAGCACGTAACTTTTAGCAGTGGTAAAGTACACACTGCACTGGGCTTTGTTCAGCAGAGAAGGTTAGATGTGGTTGGTTTGGGTTTTATGCCAGGGAGAGCAGATACTTGAAGACAAATGCTGTATTCCTACAGGGAATTTCTGGAGATATTGTCACATCACATAGGTCTCTGTGACAAAACAAAACAAAGTAACACTTTGATCAGCTATTTATATTTCTCAGTTTTCCTTGAAGAGAGCCTGTGTTTCTTGAAAGTGGAGATCAAAGTCGCTGTAAGCTCCCAGATTGGAAGAAAAATTGCAGAAAATTACATAGGTTCTTTATTTTTTTATTTGAGGTAATGGACAGACAGGGAGAAGGAACAAGGGGAAAATGGAAATGTCTCTGAAAGATAAAAACCTCCATATTTGAAAGAACAAGCTTGTCTGTTTAGGGTTTTTTTGCTTATACTTCATGTATTTACAGTAGTTATAGCAATGTTTTACACTGGAAAAAGTAATGATATTAACATTCTTGTAAGAAGAGATTGCCTCAAATAAAACTTCAGAGGCAGCCGAATGAAAGAAGAAAATAAGGCTAAAATATGAAGCTTAATATTGCCAGGGGGCATCTGGTGTGTCAGTCAGATGAATGAGGTAACCTGATTTATGCCCTAAAAACTTTAGCCAAGGTGTTCCTGATGGTTTAATAGACTGCTGGCCTCCCACAGATCGTTGCTAACTGCAAGGGAGATTTTGCTGTGGTAGAACTACAATCATGTGTGTCTCCACTGCTTGTGAGCACTCCACAGCTCCCAAGTTGTTTATTTTTTGCCTTTTCCCATTCTATTGATTTTGGGTTGTATTTTCTTTGCAGTTATAGTCAGCAAATGGCCAAGTAATAAATTTATATTTCCAGGCTGTAGAGAGGATTTGATTTAGCAAATAATTTTTACCATTTGGAGCAGTTTAAAACAAGTTTTCCAGTTCCCTTTGCAGTTATTTTCCCCTCTGTATGCCATTTTGCTGCATTGTCATGCTTGTTGCCTTTGATTCTCGGAAAGCAATGCTTTAGTGGTGACGATGGGATATTGCCACATTACAGGCTTCCCTGCCAGATGGGTTCCCTCAGTGCCAATTACTGTTCAGCAGTGGATGCTGCAATAGGTCAAGCTGTACTTTTTGCTGGTCATTCTTTTTCTTTCACATGCATTGCTTCTGTGAAAGGCACTTAGGGGCAAATTGTGCTCCTGCCTTGGTAATTGTTGCTGTGCTACTCCGGGGGGCCGTGGGAGGGGATGCAGATATTCTCTGCATGTGTGGAGCTCCACAGGGACCACTAACCTGCTGGTAGGAGACGTAGAGCCAAGGCCATAGGAGATCATCAAAGGCTAAAGTTTGTAACTTCTTAGTTTCTCTGTCTCCTGAGGGCCAAATTGCTCTCCACCTTTTGCATTTCTCCTGCCCTCTCTGTTTAGCTCAGGTGTAGTGCAGAGATTTTGTCTTTGAGAGCTAACACTTTGACCACTTGAGGCAAACTTGACACAAAGCGTGGTGATAGCAGCATCTCCCAACCACAGCCACTCTGAGAGCAGCTATGCTGGAAACAGGGGAGCTGTGTACTGCAGGAGTGATGACCATGTCACTCCTCCTGCCTGCTGCTGTGCCCTTCTTCCATCCATTCCTGCTCTGGGGACTGGTGGTGGCATCGTGCCCCATCCAGTTGGGCACTGGAGTGCATGAATCCAATGTTAAGCACAGGAAAATCAGATGGAGAGCAAGGGCTACATCTGCCTGATCGCTGAAAGAAGCTGTGTGGCATGGCACAGAAACTAGAAAATCATTTTGAGCTGTAGCTTGAAGCTGTGTCACTCATTGTTTAATTAAACATTGAGATATGTATGACAGGGCTGGGAGTTAAACTTTGCTGTATGGTGGGTGTTCTGTGAGCTGCTGAATTCCCTTTTTTGGCTGCTGGTGTTTTAACCCAATATGGCCTACAGAGACTGCAAGGTCATTTTCACAGGTAAACACCTCAAATCTGTAGTGTAAAGCCAAATGCAGAAGACCTTTGATCACCTGTTAAACTCTTACATAGGAGTCTCTGTAGTTTTGCAGTAAATCTGTTTATGATATGTTGTTTGTGTTCCTAATTATAAATTTGGAACAAAATTCACTGTCAACAGAGCTTTTTGTGCTGGGAATTTAGGCTAGTTGCAAGGTTGGTTTGGGGTAACTGTAAAGATACTAATGTCATTTCTTGAAATACAAGTAATTTTGAAGTATAACCAAAATGATGATTCAAAAGCACATGTGGGGAAATGCATAATCAATATACAATATTGCCACAATAACAATATGCCCAGATATTGTAATTGAGAACAGAATTTTTTACTGTAGTAATAGCAGCATCCCAACTTCCATTTCCTCTGATGCTCACATAATTCACCTTATAATTCACCAACAGGCCATTAAACTGATGGAGATGTTGCATTGGTGCATCCCTTAAAGATAGTATTTTTCAAATGAAGAGCCAAACTGGAAATATTGGAAGTAAAGGTTTGGCATCTCTGTGTACATGCAAGGAAGCAACTTCATTTTGTGGGGGACATGCTGTTCTTAACTGCTGCCCAAGACAGCCCCTACTCCTCCCAGGGTAGCTTTGCGCTTGGCTCAGTGACATTTGTTGCTCTGGGTCTTAGGATCCCTCTGCAAGGAATAAAACTGCTTTAAAGAAACTGCTGTTTGGCTGGTTGCTTTCAATTTTGCTGCCTCTGAGAATATCTTTGGTTATTCACTTCATTACTTCGCAAAAGCTCTGAAGCAAACACAGAATTTTTCAGTGACACCAAGTAGAAATTGGAAGAATTGAAGGGAGAGATTATATGAGACTTTTTAATATAATGAACTGTAGTATAAGTTAAGAAGATTATTTTATCTTCAGCTCCTCTGACAAGCCCTCTGTTACATAAGTGTTCTGCTTTTTCCAGTTAGGTATTGCCTAAACGTCAGTCACGGCCATTTCCTGAAATAGGAACACAGAGTTTATTTAATTTGGGGGGTTTAAGTATTTTCCATTTCAGAATAATAAATACATAAGATATAAGATCTCATCTATGTAAAGGCTGCATTCTGGTAATATACAGGAGAATGTTTAGACTTATTAAAAACTTCTTAGTTATGATTTTAAGAGTGAGCTTTGATTTTTCCCCTGACATGACTACAGCAAGCTTTCATGTCAAAAGAAACCCATTGAAGATGTTGATTCATTGGGAAAGGGGTGAAATGTCCTACTCCTAACTACATCTTTTCATTTTCCAAGCTCCTCCTAGAGAACTGACAGAAGAAGAAAAGCAACAAGTTCTCCATTCAGAAGAATTCCTGATATTTTTTGACCGCACAATACGTGTAATTGAGCGAGCTTTGGCTGAGGATTCTGACATCTTCTTTGACTATAGTGGCAGAGACGTAGAAGAGAAAGATGGGTCAGTTTGGTGTTGTTTTTTTTTTTTTTGCTTTTGTAATATAAGTTTTATAAAGATAATTCCAATAACAGGAAGCCTTAACTTTGTTTAAAGTTTAACATTTTTATAGTTAAGACAAGCTCATAATCTCTTCATGAAGGCCTGGGTCACTTTGTCATCTGAAATTATATTGTAAAATAGCTTTGTGCTTTACTAATCTGGGTTGTGGGCTTTTTAAAAAAATTCAATGTATTATTCAGCAGTTTAATTTTTTGTTTAATTTTTGTGATGAAATTTAAAATTCTGGAAAAATAACTGAAAGAGATGAGTGTGTGTATACACATGTACATGTAAATGAACATTCCAGTGGTATACATATGTGTGCTTATGATATTTTCACAAATTCAAACTAGTGTTGTTTATATTTTACTACTGCCTCAGATCTGTAGTGGATCCCACTATACCATGCATTGTGGGGATGAAAATGATCTCCCAAAGCATTTACAATCTAAACAGCTAAGACAAGAAGTGACAAGTTTTGTTTTCAGCAATTGATATGGGAGTAAAATTTGTTAGCTGAAGAGGAAATATTTAGGTTGCAACAGCTATATACCTGTTGAAGCCTCATGGCAAATCAGTAGCTGTGTTGCATAGAAGTTACTGGAGGTTAACCCAGAACATCATCCCTATAGACCAGGTGAGTGCATCAGTGTGACAGTGTTGGACCAGCACTGACGTTCAGCCTGTCCTTACAGTGTCTCACAGCATCTGCTGTCTCCATCTCTGGGAAGAGGTGCTGTACCTTTAAGATTTTAGGAGTCAAAAGTAAGAGGGGTTTGGTTATGGTTTGGAGGTGAAAGTTCAGAAAAGGGAGAGTTGAGTGCCAGTCAGGTTCATCCTGAGAGACAAAGAGGGCAGAGATGGCCCAGGGTGACCCAGAAGAGTCAGGCAAGCAGTGAGAAATTAAAAAATGTGGTTTTTTGAAACATCTAAAATTTATTCCTTGTTGCATCATTTTCAGCCAAACAGTGAGAGCAATGAAATCAAGGTGGCAGACTTCCCCAGGCTGGGCAGAGATCTGAGAAGTAGTCAAAAACTTTTGCACTGCTTTTCACACCATTTGAACCCTAGTACTTGAAAATGTGTCACTTTGTTTGAATTCACACAGAGATGTTCAAGCAGGAGCCAACCTTTCCTTTAACCGGCAGTTCTATGATGAGCACTGGTCAAAGCATCGTGTCGTCACCTGCATGGATTGGTCTCTGCAGGTAAGATGTGAAGTTGGGAGATATGTTTCCATATCACTTCCACTTCTCCCTGTAAAAGTTATGGGCAGCCTCTGTTTGCTCTTCTTTATACAGAGCAGGATGTTATTTTTGAGATAACAGCAGGGCACTGTGTGAGTGGAAACACATTTCTCTGTAAAGAAGAGTAGTGGACAATAATGAAGCTGTCTTTTTTTTTGGATGTTACCTGGTCTTCAAAATCAGGATGTTGTGTCAAAACCCTAGGTTAACCTACCAAGATGGAGTCTTTACTTTTCCTCTCCCTTTCACTACTTCAGCCATATGTAGAATTTCTTTTAGGACAAAAGGTTTAAAATTAAAGTAACAAAAATTAACATACTAAATATGCATAACTATATAGAGTAATATATAAAAGTAAAAAACTAATAGTGAGAAATAAAATTAACTTTTCTGATATACTAAAACTAAAAAAGTGAAAGTATCTGAAGAATTTGGAGAGATTGAAAATAAGTCTTTCAAAAACTGCTGGGTCCTTTCTTCAAGTGATGGAAGAGAAGGCTGCAGCTGCTCTGGGTCATTCTGAAGCAGCATTCCTGGAATGTACCCAGTTTCTCTGCACTGCACATCATTGTCATTGAAAATAAAACTAGTTATAGACCTGCCTAAGCTCTCCAAAACCAATGCAATCACATCAGCAAAGTATAGAAACCAGTTTAATTAGTTTTTCTGTTGGGGAGCTAGGATTAGCAGACATCATCACAGGTCCTGTTAAATGAATTTGGTTCTGGTTTTACTCCAGCCCCCCTTGTCCTGTTTCATCATTTTTAGCCTATTCCTAGGTTCTGGCCTGGAGCAAACCATCTGATTTCCCTGGGGAGAGAGCCAAGGAGACTGCTCCTAAATCCACCATACAGATGTAACAAAACTGCTCCAAGAGGACATTGAGTTCAAAAATGCGAGCACAAGTCAGTCTGCCTACTTGGCCCCAAACCCAGCCTCAGGCGTGCCACAGGATCTCCAGAGACCTGATGCAGCCTGGTGTGGGTAGCAAAGGTGCTACAGATGTAGCTCAGCCCAGTATTAAGAACAAGCTTTGCCTAAGCTTATAAGGAGCAGCTCTTTCTGCACCATATTAGATATGCACATGAACAGAGCAAGTGCTCAACGTCAAGTACATAAATGGTGTGTGCAGGCTGGAGAAGGGCATGGATAAGGAAGATGGGGACTTTTAATCCATGCTTCTTTCTTTTCCCTTGAAATGGCAGCAGAGCTGCTTCCCTCCCTCTTCCATCCCAAGCAAGGTGGCAGCTGACTGCACAGAGGACATGGAGGCAGCAGAGAGGAGAAGAATCAGGGGGTCCTAGTGAGCATGGCTGCTGGGCTGAGGAGGTCTGGGTGGTGCACAACAGCCAGCTGCAGAGAGGCTTCTTGTAATAGCCAGCTTGCACCCCATGTGTGAAATGAAGGATTTATACCTTTGCTTTCATACAAAATATCAGCCTAGCAACAGGTATGCACTATTGTGATGTGGGTGGCCTTTAAGCACATATGGATTTCCACAGAAATCAAATATAAGCCTGAGGAAACACTTATCTTAGGTTGTTCACTTGTTCAGGGGCTGGAAATTACATGGAATTCTTATCTGATATTTTCCTAACAGGCAGCTCTTACTATATTCCCAGGGCAGCAAGAAAAAAAGCCGCCTCAGAAGAGCACTGCCAAATGTAATTGTTCAGCCCCTGGGGCTTGAAGGCATGTTCTGCTTCCCACCTCTTTGTTCCAGGGTGGCCCCTCCTGCCTTCCTCTTTGTTAACTCCTCATGCTCAGCTCCCTGGCACCCCAGCAGGGGTTTCGCTGTTTGGGGGGCTTCTCCGTGCTCCCCTACAGTAGCTTAGGAGTATGGGGTTGCATCCTCTCCTTCATGCTTTGAATTGTATCCATGGAACAGGAGCTGGAGGCAGACAGAGGTATTTATTTCACCTAACCACCAGCTCTGCTGCTCACACATGCTCCAGGACATGACAGTGTCCACTGTGCCAAAGGATAACTTGAATAATCATGGGAACTTCAGAACACATTGCTCAATTTTCTCCGATAAAACTGCTGCTGCAAAACAGCCTGAAGGAAAATAGAAGTTTAATCAAACAAAGGACGTTGATGCATTGATTAAACAAATTATTCTGTTCCCAGTCACATGTAGAATATGGTCTCAAACATGTGGGATCATTCATACTGTTCAAGTTAACCCTCTAGCCCCTTGATTCTTTCACAGAGAACAGGAAAATGGCTTAGAGGCTTAAGGATCTTAGGGAAAGGCTCAACAGATTGAGAGTAAATGCAAAGAATGATAGCACCTTACTCTATCCATGGGAGCTAACTTAGATTGCCTGAAGCCAAGAAAAACATGGTCTTGGGGATAGGGATGTGTCTTTCTTGACTCTCAGGCAGCAGCCTTGAGTGAGGTTTTGCACAGCACCATTTCCATGTTGCATTCAGTTGCAGGAAGGACATCTGGGCACCTGGAGATGACTGAAACTGTGTAAATGGAAGTGGATTGAGTGGAGCATTGGAGTGTGCAGTGCCAGAGAAGATTTAGGGTGCTGCGCTCAGGTGTTTTTTAAGAGTTAAAAAGCCTCATAATGGTGTTACCCAGCTAAGTGTAAACTTTAAACTGTGTTTTGCAGTCAAATACATAAACTGATTGCAAAACCTAGCAATAGACCAGCAAGATTTGAGTCAGTGTTTGTTTATGGCCAGACGTGCTGCTAACCATGCTCACTAAACTTCACAGGAGCATGAACCAACCCCAAAGTGCTTCATAATTGGTACTTTGGACCTGGTCACACCCCTGAGCTGTTGCAGTCATGCTGGGAGGAGAGCTTGTTGCTTCTGCCTGCCCAGGTATCTGCCCCTTCATGACTACAGGCTCAGCCACTCATGTGAATGGTCCCCAGCCTGCTCAGCCAAAATGTGATGCCCTGTCAAGAGCCTGCTGTGCACTCTATTTACTTGGACATGGGCCAGTGTGGGATCAAAAGGTTCAAAGGAGAAGCAGAGCTTGCTGTTCAGAAGTGGTTGTAAGCTCTGTTGCAGGAGTGAGAGAGGAGAGGGGTGAGATGGATGAGAGCAGTTGGAGGGCAGGTCTGTCACAACTGTGTCCAGAGAGGTGGTGTCTCAGGTGAGGGATTAATTCACCCTCAGGTGTCCCTCAGGTCTTGATGAGGGAGAAGACATGGTTGGTCTACTGCATCCTCTAAATTCCATGCAAGTGAATTGGGTGCTAAATTGTACTTAGAAGCTGTGCTAGCAGCCAGGGTTTGGAGGGATGTAGGTACAATCTAGTTGGAGTTTCCTTAAAATGGGAAAGGGGTGGGTTCTGGTCTCCATGTGTCATTGCTGATTCTTCCACACATGGGTCCAGGCTCATTTGGAGCAATGAGCTTCAATAGAAAAATCATCAGCTCTGTGATACATTATCCGTGGAAGTGTACAGAATGTGGGAAGCAACAGCTGCTAGTGGCAGAAGTTACAGCTGGGTGCATTATTTCTTCTAAATGGATTTTTAGAGCAGAGAGGTTCAGACCCCAGTAATAATGATAGAAAGGGTGGTGGTTTGGGTTTTTTTTTATTGTTAAAGTGCCTTTGGATCAAATTCACAGCTCCCAAATGAGAGTTTCTTTGTCCCACTTCCTTTGAATCTGCCAGCTGCACTGTTCTCCTGTAAAGTGGTGGATGGTTTGGCAGGAAGTTACCTGGGAAAGACAAAAAGTGACAATAATTTGCAGATACTGGGAAATTTTGAGGGAAAGCGTTTATAATCTATAAGAGGAGACTGTAGGTCTTGCAGAACTTGAGCTGCTGACTCATTGGTCTACAGAAGCCACATGCTTTTCTCTGGATATGCCATAATCTCCACTGCCCTATCGCTCTAAATAGGCAAATATTTAGAGGGAAGGACAGAGGTTACCAGAGATGCCTGGTGTCAAACATGTGAGACTGGACTACTGGGAGTTACTATGTAGACAGAAAGTAATTGATGTTTTGTGGATAAATTGTTACTTCTTACGGTGTTTTAAAATGATGCAAGGTCATCAAGACAGTGTGAAATTCTGATTTTTTGTATATGACATTATGTATATAGAGATATGTGTATATAAACAAAGCAAAGAAATATGGGTGTTGCATATCTACTTCTATACAACAATGGATAATGGGTATACAAAAGAGTGTGGCTCTGATTTTAGAGTGCTCATTGCATCAATCTTACTGAGTCTGTGGAATTCAAGGTCACCCTGTGCTTTACAAGATGACCTCAGCATCTTGCAAAATTGAGCTTCCATGAAGAAAATGTTTTGTTTGCCATTTGAACCATCAAGAAGAGCTTTCAAGTTGATTCTGTGCATAAGTGAATAAGGGTGCATAATGAAATAAGAAAGAATAATTTTCAGGAATGCTGGAAAAAATGTGAATTTCAGAATAAAAGCAAGTCAACCCTATGGTCATAGTGTTTTGTTATCAAAATCAATTAAGACAGCAGTTTTTCCCTGAACAGATGTTTAAGCAAATGCAATAAAATTATTCAAGCTTTCAAATTTTTCCTCTTCCTTTCTTTTCATTCCCTTTATAAATATTTTGCTAGTTTTCTTTTCTTAAAAATTACCTGCAGAAAATAGCATTGCCTTTGTGATATTTGAGAATAACTGATAGAGAGCAAGTATCAGGGGCTTTAAGGACGTTAAGGATGAGTAAAATGTAAAACCAAAATGAAGCAGAATAATATGATTGAACTAACATGTATTTAATTAAAACCAGATATTGCATATTTAGTGTGGATTATTTCTGTCTGATACAATTTTGTGTAGGTTTTTCATCATCCATGTTATTTCATTTGCCTTTTCTTTTCCTTTCTAGTACCCCGAGTTGATGGTTGCATCTTATAACAATAATGAAGATGCTCCACATGAGCCTGATGGGGTAGCCTTGGTGTGGAACATGAAGTTCAAGAAAACCACACCAGAATATGTGTTTCATTGTCAGGTAAGGAAGGATGAGGAAGCCATTGATTTTATGCTAGACAAAACAATTTACTACATGGTGTATATCCCCACTGATTATAGGAAAAGGTTAAAGTTAAAAATAGGCATTTTTAGTAAAAGTACAAGTGAGAGTCCAGTGTTTCTAGAAGGCAAGCAGCCTTCTGAAACAAAAGCCTGTCAGGGCTGCATGTCATTCTTTGTCTATTTAAAACAGTCCCTAGGAGATTTAGTTCATAAATCCCTCGCACTTATGGAGTAACTGTGGTATACCACTTCCTCATCCAGGCAGTAACACATGCTTTCCCACCCACGTTAACTTCCTCGCATCCTCTGCACTCAAGCTGCCTACCCTTGCCTTGGTTCTGCTCAATATTGTGTTTTGCCTGTAAAATTGGGTAGTAAACTTCACATTTTTGGACATGTGTCTGATTTTCACTTGATCAAAATGGTCTCAATTTCAAGAACTACTCCACCAATTCATTCAGGTCAGTCAGTTTGACTGTCCTTTAGGTCAGCAAAGGTCAGTGGTCACTTCAGGTCACTTCCCTCAGTGCTACTTTACAATTATGCTGGCTTAGAAGTTTATGGACAATTCAAAAATAGTTGAGTGTTTTATTTCTGTATGTCTGTTTACTCCTCTTTTGCCACTGTTTTTGTGTGTGAAATGGCATAGCCTCGTATTGACGGAAGTGTTCAGCTCACTGGCTGTATCTCCATCAAACTGTCCAAACTAGAACAGGGCTTGAGCCAAATTTCAAACCTCTTCATTAATATCCCTCTGTGGTAATTAAACACAGGACAGTGGTATTCAAAAAGCCATATGGAAAAGTTTCAGCAAGTAAAACTTAACAATCAGAGATTAGTAAAATGCAGATAATTCTGTGGTAAAAATTGCTTCTCTTGGAAGGATATGTATTACCTGGCTAATTGTGCAAGCTAAGTGTCATTTTACATTTGAGGACCAAACATCTTTTTGAACTAAGCTTATGTTTGGACTTGGGTACATTATCAGATGTAGCATAGTGGGAGGGAGTTGCTGGAATTGAAGTTGCTGCTTCAACCTGATTAAGTAACCTTTAATTCTGGCCATATTTTTCTAATTTGCTATACTGAAAAACAACTTCACAAGGAGTTTAGGCCCGCAAATATGCCATACAGATTTATATACATATACATATGTGTGTGTGTATTACCTTTGAAATGAGGACTTGTATTTTCCTGGATATCATATTTGGCAGCCAATGTGTTCTTTTAGACTGTTTAAGGTCTTAGCTCAGATCCCATGTTCAGATTCTTCTATGATGTACATGCAGCTCAATGTTTTGAACAAAATTTTTGAGAAGAGATGGCATTTCTAGGAAGGATAATCCTTAAATTCCGTTGATTTTGCAAAATAATGACCAGATTCAGGGTAGCTCTCCTGTGCACACAGAGGAGGATTATGACTAAACACCTAACAATTTGTTCCATTAAAGTTCCATCTAGTTACACTTAAACAGGAGAGGTATGACTTACTGCACTGAAAGCAATGAGACAGGCTACACTCTCCTCTAGAAAAACACACATAGGACAAAGTGGTGGCCAGGGATTTGGCATGGCTGAGCTTCTGTCTAATCCTCACATTGTTGGATGTGCTGCCTTTTAGAACTGCAACCTTAAAACCTGTGAATTGAGAAACATATAGGACACTGTGCTTGCACAAGTATCCTGGATTCACTGTCTTTCAGCTAAAGAACATCGGTTCTGCCCATGAGCAATACTTATTTTCTTTTCAAACTGACCATAGATAATTTGCATTATAAGTCCATTATGAGTTGGCTCTGTCTTTGAACCACCATTGTGGGGCTTTTGATGTGGAGTATCTTCTGCATATCTTCAGATCAGATGGGGATACTCACATGTGATTAAATGGAGAAGCAAAAAGTATGCAACTTGGTCTCTTGAACACAGGTTTTGTTGTAACTGACTCAGATGGAAAATAAGAAAAGAGTAGTATCTTAGATCATAGTCTGGATTTCAGTTCTATAGATCATCATGTTATTCTGTTAGTGGAAACTAACTATATAATTAGTCAGCCCCATATCATTTATATAACCATTTTGCTAGAGAAACATTCCCTTATTCAGTCCTGATTCAGTTATTTCTCTAGGCCGCCTGAGAGAGAGACCCAATTTTGTTTCACCAAATGACCTTACAACAGTCCAGCCCAAAAGATAAAATGAACACACAGCTTACTGTTATAGCTAAGTTACCCAGATATGACAAACACAGAACCTGGAGTGTATTTCCCCAATAGACTTCTATTTTTCTTCCCAAAGACTTTTTATAAAAAGTGGTCTCAATAAATCCTACAAGATGCTGACTAATATATCTTTTGCCTTTCAATTTTTGGAGTTCAGAGAGCTAGACATGAGGAAGTAGAAATTCATTTCAGGTGTGACTGTCAATGAGTGTTTGCAAGCCACTTCTGAGAAGTCAAATCAATAAATAGATTTATGAAGGCATTTCTGAGAAACTTGTAAGAAATTTCACCTCAGGAGTTCTGCTAACATCAATAGAGATAGATCTGTGAAGCCTCTCTGGACAGCTAAAGAGCTGGCTGGAGTGGAACAGGGAGAACTTCAGATACCAATTGTGCACATTTGGTAAATTCTTGATGCTAGAACCCTTAATATTTTCCTGTCTTTCCTGATATATTATCCAGATAAGTACCATGGAATTTCTTCATTTTCTTTACCTCTTTCTGAGACTGTTTTTAATCTTACATAGGAAAATGGGAAATGCTGAAAGTTGCCGGAACCAAGTTGTCTACCAGCCATGACAGACAATGATGTACAAATCTACTGGCAAGGATGGTTTTGCCTAACTCTAGTCAGCAAAATATTTGATTTCAGTCTTCAGATCTGGGGGGTGGTGTATTCTCTAAATATGAAATTCTTACCCAATTTAAAGTCATGTTAAGTTGTTACCTCAGTAATACAATTTAAGTAGCAGTAAATTTCATAGCTCTACAATGTGTTGTGCAGCAAATACTGTGTTCAATTTTAGTTAATATTCGTTAAAGGAAAAATGACAACTAGCCAAGTGGACATGCTTACTGATTAATTCATGTGTACTGCCATGTGCTCCATCAGATGCTTTCTAAAATAGTCCTGATGGCTTCTACTTTCACCTCCTATGGAATGTTTTTTTTCTTCTATGTGTTTTATTTTTGCCCTTCTTTGGGTTTGTATATTTCTGCTTTATGTGCTGACAGCATTTTAGCTGTGACTCCCAGATTTTTTCCTCTGTAGCTCATCATACATCTCTTTACCACAAGCTTAGAAATAGGAAAACAGGGAAGAATGAGGGATTGGGCAATTTGTTCATTTGTTTTCCTATGCAAGCAAAAATTGTTGTCTCAGAAGCAAAACTGGAATGGGAGGGTGATATCATTTGCCAAAGGAATGAATGCTCAATGCTTTCCTTAGGTGGTGAGAAATAAATCGAACATGCAGTTAATACTGCAGGGTGCAGACTGGGAATGTCTTTGTAGGGAAGAGTCAGGGATGTCCTCTTCCCCCATGCTGGAGCATCACATACTCTTGGTGTAATCCAGAGCATTCCAAAGGCAAAACACATGCCTTTCAGAAGTACTTTATGAAACCATGCAGATGAGTCATCCCTAGTTGGGTTGGTTTGGCAGTATCCAGAGATGGAACGAATTCCAGCAACAACATGGAAATCACATTGACTCTCCCTTGGTTTAGTTGGGAGAATTTTAAGCAGTGGTTCACACTGCTTCTCTCAGCTATTGCTGGTTTGCGTTTCGGTGGGAGTGACAAAAACCGAAATCATATCTCACAGTTATTGACAATCTGACTCAACGTGTGCTCCATCCTATATTGATTTCTGCAATGCATAGGGCTAGCCTTGTATGTGAACATTCCTGTACCATTGATTGATAGGGTAGCAGTAACCATAATTCTCAATATTTCTGTCTTTTTCAGAAAGTGCTTTTATGTTCTTAATGTGTTTTTTTTTTCCCTGAACATACAAATAAAAATCTACATTACCCATTCATTATGAGGATTATTTGTACTACTCATCATCTCTGCCCCTGATGTTTTTTCTGTTTCATGGTGGTCAGATCTAAGCTTTCTAAGCCAAAGTGACCTGAAGAAGTACCTGAAACTTTTCAGCAATATATCTGGTCAAATGAGGCAAATGAGAATTCAGAGTTTGCAGTAGATGGGCTAATAGATAATAGTCTGAGCTTTATACCCCTTCTTTCAGCAGGGCCTGTTAGCATGTGTACAGCATTGCTCTTCTATCAGATCTCTATCAGCTTTTGGGTTAGAGCTGGTCTACAGAGACAGAAGGCACAAGGAAAAGAAATAATCACTGTATCTAAGGGACTTGAGGGCATTGCAAACCATTTCCTTTCTTCTGGAACTGAAGAGGGGTTATTAAAGTTGGTTGAGGTATCTGGATCTCAGCCTCAAACATCCATCATTTCAGGAGAGGAGGGGTGGAGGAGGAAGACAGCTGAAGATATTAGTTTCGTACAAATAAACCAAATTGAATGTTACTTTCTGATTTGGAAGACTCTGCATTGTTATTGGAAAGTAAAGAGTTCTGCTTTACTACACCCAATCTAATGATAACAGAAACAAAAAAAATACTGCACTGACTGTCTCTTGATTTGTTATGGATTATTTCCTGATCTACTAATTTCCTCTTTGCCAGCGATGTCTTTTCCAAAGGTCTCAAAAGGGCAGTGGGAAGTACAGATCTGATACATAGAAACAACTACATTCAGTGTATTTTTAAAGAAGGAGAACCCATATGAAGTAGCTTTTATTTGAGGAAGCAGTAACCATTTAAGAGTTCTTTCAAGGAGTCAGATCGACTTTTAGCATAATCACAAAAAATATTTCAGCAGTATATCACTTTCAATAGCTGCAGCTATTTCTGTCCTTTTCCTAAAATGCTATGCAGTCAGATTTACTTGGTTAATTCCATCTTTTTACTAAACTGTCAGTTTTTTTGTGGGAAAGGGGATTTGTGTTTTCTATTTTAATTTCAAGAAAAGCTGTCCATGCTTGGAAAATATTGGTGGATTGGGTACAGAAATCAGCTACTCAGCTGCACCACAAAATGTTTCATTCTCCCCTAGCTTTTTTGTAGTGGCTTCCATACACTGCCATTAAGTTATGTGTTTGACCACTCTTCATTGCTTATCCTGGTGTGGTCTTTCCCTTTTCAACTAAATGGATGGAGTCATAAATGTGTATCTTAGAATTAGATGCATTGAGGTAAGTGAAAGGCTATATTTAGTGGCTGATACTGGCTAGGGTTGCCTTATTTTTTTCCTGATTTGGTTCCTTTGTTGTTGTCTGCTCTTTCAAAATCAACATAAATTCCTTCAGATGTGCCTTTTGCTCCAGCAGCCTGCCCTCTAAAGGTGCTGAGCGCCCAAATCCACAAGACTTGTGTGTGGAACAGGCTGAGGTAAAAGCGTGTATGACTAATATCCTCCTTTTCCTCTTGTCCTTGAGTTTCCTTCTCTGTGGAAGCCAGACTAGAGCTCAGTCCCTCCAGAGCTTCTAAAGAAAAGCAATACTACATGAAGTATAGGAAAGTCCAGAAAGTATGGTTGGAATATGTAAAAAATGAAGAAAATTTTCTCTTGTAGTTATAATGGTACTTTTCCACAAAAACTTCCTCAACTTGTTAGCACTAAGTATCAAGCAAGGATTCAGTTCTTCAGAGACATAAAATAAATGAAAGACCCTGAGCTCTCTCTAAGCTTCACAAACTTTCCTAAGTGAAATAAATCCAATAATCCAGCAGGTCCAATTCCAGAGCTGACTTATCTCATTCCTCACTTTCTAGTGAGAGAGGGTACCTGCGATCAGTCTTTAATGGGCTGTAAATGTCAGAGAAGACATTTGGTTCTGAGCTGACTGCAAATTTTCTAAAAAAAAAAAATCCCACAAATCCCTTCTTTGGAAGAGAAAGTTTTTTCCAACCTGAGTTTCCCCATGACCCTATGATTCTAAATATGAATCTGGTTCTGCCTTTTTTCATAGTACTTCACTGGTAGATGGGCCTCTGAATGCCTGCCTGTGGAGATACTGAGACAGCTGTCATAGTGGGAATACCTCAGCACCCCGGGTCCCAAATTTGTTGCCGACTTTTGTAACACATACCAAAATGTTATCAATCATACCAGGGAGGGCTCTTCAGAGATAAAGGGGCTTTTTTCATTTCAATTTTGTTTCCTGCTGTGCGTCATTGGTAGGATGATCTTTGTGGAGCTGTGTAAAATTCTGCTGTGCCTTTTCTCTGGGACACTCTGTTGCTCTTACATTTGTGCCTATGGTTATCTGCACACTGTAATAATTAATGCAAATGCATAGTTGTGCCATTTTGAATTACAGTTTGGGAGAAATTCTGATTCCAACTGTATGACTAGAGGAGAAGAAGAGTTTCAGCTACAGCTTGTGATTGAAGGACATACTTATTCTGTTCCTATTTCAAAACTTTTGTTCTCTGCCATGTTTCTGTTTGAAATGTGGAAATACAGAGCACAGTTTGTGCCATGAAGATGTCAATAAGCAAGAGCCCATGTCTTGTCTCTTAGGCTTTTGTTTTAGATTCTTCCCTCTGTTCTCTGCTAATACCAGCTGTGGTATTTTGCTCCTCCCATTGCAGGCTGCATCACTTCTAGCCTTTGTTGATTAAAAATAACTATCACTTGGCCTAAGATAAGTGTCCCAATACTTGTGGAGAGATCGTGTGTGAGTCAGTAGAAATTACACTCATACATCTGAAGGCTGAGTGTAGTACTTGGAAAATGGTTTTTGGTATCTTAGGTGACAGGAGAGACTCGCATGCAGCATATTTGTAGAGGGAGTACAAAGAGGACCACATGTACAAGTGATGGAGTCTTCTGTCTTCTGTCAAAGACATTGGTGGGGGAGGACAGAAAAGGCACTGAAAATGTGAAAATGTGTATTCTGGCTCAGGTGCCACAATGTCTTAGCCAGGCCTGAAATCACCAGTCTTGCTTTACTGCTGAAATTCCACAGCTGTTAGCTGTGGAATCTACTAGCCTCTGCAGTTCAAAATGAAGTGTGCCATGTTTTCCACATAGCCCTTCACCTTTTAGTCCTAAAATCTCTTAAACCTGACTTATTTCCACAAAACTGAAACCATTATATTTTTCATAACAAGAGTGGGAGAAGGAAACCTTCTTGCAGGCAAGGTCAGAGAGCAAATACGCGTCATTATTTACACTGAAGGGATGTCACAAAGTTGCATACCTTCCCTTGGGTTTTAACTGTATCTTTACAAACCCTTAGAAAAGCTGATTTTTCCATGATGACTTGGCTCTCTTGCTGTCTTGTACAGAACCCTGAAGAGCGACACACCCATCAAAGCCAATTTGTATAACAAAATAATTGTATGCCATGTCAGTCTGCGAAATGACTGCTGATACAAAAGGTGGGTGTACTTCCCCTATTAGTAATTAACATTCTGAATTATTTGAGGACTGTGTTTATACATACAAAGTCTGCTAGCATCAAAATGCTCCTTTGCTTAGAACAAGGCTTAACACAGATCATATTCCTCATTTGAAACTGAGATTTCAATTATGAATCAAATAATTAGGAAGTGATGACTTCGCTTGTCATGGATAGAAAATTTCAGGTGGTTCTCACATCTAAGCCTTTTTTGGAGGGAGTAGATGTCATACACTTAAATGATACACTGTCGGTACTAGCAATAGCATTGTGCTTTTTGCAAGTGTGAAAATCGAGATTTGTAATGAACCTGTATTTAAAGATGCCATTTCTCTTCTTAAAGTTCTGTAGTCTTCCTTTCAGACAACGAAATATAGAGGATATGTTGGCTACTTGATACAGTGAGCATTCAATTTTCTTTTTTTAACTTTCTTTATTTCACTGATAACTTGCACTATACCTTTCTGAATTAGTGATATCTAATATGCAGTTTGGAGAAAGCCTAACTTTTGAATTTGCCGAGTTAGACATGCAATATTTTTAAACTTTAGCTAGCTAAGGGGAAAAAAAAAAATCTCAGTCAAAAACTATATTTCATGAGAGATTATGGTGATATTGATGGTTTGCCAAAACCTCAAGCAGTGACAAAATCCACAGTGTCCTGAAAGAGATGCCTTTGCAAAACCATTCCTTTGCAGATGGCTTAGATTATTGATACTTACAAACGCATGACATTATTCGTTCAACCCAGAATTTTGAAAATCTCTGTTGATAAAAAATGCAGATTTGTCACACTATCCCAAAATTGCAGAGAAGAAAAGTCACCAAGTCCTGCAATTGTTCCTGGGGTTGTTTTATCATGGTGAAGTTGTTGATTTGGTTACCTTTCAACATACCCTAGTGTAAAAAGGAAGGAAGGGAAAAAAGAACCCAATTTTCCTTTGTTGATGTGAACATTACATTTTATGTATTTTTTGTATATTTGAAACTCACAGTGCTAAAAGGGTTTTAGGTGAACAAGAAATGCAGGATCAGATGTGAAATCAATAAGTAACTGAGATCCTTCCACCAATTTCTTTTTCCATAAAGGATGTAAAATACCATGCATTCCCTAGCTGCACTGCAAATGATGGATAAAAAGCCATAGGCATGACTTTTCTGTTTGGGTCATGTAACTGTTCACAGTGTAAACTACTTGCAATGAAGAGTACATTTGGTCCAAATTCAAGAAAATTATTTCACCTCATGATTTTTGTCTCTGTGGGAGCACTATGTGAGGAGTGGAGCCTCTTTTTGTGTTACCTGGCACAAAATATAAAACAGTTACTCTTCTAAATTGCTGTAAAAGGCCCCAGAAACCAAGGAATCCATCATTACAGCCCAGGATACAACTGTCCACTGCCTTAAGTCTAAAATCAACAGTTTTCTGCCCTCTGCCCCCATGGCTGGATGACTGACAAGTACTTCCTTAAAAAGAACTTCTGTATGTGGACAACATTGATTTAATGATGATTAACACTCCTGACTTCCCACAAAGGGAAAGCAGAACAACGCGCTGCGTGGCTGAGACACTGATATTATCCTTGGAAGATATTTCCCATGGGGCAAAGAGAAAGATAAGTTAAAGTACATCTTTTAGCATAAAATGACAAGCAAATGTCCTACATACAAGAAGCAATATGCTTTTAACAATTTGTCATGTTGGAGAGATCAGAGTGTTTTCATTATCTCTACAACAAAATGTGCCAGAGTGTATTAGCACCTGTGATTAATTCATTTGATTGCTCTTATAACACGGTTTAGTATTTTTGTAGCTAAGAAAAATATCAATGCCACTTCAGTTCCACATTGTTCATGAACATATTCTAAATCACCAGTCATTTCCTGGAGGGGAAAACATGCATAACATTTGCTATCTCATGTTTACATCTGTAAATAAATAGACTAAGCCAAATCTGGACTGGAGTTGTGCAGAACTACTGACATGAGTTTTCTGGGATAAATCCATTCTTCCTGGCAGAATAAAGATGCATTATGAAATGTCCCATCACTGGTGTGAGTGAATGGCCCAGAGATGCCGGATTTTGAGCAAGAGGTTTTTATCAGCAAAGGTGCTGATACTCCAGTAGTCAGCAACTTTAAGATGGCATAACTATGCTGATTTAGTGTTACTAAGGCTTTCACCCTGAGACTGGAAAACACTTATCTCAATCCTTCCTCCTCTACAAGACTACTTATGGAAAAAAAATTGTAGAAACCAAGCAGCATAACCTTGCTGGTGATGAAAGCAGGATATGAAATTTCAGAAAACTAAGGTTTATTTGGAGAAAGGGAAATTAAAAATTGTGTAGAATTGGTTTCATTTATTCCTCTGTGATCTTAGGTGCTTCCTAATGCTCTGTGGGTGCAGAGTCAGGCTACTGATACTAGAATCTCTACAGTAATCTACTGTAGGAGACATGAGCAGTGTGAAGGCAACTCACATTTCCGCCCTCATTCTTAAATACAGACTTGCCTGTGGTATCTTCTGTGTTTCCACTAGATGGCTGTTTATTTGTGCCTCTCAGTCTCTCAATCTCCACATCTATGTGCAATGTTAAATTAATTTTCAATTATTTCCAATTACATAGTGACACTGCTTATGAAAGTTATGTCAGTGAAAGTGATGGATTTGCCTATTAGTCTTCATATGACTGACATCATCTACCTGGACTCGTGCGGAGCATTTCACATTGTCCTGCACAACATTCCTGTCTCTGAACTGGAGAGACATGGATTTGATGGGTGAAACGCTCAGTGAATAAGGAATTGGCAGGATGGTTCCACTCAAAGGGTTGTGGTCAATGGCTCAATGTCCAAGGGGTGACCAGTGACAAATGGTGTCCCCAGGTGTCAGGCTTGGGACCAGCACTGTTTAACGTCTTTGTCAGCAACGTGGACAGTGGGATTGAGAGCACCCTCAACGTGTTCACTGACCACACCCAGCTGTGTGGTTTGGCTGGCACACTGGAGGGAAGGGAAGCCATCCAGAGGGACCTTCATGGACTTGAGAGGTGGGTCATGTGAGTCTCCTGAAGTTCAGCAAGGCCAAGTGCATCTGGGGAGAGGCAACGCCAAGCACAAAAATGCAGACTGGACTGAGAAGGGACTGAGAGCAGCCCTGAGGGGAAGGACTTGGGAGTGTTGGTTGATGAGAAACTCAACCCGAGCTGGTGTTGGGGTTTCCATCCATGGAGACAGTCAAAATGCAGCTACACACAGTCGTCAACAATCTGCTCCTGCTGATCCTGCTCTGACCAAGGGCTTAGGCTAGACAATCTCTACATGTGCCTCCCAACATTGGCAATTCAGTGAGTCTCTTTGACACTTCACACTCATTTTCCCTTCCCTGTCTCTCATATTGATGTGGAAATCTGCTGGGTTGAGACTGTCTCTAGGTCTACAGAGTCTTTCCAGGTCCATCTGAACCTCCAGGTGTCCTTTCCTCACAGAGTGGAGGTCATTTGCTTTCAGAATGCTTGAATTTAAAAATTGCTTGTTTAGGAAAGCACTTACCAATTTGCTTGGCTGTGAGTAGGCTTTTGAGTTATTAAAATAGTGGAGAACTTAGAATTAATTACAGTTAAGTTCATGGACTTCTGAGAAAAGATGGACTTAAGTAAGTTCTTTACTCATCCGGGGCTTTAAAGTGTCCTTGGTTCAATATGTTCAGTCTTCTCACTGTGCCTCGGTTGTCATGGCCTTTGCATTTTTCCTGGGGGTTGGGACTCAGTGCAACACTTGAGATTTGTCTGTGACTCTCTTACAAACAGCTGTGACTACTACAGCCAGCTTCACAGGCTGAGTTGTAGATAATTGTTCTTGCAGCATCTGTACTGGTTTCTAATTCATCTGTGGCTTCACTTAGTCTGGTTGATCAAATGCATTGGTTTAAGGAACTGCTGCCATAGAAACCACAAAACCATCACCACAGCATGAGAATAACTTGTGTTTCTATTCCTGTTCTCCAGATCTGGAATTTGCTGTTTCTGTGGGCTCTCTAAAGCCTGACTCTGGTATTTCCAGAACTTGCCATCAAGTGATTATCTGTTGTGCTTTCACTGTGAGGAGAAGAGTCCAGGACACCAAAATCCAGGGCTAACCTCAGTCTCTGGGGAATCTCTTCTACTTTTGCATAGTGTTAGATGGGAACACCTCTGGATACGGACTCTTAAGCCTCACTCCTGAGGCCTGATCCTGGTCCCAGCAGGAAGGAGATTCTGCCTAGAGAAAGAAGTGTGCAGCATTAAGAAGCTTAAGTCTTGAGACAAATGGCTGGGGCACATTATGAGCATGGGGCTGACTGCCAAGTCTACACCTATGTTTTATATCAGATAATATCAGAGAAATAACATGCAGAAGTAATTCAGGAAGAGTGACCAAAATTCCTGGATTGGTCTCTCACAGCCATGTTCCTTAGGTAATTGCTAGATAGAAGTGGCTTCACCTTCAGAGATTTTTAGGAGTTGGCTAACCTCAACACTTATGAATGCTTTAGTTTGCATGATGTTTTGAGTATGTGCCTCTCTAGATCTGATTTCATTTGCAGTGCTTAACATAAGATGCTTATCTGGCACTTCTAACCATTGCACCAAGTAAATTTTTCAGGTAATGCTATTATTTGCTTAATTTCAGAGGCCTTCATCAGAGGGATGAAGTAGGGATTTTGTTACAAACCCATCATAAAAAGGTAGTGTCTGTGCCACAAAACTTGCAGCTATAGTTAGCAGTGGTGGCAGGCAGTGACACCATGACCCTACATGTACAGCAGCTCTGGTGCAGAAGCCTTTGGCTAATGCTGAGCCAAATGCTGAAATCAGTGAGCCCTGCTGCATGCAAGCTGCATGCCAGACTGCCATGCTCAAGCTGACACCTACCATCTGCTCCGAATTGTGGGCAGCCTGTGGAATGAGTGGGGAGGGCAGGAGGTCTCTGTGCTCCACCCACAGACACATGCCCTCAGGCTCCAGGTCTGAAAGGCTGGTGTAGCCCCATCACTTCAAGCTTGTCAATAATTTCATCAAAACAGTTAAGAGTGCTCATGAATAACTGTAGAGTATCATGACCTAAATAAAATGGACAAACGAAGGAAGTGCTTGCTTCTCCAACATGCTGGCACATGCACATTAATTGTTTGACCCTGAGATCTGATAAGAAGCCAGGTCCTAATCAGAGAAAACAAACATATTTGGGTACTTAGCATCTCAGTAGCTGGGTGGAAAGAAAACCTTATTTTGATGTGCTGTTGTTATGAAATTACTCCTTATTTCTCCAGGCTTTAGTCATCTCATTGTCAGTCTAACAAAGACAGTATGATGCTCAGCAAAGACTGTTATTCTCAGGCTTGCATGTGTGTGCAGTAATTGAGGGTTACTGAATTGATTGCTTGGTCATGGATAAAGGCATGCAGGATCTCCCTGTATTAAATTTGAGAAGCATCAGGATTATCTGCATTTGCAATAAAGCAAGCAGTTTTGCTGCTTTTCCGAGTCACCATGACCCTGCTGAATTAATAATAACAGCAAATGCACTTTGCGGACGGGCTGAAGTGTAGATTCCCTTTAGCAAAGGCAGCTTGTGGAAGTTTTTCCTGATTGTTTTTCTCTTGTAGTTACATGGGCTGAACCTGCAGTCACCGAGATGAAAGCAGAAAGATCCAGCTTCCTGCTCTATTTAAAATGAAGTCATAAGGCTGGATATTGCCTTTCTGCAGACTTGGGCAGAGTGCTCTGATTCTACTGCAATACTCAGATGTCAGCACTGAGGTTAGATGTCAGAGCTACCTACCCTGTAAACTCAGCTAAGAAAGGCTGCATTTCCTGACATACTCTTTTCCTTATTTTTAAGGACTTAATGCTTTTTCAATAAAAATAAATTTAATTTGTAGCTGCATTTCAGCTCCATTGGTTTGATGGTATAAGTGGAGCAATACCAGCTTTGGATTTAGAGCAGTCGTGTGGCTGAGTCTCTCTGTGCAGCTTTCATGTGGTCTGGTGAGACATTCTTAGAATCCCCAAACATTTTTGAAGATCCTAAACTGGAGACATTCACAATTCTTCCCTCCCTTTCTACCATTAATCCTTCATGTTTTAACAAGCACTGAAGTTAATACAGCCTACACTCTTTCCTGTCACACTGGGCCCCCTCCCTCCTTTCTTTCTCTTGAATAAAGCAATCTGTTCTTTCCCGTTCATACTCTTGTAAATCAAAGGGGTAGATGTCGACACACACCATAACCAAGTATAAACTTCCTTTTTTTAATTAAACAGAGTTCTGACATTTGGTTTGAAGAAGTGTTTGTTTGGTTTTATTTATTTTTTTTAATATGTGAAGGATGTCAACTGCTTTTATTTTATTTTTAGTAGAGACGAATTTTGTATGGTACCGCAAATAATCTCTAGCACAAAGTCTTTCAGATGTTATTTCACAGCTTAATAGGAAGACAGTTGGAGGAAAGCAGTACAGAAGTCTTGGAATTTGATGCTTTTAGAATTAAGAGATTACCTCTTTGATTAAGGTTTTTGTACACATAAACCATGTTTTAACTTCCTTTTCAAATTTAATTTCAAAACCAACTGTAATTCTGTTGCTATTCTCTCTGCTGTTTTCTTATTGCTACTAATTATACTTAGACAGCTATATGAAACACAGAAATATCCAAATTCACAATAGCAGATACTAAAAATAAACAGGACTCTTGGAAAGAACACAGGCTCTATTTCAGTGCACAATACCAGGTATCTCGGTAGCCAGAGCAAAGTCACCCTAAAGTTGCCTCTTTCAAGATGTCTTGCACCTTTTGGGGTGCTAAACCATAGAAGGGTCCCTAAACCAGAGAAAGTGTTCAGATCTGCTACTGTGACTTGCCATGATTATTCTCAGTCCATGATCGGTCACGATAAAAGGGCTTCATTTAATAATTCAGTTGCTGTTTTATTTCTAGATGATGGTTTTAATCCACATCTGCAGTTGAAGTATAACATCTCTATGGTGTTATGTCCCTATATGTGTATAGCAATGCAGGAATGAAATGGTCTCCTGATTGCCTAGTCAGAAGAAGGCTGGACAGCTCTCAGAGGGACTGTGAGTGCTTAGACTCTGTAAATGCTGCTCTTGATGAGCAGGACTGAGAACAAAAGGTTATGAGTAAGTTGCACGTGTTCTTCTGGCCTTCCTCTTTATTTATTTATTCCTCAGGAGGGCAGACATAAATGATCAGTGGTTCAGCCCCTGTTCTTCAGTTCCTATGGATGAAGGACTATGAGTATGGCACCTTTTCATGGTTTTAGCTAAGGAGCAGTACCACAGCTTTGTCCCTCTGCTCTCAGTCCCTCAAGCATGGAAAAGGATTTGGCGCTTCAGCTAGAGGGCCACCCATGTCCTGGGGGGCATCAGGCCCAGCATCACCAGCCAGGCAAGGGAGGGGATTGTCCCGCTCTGCTCTGCACTGGGGCGGCCTCACCTTGAATATTGTGTGCAGCTTTGGTTCCACAATATAAAAAAGACATTAAACTGTTAGAGAGTGTCCAAAGGAGAGCCACAAGGATGCTGAAGGGTCTGGAGGGGAAGCTGTGTGAGGAGTGCCTGAGGTCACTTGGTCTGTTCAGCCTGTGACTGAACAGAGGAGGAGACTGAAGGGAGACCTCATTGCAGTTACAACTTCCTCATGAGAGGTTGGGGAGGGACAGGTATTGATCTCTTCTCCATGATGACCAGTGACAGGACTCAAGGAAATGGCATGAAGCTGCATCAGCTTCATCAGCTGCATCAGGAGTGATTGATGTTGGATATTAGGAGAATGTTTTTCACTCAGAGGGTGGTTGAGCACTGTAACAAGTTTCTCCAGGAAAATGTTACAGCATCAAGCCTGACAGAGTTCAAGAAGTATTTGGATAAGGCTCTCATCACATGGTGATTCTTAATGGGTCCTATACAGGAGTTGGACTCAATGATCCTGATGGGTCCCTTCCAACTCAGCATATTCTATGATTCTATGATCTCAGCTGCAGTTTATTTCATTTCATTGCCTGCAGTTGTCTGTGTCAGAGTGACCCACAGCACCATGCCATTGATGGTAGTGCTTTTTCACATGCATGTGCTCAGTTAGAAAATCCACCCAGGAGCTTCCTGAGGGCCTGCAATATAACCTGGTTTTCTGGAGCCTAGAAATCCCTGTGAACTCCTCAGATTGCTTCTTCCCACTGACAAAGTATTGTTTTTGAGATACATCTGGTGTCAGGCGTAGGCATATGGCACCAGTATGGCAATGCTGGCTCCGGGGGTGGTTTCCTGCAGAAGAAGTCTGGCTGAAGGCAGTAGTCACTGCCTATTGAGAGTTATTATTTAGCACCCAGGTCTTTGTGAACTTGTTTGACTGGTGGCTGGGCAGAGTGCCATCTGAGCGTATGGACATGAGCAGAGACAGCCGAGTCTCCAGGGCCTTACACACATCAGATGTGGCTACTGAGGTCAGGCCTCTCAGTAGGGAGAAACTAAATGACTGTCTGTCCCAAGCACGTGTACCTGTGGTTGACGGGATATGCCATCATTAATCCAAATCTGGGCTGTATTAAGCTTCTAAAATAAAAAACAGCTTTGCCAGCCACTTGAAGAGGGCTGGGGGCCTGTTTGGATCAGTGCATTAGTGGGGAGGAAGGGAGGGAAAGAGCAGGAAGGCAGAGGTGGCTCCACAGTGCTCTTCCCCATGGGCTGAGGTTGGCTGACCCCCCACCTATGCAAGGGGCAAAGGCTGCTGCCTTGCTCCCCATAACTGCAGACCTCTCCAAGGGCTGGACAACACTTCTGTTTGTGAGGCCCAGCCCTCTCTTTGCTGTAACAAGAGCACACACATCTTATGTTTTGTTTCTTAATTATGTTTTCAGCGCAGTTCTTGCAGCAGCTGGGAGCAGAAGCTTTAGCATTTGAGACCCAGGATCGCCTGTTTTTCCAGGCAAAATCACCAGGTTTACCAGCCTGAGCTCTCTCTTATGCTTGGGCAGTCCTCCCACATGGGACTAACTGAGGTTTGCTCCTCTGGCCCTTGGAGATATCTGCTCACCTCCACAGAGAGGCAGAGCATGCCCAGGGGATGAGGCAGCAGCAAGAGTATTGTGGTCCCACTAAGAGTACAACATCTGAGTGGAAGATCACCACGCCAGAAGCTTCAGAAATACTTTAGTAAGGCCACTGAGAAAGCTAAGGAGAGACAGAAAAAGCAAATCCAGTAGGCTGTATTTGCATAGAGGGAGAAAACACCTGAGCATTAAGCTGAAGTAAGTACTGAAGTGATTCACTGCACAGTGCAGTTCAGAGAAATGCAGACGACCAGATACTGCGATTTTGCCTGTCTCCTGTGGGTCCCAACAGTTGCTCAGACAGATGCTTTGTGGTACCCATAAAAATGCAGTGCTGGGAATCTTCTAGCCTTAAATGCTGCTTTTCTACTGAACACTAAACTCCCTACGGAATTGCCTTCTGACATGATTCCTCCTACATTTACTTATGTGCTGTTGCCATATACTGTGAAACTGGCTGCTTTTGTCCTCCGCAACAAGCAACTAAGCACCTACAGTATAATATATCCCTAACTGAAAAACTGGGAAGCTTTATGATTGCTGTTGGAAAGTGCTGTGAGATTTCCCTAGAAGGGTGTGGTAGAAGTGCAACCAAGGATATGCTGTTATTTTAAAAACCTGACCATGTGCTGGTTCCTCCCCCTTTGAAGTCAGTGGCAAAGCTGTTTCAGAGGAGCAAGACTACTTGAACAGGCAAACAAGAGGCAGCCTGGGGGCAGAAGAGGCTTAGAGGGAATGGTTTCTGCTGCTGTCCTTAAGCACAGAGCTGTTCAGACAGACTGGAGACCTGTCAGCCACTCTCTCCCATTAAGACTAAGAAATGAATGCTTTTCAAGTTGTTAAATGAATGGCTTGATCTTACAGCCCTTACTCATCTGAGTACTGCCATTAAATTTAAGAAAATAATCACTAAATTAAGTGCTATGGAATGGAGTCCCTAAATTGTTAAATTCTAATATTTGACAGAATTTTTTATTGGATAGAAAAATAATGCTGACATAATTAAAAGGATGTGAACATTTCACCTTTTGAAGACTGCAAGCTGCTTTGGAGCAAGATGTAAAACTAGAAGCAGTGCAGAGAGCTCAAGCCCGTGTCATGTCTGTAGGTTATTTTTGAACTTTATGAAAAACACACTTTGGCATTTTATATCCTGACCATTCAACTGTATTCTGGCATTCTAAATGCAAAAACATGCTAACCATGAAAGCAGAAGTTTTAAAAATACAATGTCCACTTGGCTTCTTTGCCCTGCTTCAGAGTCTCCCAAATTTGTTTGGGACAAACTTGGGAACTTTGTTGTGGAATGACTGTTTGAATTCGGGTTTCTTAAAATACATGTGGAGCCTTGTAGCTGCTGTGGGGTGTAACAGTGGTGGAGCTGTACTATTTTTAAATCATCTGGCTATTTCACTTCATGTAAGAATATCTGTCAGCTTAGTTACAAGGAATGAGAAGGGTTGATTAAAACTCATGAAGCCATTAAACAAAGAGATAAAATGTAGAACATGTGCTGTAGGGTCTTTTTAATTATAAAGTGGAGGGAGATCTGTGGAAACTGGATGGCAGCTGCAGTGTAGCTGAGTTTTAAACCCCTCGTAATAGTACCTACATCCTGTTCCTTAGGGGTGGACTTTCATTTCTATAAAGCTAGGTCCTTTGGAAATGGTGTTTGGAAGCTACCTCTCATTGCTGTGACTGACCATAATGGAATTACTGAGTTCAAGCACTTAGATATGGACTAAAATAGGCATTTATGTACACTAGTCATCTCGTCATTAGGTGCTAGACTATGTAACATCAGAGAAATATATGCAGAAGCATTAGGCAAGAGGGGAAGGTATAAAGATGCCAAGTGAACAGCCGTGAGGATCCAGAGAAAGTGGGGAAGAAAAAATGTAGTGGCAGCTTTTTTCATTGTCTTGAGTATCTTATTAGGTAAAAAAACTGCAGTATTAAATATAGTGCTGTATGCTATAAATATGTTTATTAATTTCACTTAGCATAAATCTCGCTTTAAACAATTGATATCAGGCAGACACATGAATTCCATAAAAACTGTTTCAACTTCCCATTTTGCCTTATTGTCTAGTTATAAGCATCAAGAGTTAGCATAATTAATTCTAGCCCTATCAGAAAGGGTTTCAAGTCTCTTGTGAGTTCAAATCAGTCTTTAGCCACTAGAAATCATCATGAGGAGCAGTAAGAAAATGAGGCAACACATCTGCCCATGTCAAAGGATTTACAACCCCATCCACTTCTCCCAGAGACAGGGCTATTACCTAGGTAGACACTGGGTCTAGTTCAGCTTGGCAGCTCCAGTGTTCCTAATTCAACAAAGTTTACATAAATGTCTGCCATGCTTTTTATGCAAATGAAATATGGAATTTAGTTAACCCTTTGTCATTGAGTAAAGTGTGTTGAGTGAAGAGTAAAGATAGGATTACCAACACTTCCATTACCAACACCAAAATATCCATTCATTAAAATATTAAAAAAGACTTGCATAAAACAAAGACATGACATCCAGGACCAATTATATAAAAATGGGAAATAATTATTGAAGAAGAGCACGGAAGACTTGAAGGAGTTACTGCTTCCTGCTCTTGGCTGTAGCTTGAAAGTCTGGGGACTCTTCCCTTGAGGACTTCAGCCATCAAATGTATTTTAAAGACATTGAAAAGTGATAGTTGGGATAGATAACAATCTCCATACTGGCTTGTGGGGCACTCTGCCAGGTAGTCAGGGTATGCATCACACCAGTCTGGCTCCTAAGCATCCCCAGCTAGAGAAAATATACAAAGATAACTAGCTGCCATTAGGATGAGGAAAAACTCAGTTCTGCTTAAACAGTATAAAGTAAAGTGAGGTTCCCTTTGTTCTTAGAAGACCTTGGTAGTAAAGGAATGAGTCTTTGATCCATCAGTGAGACACAGCTTGTCAGTTGATCCTCTCAAGACAGAACACCTTGAGGTGAACTTTGGAGGGTCTTTCACAGACTTGCCTCAAGCTGCTTAGTTAAAAGTTAGAAGATAAACAGGTTAAGAGTTTCTCCCATCCACTCCCTGATGGGATATCATGGGCCAGGATGCCATCCTCTGTTTGGTTGGCATCTCGTTAGTTGAAGTACTCACTTCTGGAAATAAAATTAAGCACTTTACCATCACTGTCATGGAGAGGTTATCTCAGGTTTTCTGCATCATGCTCAGACTCATATTTTCCCTAAGACCAATGGAACACATTTAGGGTCTAAGTTAGTTCTTTGTATGTGTCCTGTTGGCTTTAGTAGAATTACTGGTGTACAAGGAGTATGAATAAAGTTCATACAGTGATTCCTAAAGTACAAAATGCTAATTACAGTATGCTTCCCTAGGGAGAGAATTGGAGATGGCTGACCATTGTAACCCCTCTCTTCTCTACCTCTTTTCCCTCAGTCTTCCGTGATGTCAGTCTGTTTTGCCCGCTTTCACCCGAACCTGGTTGTCGGTGGGACGTACTCTGGCCAAATTGTCCTGTGGGATAATCGCAGTCACAGGCGCACTCCCGTTCAGAGAACTCCCTTATCTGCTGCTGCTCACACGGTAAGGATAAAAATCACCTCCTCTTTTCCTTAGAGCAGACGGTCAGCAGGGAAAGGCAGCTGTCTAATTCTGTTTACAATGCTAGCTGTCACACAGATTAAAACAGAAGTGCGCCCTTTGAAGGGGAAAAAGTAGATATGAGGCATGAACAACCACCTCTTATAAGTGCTTAATCATCACACGTTGTACAATCAAGTCAGGACATTATTCTCCTCTCCAAGGATGAAGGCAGGATTGAGTACAATACTTGAGCGAGGCACCTATGTGCCAGCACAGTGGTACTGTAATTCTTATTCCCATTGTAAAGAGAGCCAGACCACTGTGGAGGCTGTATGTCTCTCAGTCCAACGTGACAGGCAATTCAAGTCATTATTGTTGTCTTGGTGTACGCAAATTTCTCCTTTGAACCAGATTAGGCACCTATGAGGGTCTCATAGTGGATTTCTATAAATAGACACTGGTGCCCTTGGAAAGAGTGGGGCAATTTGCTTCTGTTTTCTAATAGAGAAATATGTAAATCCCTGTCGTGGTCATCTGCTCCAGACAGGGCACAGGGCTGAGTTTGCACACGGAGAGAGAGTTTGTTTCAACAGAATGATGCAGGAAAGCATTTTGCTGACACACAGAGGTAACTTGCAGATAATTAATGATGGTGGCAGTGGGCTCTAGTGAGGAATGTCTGGAAGATAAATGGGCAGAACAGTAACACAAAATGCCTGAGAAAGAAGAGACTCTGTGATACAAGGATGATGTCTGTGATAGGACAGTTTCTTACACCACAAGGCACTCATATTGTGCTGGAGGAAGAGACAAGCCTCACTTGTGTCTTCACTCTGCTATGGCACTGAAATCCAGTCCATCCTGCACAAACATCTTGTGCGTTCTTGAGCTCTCCTCCTCCAGAGTCTGGGCTCGGGCAGAGCCCATCGGGAGAGATGGAAGATGGAGTAACTCATTCTGGGAGTGGGCTTAGGGCAATTCCTGAGTGGAAAGTAGAAAGAAAGAGAAAAATGCAAAAGTATTATATCAGAGTGCAGAAAAACACAGATTTTCTGTAACAAAAGGAACTGAACTCAACAAAGCACTCTGAGAGATAAGATAATAATCTTGTTTTAGCGGGATGAAGGATCAGACAAAGTGATAGTACTTTTGCAGCTCCAACTTTTACAATTCTGTGAGTCTAATGTTTGGAATTGGCAGATCAAGGTTCAGCTTTCAGTTGACTGTGACAATATAATTCCTGGAGTTAAAAGACAGCTCCAGAAGCCATGCCATGTGAATTACTGCTAAAGATTCAGTGTGGGGCCAGTACTATGATTGCAAGTCTCTTATATTAAAAATTACATGTGTGCACAGACATGCTTAGTGGGCCAGGCAATACAAATATTGTTCCGTAAATTTCCACTATCATGAATGTTGATGTAATTATCTAATGATCTGTGCCATGGGTTGCAACTTCAACGTTGCTTTTCATTTCCCTAATGTTTTTGCTCATTTTGTTGCCAGTAATGTTCAATCTGCATGAAAAGAAACAGTCTCTCCTGGAAGTGCAATTTAGAGATGTAGCAGACCAGAAAACTAGTGGCAGGAAGCTGACTGTCACTGAAAATTGAACAACTGGGACTCAAAATCTAGTGGAAAAGCAAAGATTAATGGGAAGTAATTTGTTTACACGCAAAAATCATTTAAGGCAAAATTGTACCTCCTGGAATTATATATTAAAGCAGTTTTATTATTGCAATAGAACAATATGTAATGTTTTGCTTTTGAAAAATATAAATAAATTACTTTCAGTTGTGGATGGGCACTTTATGTGCTGTCATGGATTGGTATAAATAAGTGTTTACACAGTCTAACATGGGGAAGCATGATGTTTTAAGGAGTGCTCAGATTTTACCATGAGTTGCTTACTTTATATTCATACATAGGAATTACTTACATAAATTGTAAATGAAGTCTTGGTTGCAAGAGGCTGGCTTGAATCTTTGCTGCCAAGAAAAAAAAATTAAGACAACACTACATTAGCGATGTTACTTTTTGTACTGCTATATACGTGAGCTGAATAGACTTTTTTTAATTTGAACTCTTGCTGTATGTGAAAAAAAGGATTTTTCTCTTTGCTTTCTCTTGCTTTGTTTATTTGAAACAGATAGATCGTGTTGTTTTCCCCGACTTAAACCTTCCTGAAATTTAGTATCACTGATTACTGCCTGGATTCACCAGGAAAGAGAATTCTACCCACAGCTTATTCACTAATTTCCTTTCACACCCACCACACATCTGCACTTGGGACAACAGGAAATTTTAATTAAGACAAAACCTTTTTGCATGATGATTTCATTTCCAAGATAAATAAAAGCAATCTGGCAGCAGCCCTTTGAAAGGAAGGAGCCTGTTTAGACTTTCTGTTACATACAGTTGGTTGTTCTTTTCGTCTGCTTTCCTTACATCTTTTCATTTCTGCCATGAGTTTTATTGTGCATGAAATTGATGGCTGGTAGCCCTGATTAAAGCCAGGCCTGACACACTGAGGTGCTGCACTGAGGTCTTTCATGTGAAAGACATGGCTCACTCTTTCCCCCCGACTAAATATTCTAGATATTCCACTGCTTGCTATAGCTTCCTCCCACCCACTCTGTCTGTTTGGACTACTGGAGGTCAAAAGGCCGTGACAAAAATAGGTCTATGCTTATTTCACACATCAGTATGCAGTAATCATGTTTAGCACTGGGGATATTAGCTGACACTAAGCAGCAAGAAGGTCCAGTAATAGGGTGATACACATGTGAGGGACCAATTGGAGTCCATTTAATGATCTGGGAGAAACTAGGTGTCTGACAATCTTGAGAGAAAGAAAAAAATTGGCATCAAATGCACCTTGTGACTTACTGGTGTGTACAGGTTCCCTCCAAGCACAAGTTACTATTTCAGCAGCAACTGCTTAGTTCATCTCAGTGTGGGCATAAACACTCTATGTACAAGTGCTGTACCTTTTTCTCTTGGAGAAGGGACATTTACTGGGCCCACTCAGGTATTAAAGCTGAATGTGAGCCAGAGCTCTGAGGATTTCTGCCATTCCCCACTGACTGGGTAGGTGACCTGCAGCTGGATCTTGATGTAAGTGGCAGTTCTGCCGTTCCTTTCAGCAGGACCAAATGCTACGTTTCTAACACTACATGGAGTTGGCTTTGAAGCTTCCTAGGGACCTCTTGTAAGTTGGTCCTATTTTTCTTTAATTAAGCGAAGTATTAGAAAAAAATGTTTTTTCTTTCTGGAGATGCAGATCTATTTATTGGCAAATGCAGCAGAGAAATTAAATTTTTCTTTGCTTGACTTTTGTATATGTCTAACCCTTAATTTCACGCTATCACTTGTACTCAAAAGAAATTAAATCTCATTGTTCAGTCTGACTGATTTGTCACTCTGGAGATTGCTGAACTTGACCCATCCCTCATACGTCACCATCAGATATCAGATGACACTTTGGGCTCAAAATGTTACCAGGCTCCTTGGAAAAGGAATAGACCAAGTTTCATTATGCATACTAACTGTAATTCAGCCTCCATGGAATGACTGCACTGTGGTGAATCAGGTGTAACACCCTAAATTTAGTCACTCTCCACTTAAAATGACAGATTTTAAAAGGTGTATTGGCCAATGCTGAAGAACGTTGATGGGCTTGTTCATGTTCTTCAGCTGGAGTACATTTGCAAATATTTAGCATGCAAGCCAAATTCTGACAGAGTTCAAGTTTTATGCAGCTGTTTTCTTCAATAAAGTTTTCATTTTGATTCCGTTTGGACAGTTTTCCTCTTTCTGCTGGTTATTTTCAGTGTCAAAAGCCATCAGTAGAATGATACATGTCCCTGTGGGTGAAATTTCATCCACATAATTCGGTATTTTCACAGCATTACTCAGCTGGGCTGTTTTATTACGAGGAAAATGAAACTTTGAAAACATTTCCACCTCCATAACGTACTTCTTAAAATTTAAATGAAAAAGAAACACAAAAACCCAAACAAAACAATTCCTATCTGGCAAAAGCTGAGTCTTATATTCTCCAGGCATTGTGTGACTACTTAATCATTCTTTGAAATAACATATAAGACATTAGAAATTTGTTTGTGAAAACATAAGAATGGCTCTCTGACTTCCAGTGTTCTGTGTTTGCAGCATCCTGTGTATTGTGTGAACGTAGTTGGAACACAGAATGCACACAATCTTATTACTGTCTCTACGGATGGCAAAATGTGCTCCTGGAGCCTGGACATGCTCTCAACTCCACAGGTGGGTTTGTTTTCACCTACACGGCAGGGGAGAACTGCCTTTGGTAGAGCAAGATACCTGCGCAGTGAAACACAGCTCCTAAAAGCCAAAATCTCACATCCTATACAAACTAAAACCAATGGATGCGCTTGAAAGAGTAAAGCTTGCTTCCAGCAGTCTCTGCTAAGAGCCAAACCCCATTTCCTTTACCACAAATCGTGTAATTATTGTAATACGTTAATACATAGGTCAGTTTCAAGTGAAAATGAAATAGTCCATTTTAAAGCAGGGTAATTACAGAAGTCGCCTGTGGTATAAATTGCCCTTATTCCTCAGCATTGTTTAACAAATATGGACTAGATTGCACTGCTGCTGAACACACCCTAGGCACTGCAGGTTTCCAAGGCACACAGTCAGAAACTCAAAAACTTACTTTGCTAGCAGCTTTCAGTAACCAAAGGAACAAACAATGCAAATCTAAAGTTTTAGAATTAATTCTCCCCCTCTGAAATGTTTGCTACTATTGTCTGTTTCCCCCCTCCTCTCCTTTGTATCAGAAATGAAAGGAAACACATGAAAATTGTCCAAACCACTAGTGATTACAATAATGGAAACTAAACAAAGAATCCAATGCTAAAAAAGGTGTATAGAAAGCATCTTTTAAGTGTTATCTTCTGAAGAAGTACATTTTCTATTCCAACACATCACTCATTTTTATACACAATTTCTTAGAAAAAATTTAATATCATTTTTACTAAGCATCATGGGATCTGATCTTGTTTCAAAATGCTGCATAGAAACTCCCAATAATGATTCCATTAATCATGCACTGATGTGCAATTACTATTGAATTATTTGCTTTTCAGTATTGACACAAGAGGTGGGACTCCTCTATCCTAACCTCAGCCATCTAAAAGTTGATGTGTGAAGTCTAAGTTAGAAATTTTCTGTACAGTTGAGGTAGAGAGAGGCTGGTACTTCTGGAGCATGACTCATCCCATCCAGGTGTGAAAAGCCATTTCAGATACCCACCCTGGGACATGGAACTGTCCTATCTTAGGGTGGAAGAGTATTCTGGAAGTCATCACATCTACTCCTCTATTCAAAGTGAGGCCAAGTTCAAAGTTCAACCATGTTGCTTATGTAGGGCAATGGTGTGGGACTGGTAGTTGTTCCCTGGGACTGCAAGAAATCAATACTCTTCCGCAACAGAAATGTAGGCATCTAAAATGGCCCAGGCATCTATGTTCAGGCACCCCAATCCCTTCCACAGTTTCTCATTTGAAATCAAGAAGATAAATCCCATCCCGGCATATTACTGGAATACTAAAGTCTGAAGCACAGATCTGTGAACATCTGAGTTCCAGTACCTCATCACTCAAATGGAATTTCCCTGCTCCAAAACTGGCTCTCAACAAGGATGGGAACACACCCCACATTACACTGAAGTTTGGCACATGGCTCATGGTGATCTAGAAAAGACAGGCACAGGACTTGACGTCAAGCTACATGCCATAGCTTTAAACTGGGAGGAGTAAAGTGTTGCTGATGTGTGTCAGTCTGAAACTTTCCAAGGACACAGCTCCAGAGCACTTGTCATGGTGTGGGCGCTGGGAGCAGAGAGGCCACCACAGTCTATGGTCATGTCTCTGCAGAGACACTAAATGATGATCTCACCCCAGAAGATTTTAACAAAAATATATGATCTCTCTCCCATATTAACAGAATTTCTCTCTCTCACTCACATGTTTACAGAAATATGGGGTGGTCTCCCAATGCATTTTCCATGCCTTGTTTTGCCTTTATAATTGAACCAAATTTATTTCAAAGAAAAGTATAAGCCAAGCAGAAGTATTTCTCTGTGGATTTGCATTGCTCTCCTCTCACAGGGATACCCACTTCCTTTACAGCAAAAAAACCCTTTTGAGAAAAACCCTACAGGCTTTGGCCTTAGAAGAACAGCAGCATAGACTTTTTAAACATAGAGAACATAACCACTTAAATAGCTAAAAAATGGAAATTATGAAATCATTCAGGCCTGTTGTGGATTCTTGGGTTACACCATTTAGGCTGAAAAACTAAAAATTGTGCAAAATCTGCTCAAAGCATACACATCTTGCAACAGCCACAAACTTGTATGGTGATTGTATATGCAATTGCAAAAATGGGCGTGCTGATTTACTTTAAAATATAGCTACCAAATGAAAACAGAAAACATTCCTTCTGGTTTGTTGCTTGATGGTAGAGTCTAGAGGGAGTGTTTATGGTTATCTCAGAAAATCCCTGAAAAGCAATGCTTAGAATGGGGGTAGTGACAGGACCCCAACTTCTTCATTTTGTTCTGCAAAGGGACAAATAACACAGTGCAATAAATGCCTCACATACTCACAATATTACATGTGCTTCCTGACAACGGATTTCTAGAATGTAAATAGAAGGGTATTGCATGATTTATTAAAGCCTGAGGCTGGCAAATGTAACCATTAAGGTATTATCTTTAGTTTCTGCCCCATTAGATTTTAAATTCTCACCTGTCATCTCTGGCTGATTTAAGATGATGCAGAAAAGACCAGTGCCTTCATGCCAGTCTCATATGTGTGACAGACAGCATTGGGGATGGCAGGAGCATCCTGGTTTGTGACATTGCGTCTTCTCACAACATCTTAGGTAGAAACCAAAGTCCTGTGACTGAGTCAAATAATTTCATCTTCCTCTCCTGCTACCCCATGTAATATTTAGAATTTAGTTATAAAAAACCCAACCCAGAGTAACAAAAGGAGGTTCCCAGCATAATAACAAAAACCTGTTTTGGTAGGAGAGCATGGAGCTGGTATACAATAAGTCCAAGCCAGTGGCGGTCACAGGAATGGCTTTCCCAACCGGAGATGTCAATAACTTTGTCGTTGGCAGTGAAGAGGGAACAGTCTACACAGCCTGTCGTCATGGAAGGTGAAGTTCAGCATTTTGTACTTACAAAACATTGTGTACCTGTGTCGATGAGAGATAGCCAAGTGTGTGTGGAGAGTGTTCCATGTTTGTTTCTCTTGGATGAACAATGTCTGTACTGCTCCTGTGACCAGCACAGGAGCTGCCCAACTTTGGGCATCTGTGCTACAGCCTGTTACACTGGGACAGTTACCCCAGGCTCCCTGGGTAGTTGGTGGGTAGCAATGATTACTCTTAAGTTGACTTTGTTTACCTTTTCCAGTCATGTGCCTGAAGAGAAGAGGACTGGGCCCTCAGAAATGCCTCTTTCTCACCCATGAGATGAGATGATGAGATGAGATGAGGTGGAGGTTTACACAGCTGTATACAGGTTTATACACCTAGCTGAGATGCAGATGTCTATGTCTGCACAGGTCTAATGAGGGCCTAGGAGACACTTCTGTTGCAGTGTAGTCAGGCCTAAACCAACATAAAATGGTAATCTGCTTTATTTTTTAACCATTTTCAGGTCCATCTTCAGTCTTCACTGGGATAAATCAGAGAAAAACTACCGTCGGCCTGGTTCCTTTAATAACACAAATGCAGCCACAGTGGGTTCTAGAGAATCCTGTGCTCTCCCACACATGGTGGTCATGCATAACATGACCCAGGCTGCAGTTAGATACTGCAAGCTCCCTGTTTT
Organism: Illadopsis cleaveri; assembly: GCA_013399915.1. Lineage (NCBI taxonomy): Eukaryota > Metazoa > Chordata > Aves > Passeriformes > Timaliidae > Illadopsis > Illadopsis cleaveri. The sequence continues at coordinate 144,888 of VXBB01019259.1, forward strand.
GCACCCTGCAAACCTGCAGGATGCTAGTGCACTCTGTTAGCTTCCAGTAGTAGTTTTGTCTCTGGGAAACTTGAAAGGCTTTTGTAAAGAACAGACTTTTTCCACTGACAGACTTGGAGCTCATCCCCACCAGTAGTTTGCAATGTTCTCTAATTCATATTTTATCATATTCTGAGTTTATGCTGACCAAAAAGATGTTGATGCAGTGGTTTAAGATTGCGAGGCTTCTATTACACATCCCCAATGTTTTATAAATACTGTTTTACAAATGCTTTGTTCAATGTTTTTTATTTTAAAATATTTTTATTTTAGCCTGACCACTGACAGTGTTGCAAAACTGTGTATATTTAAGCATATGCTGATGGGCTGTGTGGCGGCTCATGATTTGAATGAATCTTAAGCTGCTAAGATGAATGAAACATGCCCAAAGGCATTTCTCACTTCTGAATTTTCAGACTTGCCTGGTTTGTTCCTCACAAGAGGAGGAAGGTGCCAGATCCTCTTTTTAGCACACCTTTTTAGAAACCTTCTACTGACCATTGACAAAAGCTCTTCTGCTCCTGCCTGTCTTTCCTGGATCTTTCTGCTATCATCCCTGGTTTATTTCCAGAGGCTCCTGTGTCCTTCAGCCCAGCACAGGGAAGAGCCATATGTTATTCTGGAAAAAGGTGTGTCAAAGCACAGCAGATACCCAGGATGGTCTCAGTGCTCCAGAACTCCCCATACCCCACTGACTACGTGGCAGAGAGCTGGGATAAAATAAGAGGTGTCCTTTGTGTTCAGCACTGCAGGACTCAGCCTTGCCCAGCGCATGCTGTGAGGTCTGGCAGGGGAACCTTAGTGAGGCCACACTGTCTACACAGGAGAGGTGAGGGGACACTGTAGCAGCTGGATGAGAGACCAGTTTTCTCTGGCACAGCTCCATATCTCCTTTCAGTACACTGTACTCACACTGGCACAGGGCTGACAGGCTCACCACAGCTGTGGCTATTTTTAATGTATATTCTTCTACTCGCAATTTTCCTATAATCTAGCTAAAAGGGTAATTTCATGATTCCCTTTTCTGTGTACACTGTGAGACAGCATTGACAACTGATCTGGCATCATTTGCTCCAGGAAGAAGAGAACGGTGCACATTCTCTCTTCCACAATGTTTAATGTGTACTTTTCCTTCCTAATAGCTATTCTAGCCTCTGGCTGATGAAATGCACATCTCCCCTTTTTCAAAGTAATGACTGTATGATACCTGATCACAGGATCAGTTCCTTCACTTCTTATGAAAAAGCATTTGCTTTCTAGTGACTTGATTGACTGCTGTGAAAATTTATCTTAGATACTTAAGAGAAAAAGAATTGCCCATGATAAGTCATTAACATATCTGCATTTTTATTTTAGTGGTTATTCCTTGTGATAATGGCTTACTCAGAGGCATAAGCTACAGTATAATTACAATTTAGAATTATTTTATAATTATACAGAAATGTTATTTCAGTCTACAGAGTAGACAGTGTATGTAGAAGTGAGTAAGGTAAGTCTTCAAAAGTAAGAGAAATTCTCCCTGTGCTCGATTCTGAGCATTAATTTTGCCCACTGGAGTAAACCTCTGCAGGCAAAAGCCTTAGCAGAAGGAGAGAGATTTGCAAGTTAAATAGAACTTTAAAAGGAAACAGGAACTTAACAGTAAAGAAAAGTTATGTTAAATCACTAGGTGGTAAATTGCTCTCTGCATGTAAATCTTTCTTTTTCCTGCAGTAAAGCTGGCATTGGTGAAATTTTTGAAGGCCACCAAGGACCTGTCACAGGAATCAATTGTCACATGGCAGTGGGTCCAATAGACTTTTCTCATCTCTTTGTCACATCATCATTTGACTGGACAGTGAAATTGTGGACCACAAAGGTAAGAAATCCAAGTTGGGCTGTGACAAGTAATGCTACTTGTGAAAATGCTGTTGTCAGAAATATTTTAATACTGTCTATCAAGTCCTAAGAACCAATTAATTGAAAGGCTGTGGTTAGAATGAGCACAGTGATAGAATTGTAAGTAAAATATATTACTAGTGTAACCTCAATCATATTTACCCTGGAGCATGCCTTGCCCTTTAGTGGGCCTTCATTTCAGTATTAACCCTGGTGCTGAGCAGTTTCACAAGGTGAGGAGATGAGGATGTCTTGTATCCCCAACCATCAAACAATCCGTTCAGCACTCCCTGTGCAGGTTAAATTGCAAGGCTAATACTATGCACCGTGGTGGCGCAGGAGCCAGAACACTTTCCTCTGATAAAGCAACAGGGGAAGTGCACGTACAACTTAGTGCAATCAATATCACTTGTGAAATTCACTGCTGGAGGAGACTCTGATAGCCAAAAGGTATAAAATGTCCCAATGACATTAGGCACTGGAAGCAGTGAGGAAGTACATGCTGGAATTTACAATCATGACCACCAGGGATGTGTTGCTGACTACTCTGTGGCTGTCTGCCTGTGACCTCTTTCAGAGAGAGCACCAGAACAGCAGAAATGTCACAGTCCTGTGAAACTTTGAAACCCCAACACTCCATGGGAAAAACTAAACAGACCAACCTGGTTAAACAGGACAATGAGATGTAAAATCGTAATTATATAAGTCATCTAAATTTTTTTTTTTTTGTATTCCAGAATAGAGAAATGCATTCCAAATGTCAGATTCTTGCCTTAACCAAGTTGGTTTTATGCCTGCATTTGGTTCACATCTTGAGCTGCACCCAGCAGAGTTCCAGTACTGGAAGCTGACCCCAGTCAGGAAGTACCTCAGCATGTGTTCCTCCAAGACATCAGGGCTTGGAGATGCTAGAACAGATGCATAGCAAATGTAAATATGAAAATGATCAGAAGGGCTCGTGTGACAGCCTTGTGCTGGAAAAGGAAGCAGTTACCTAGATGATAACTTGAATCAGCTTCCATAGTAGCTTCCCAATGCTTTTGTTAATGGCCTGATCCAATGTGTGTGCTAATTAACAGGTATCTTTTCCTAATCAGCAGTGACCGCAGCTGATGGTTTTGCCTTGAGCATTACACTTCAGGAAATTCGTAATGAGAAAGGTGCATGATTTACCTAATTCCATGTAACTATATACATCACTAAACCCAGCCTTAACCAAAAGTCGTCCAGAGGAGTGGACATGGGCAGGCTGGAATGGGTCTGGGATGGCTCCTAGGTAGTAAATGTTAGAAAAGGCTGCAGGATAGCCAAGGGATGGACAGCTTAGACGTTGGCTCAGTGGGGCTAGATAGGCCATTTGGTGTGTGAGACAAGGGAGTCCTGGGCAGTGGTGACTGGGAGCAAGGGAATACTGGAGTGTTGAAGCCAAAGCTGAGTGAGGGGTGAAGAATTTGTGGGGAGTGCAGGGAAGATGAAAGGCAAGTATTGAATTCCAATCACACATGTACAGAAACCTCTTGGATTGGTGTTTAACTGTCAGCTTGGGGCTGAATGTGGCAATAAGGGTCTCATTCATCTGCATCTTAAATGAAATTGCATTAAGGGATAATAAAACCTGATTTTTTATTTTAAACTCCTGGGATTTTAGAAGTTAGTAGTAACACTAACACAGCACATTTTGGGCACAAAGACACTGCAGATAGTAATACACAGTTATCTGTGTGGAATATTTCAGTGCCAGAGTGGTTGGGTCTGATTTTGTTCAAGGCAATCAGTTTTCAAAGAACCAAGCCATTTAAATTTCTGATATCTATCAAGCTGTGGCTCCTCTGGCAAGAGGGGCTTCCTGAGAAAGTTGTTTGACCAAGTTGGGCAAGCTGTGATGTGCATGTGACACACCACAGCACCGCTCAGAGCTGGAAGCTGCATTGCTGTTTTGGATCACTCACTTTCTTCTGGAGCAGATTTGAGCAGCAGCAGCAGCCCCAGGGTGCTGCCCTGCCAGCCACTGCCCTGTGAAAACATCCTCTGAGACACTAGACAAGTTCTTGAATTGTGATGAATGTTTTCTTTTTCACCCCATTCAACTGCATCAGAAGTTTATTTCCATATTGTCTGAATAATTTTCTTGGCTGGAGCTGCTACATATTTAGGGCTCTCTTTGTTCAGTTCTCGTAGTCAAGGCTCAGTCAATCAGTGGGCTCTGAAAAAAAAATAGTGGATTGATATAAAGTATTAAGTGCTTCTGCTGGGTAATAAGATTTTAGTCAGAATTGGTTTATTCCTTTAGTTTCTTACTTGTAAATTTAATCTCCCTATCAGCATCCAAAGCTGTATTGCTTTCCTGCTTCTACCAGCGTTGTCTGCTTAATCCTGTGCACATTATCCTCTTTGGTCATGAAATTCAATTCCTTTCTATTTCACAGGTTCAGAGTCAATGTCCAATTGTAAAGTGAACCATAAAAGCTTTGTGTTTATATTGTCTATTGATGTTGTGCAGCATCCTGGGGTGCTTACAAGAAAGGCACTTTCATACCAGGTATTTGACTGATGGATTGAAAGCACCATCTCCCTTAAAAACTTTCACTTGACATTTTATAATGTTTTTGTGGTTAACACATTTTCTAGCTAAAGGCAGTTCAACCAGGTGACTGAGAATAAGATTTTCACTAGTGGATGAATGAGTGTTTTGTAGATAACGTTAATACAAAGTTCACATTATCATCCATCATATTAGCCAAAAATCAGATCCCAGTGTGAATAGCAAGCAACCAGAAGCAAAGAAGGAAAAGAGACAATTTGCAAAGATAGTTACTTCATAACCATGACATTACCTGGTTCCTGATGAAGTTAATAAGGCTTTCAACTTGAATTCATGCTACACCATGTGAGCAAGTCTTGGATGCAGAGCTGTCAAAGGGAAGTCCCAATGTGAAGTGTCTGTGGAGCTCTGCCCTTAATTAGGCAGTGTCAGTACGATGCTTTGAAGAGGTAAAGTGCTAAGTGGAAATGCTAAGTGTTGTTAATTAATTAAACACTAATCCTCGTGAATGAATAGCATGAGGTTAAATAATGAAATGTAAGTATTGTTATTATTACAGCAATTGCTGTTTGGAGAGCAAATTTTTTGATATTGTGTCAAGAGATAGAAGCTATCTTGGAATTGTTAAAACATAGCAAAACATAAGCTGATTTCAGCTAAAGCTTAGAAATGGCTTGTTTGCTGCTAAGGGAGTATTAAAGGTCTGGACAGAGAGCTAGATTTTGTTAGCTTTTTCATCCTTCACATGCCTTCTTTAGCTCTTATCCTTCCACTGAGGGGAGGTGCTAAACGACTAGCTTTCTCCTCTTGCACCTATGCCTAACTCATGCTCAGATGGGCTGAGGTTGGAATAACTGTAACAACATTGCTGTATCCCCATCCATGCTTGTCTCCCTCTGCCTAATGTTTAAGTAATGATGGTAATGCCATAATCAGAAGGAGGCTCGGGGGTGAGCAGTAGGTGGTAGTAGGGCCACACCATAACCATTAGAAGGGTCTAATGGAGCCAGATGTCATGTGTGCCCTCAGTGACTACCCACTGTGTGTCTATGCTCAATTTTGCTTTATAGCAAAAATTTTGCTTTTTAGCACGTGCATCAGTGGTAGTGCCTTCCTTGTCCCTCTCCTTTGTCTTTTTTTTCTTATGCTCTTCACATGCTGCTCTTCTCTTCTGGTATGCTGTACTGTTCCAGTCTGCAGTCTCTTGAGTTTTTTGAGAAACCACATTTTAAACAGCAAACATTCCCATTTCTATGCAATGTGCCTTTACATATATCTCTGTACCTTGAATATCTTACACCCATGTGCTTGTTGACAACCTGCCTGGGTCAGACAACCCAGTCCTCCTGTCTCTTGAAGCAAATTACTCTACCAGTCATACCTTCCTATCAGCATGTAACTTCATACTCCATTGGTTTTCATTTGGCCCAGAGTTGAACACCATCTCCTCCAAGGTCCAGCTGAAGCCTACCTCTAGAAAAAATGCAAAGAAGCATATGGTGGTGGTGTTACTACAGGCAGGTACCTCTGCCTTCCCCAGAAGCCTTGTTGATAGGATCTGATTAGAGCCACTCAATAAACCGAATTCACTCTGATGGAAAAGGATGTTGCAGAATGAACCAGAGCACTACTTGATGGTCACCTTTGGCCATATCTTCTCATATTATCATGTAAGGCATTTTCACTTGAAGTTGGATCCTCCTGGATCTTTTATTATGTAGACCTTTCACACTTCAGTTTCTTATGCAGCCACTGGAAAGAAGTAACTGTACTGCATACATTAGACACCTCTTGGAGAGACCACCATTCCTGCCCACCACTGACTATGCAGGAGTCTAAGTCTGGCAGATGATCAGTTGCTGTAGCTTTTAGTGGCTTTCTTGCATCTGGGCAGCCTCAGGCCATATCTGAACCGGCAGATGTGTCAGCACTTTTGAGCTCCCAAGTCTGTCTTCTCATTCTGCTTCTCCCAAACCACTACCAGGAAGGAATCAGCCTCTTTATCCCACACCACACACACATATACATGTGCACCTTGATTTGCAGCCAGAATCCTGTGGAATCCTTTACTACTCCACCCTCTGACTGATTTTGGTGGGGCTCAAATGTCTATCTCAGGGGACAATTTCACTTCTCTTATTTTGGATACCTGACTAGAATGGTCTCTCTCACTGCTGCATTACCACACAAAGCTCCTTCTTTTCTCTTTGATAAAAGCAATTTAAATGATTAATTTGATTAATCACTGTCCAAATGTTAATTTTATCTGATTATAGGGAATGACAAAGGGTGATAAAATAGCATGCTGGGATTTCATGGAAATGGTTTCTCTGTGGTGTGAGTTCAGAATTTTGAGTTTGGTCCAAAAACAAGGCAATGAATGAATTTGCTTCAGAGCACACTTTCTGTCAAAAGGCCAAGCTGACTTGGGGAAGAGGGTGGAGTTGCCTGTTCAGACAGGATTTTTTTAGGTTTTGCCCTTTACCTCTGGAGCCAGAGGTCTGGCTCTCATCCAGCTGTATTTAAANAAAGGTATTTTCTAGGTAATTTTAAAGAGCAAAACCAAAGTGAAGTCAGGTGGCTTGAAATCAGTCCCAAGTTCTTCACTTGAAATGCTTCTCATTATTTCAGTTTTCTGTGTAGCCATATTTGATAAGTGTTAGGAATATATTCATCAGCTGGCCAACATACTTAATTTACTCACATGAAACATGGTGCTTCTTTGTGATACATTTTGTGAAGAATGGCACACACACAAATAAAACAGTCATCTAAAATACTGAGTTCTGAAAACTCAGTGGGCTAAACTGTATTTCAGAAAACCCTAATATAAATCCAGCTGTTGCAGTGAAAGCTTTATTTGCACATGGAAAGCAGAATTGGATTTCAGGAGCTTATATAATCTGTGCAAAACAAAGTCATCATTCCTTTTTTCCCTGAAATCAAAATTCCAAACCTCCCACTGACAGTTCTGGTGCGGAATTACACTGGAGGATCAAGCTCACATGGAATAGTAAAGCATTTCAGGACAATTATCAGTATATAAAGCCCAGGACTTCTTCCCTAATGGAAATTTTCTCCCACCTGCTTCAGGCAGCAATCTTTTCTCTGCCATGTGAGAGACTTTTGTTATTAGTAAAAAAAAAGGAACAATGTTCAAAGTCCTACAAGATGAAGTCGTCTTCAATAATAATTAGCCTCAAAATCATTGCTTGCTGACCCATGAAAGCTCTGCGGGCATCCTGGTGGCAGCAGCTACAAATACTAATCTTGATTGTTTAGCAGACAGTGCTGTAACATCAGGCTGTGTCAGCCATCCTGCAATGTTCCTCGTGCTCCTGCTTCCTGGCAGCTGAACTGCAGCAGTGGGGTCGCTTGAAAGCCTGGCAATTCACTGAGTACACACGCAATGCTGGGCCAGGTACCCTGCCATGAAGCAGCATTTTCCATTAAAAAGAAAAATTGAATTTTCAGGGGCCTGATACTGAACGTTCCTGTCAGAATCACAGGGGTGGGAAACGACTAAACCGCAGCTACATTATCCCGCTCCTCTCCTTGCCGTGCAATTTGAGCTAAACTACCTCTCTTTAACAACTTGAGGCCTGAAGCAGGGAGAGCAGTCCCACTGACCCCAGAAGAGGGACGTGCGGGAGCTCAGTGCATGCCGCTGCCTCTCCTGCAGGGCAGGAAAGCACTAGTGCACCGATCCACCTTCTCTCAAATCATCTCACTCATCCTCCAGCTCTGCTTCCTTGTCCCATCTGTATGGTTTATAAACAGGGAGTGACAAATGGAGGTAGAAGACCAAATCTGCCTGTCGGTGTTTCACTCTGTGTTTCCTCTGACCAGGATTTGGTCATTCTTCCATCAACATGCCTTGCTTATATTTCTCAGCAAGTCCCTCAAGAGCTTCCCTGAAAAAGAATCCAGGAATATAATAATATAAAGGTAGGAGTATGAACTACAGAAACTATGAATCAGTTTGCTAGGCAAGGACAGTAAGACTTTCTATAATGTTTTGAGCTTCTTTAAAGAAATTGAGCCATTTTTAGAAGTAGGTAGAAATTCCAAAAGAAAACAATGGTATTTCTAAAGAAGTCTCTTGACACAAATGCATAGTAGTTTAGGAAGAAGTGTTGTCCTGCTTAGACCATGTTTTAAATAAAAGAGTGGAAAATAATAATCAAGTGGAAAACTTTAAATAATCAAGTAGAAAACTTGATTACCCTTTAGCGATGAAGTCAGCAGTCTGAGGAAATACAGAACAAATGGAAGATACCTGTATAGGCTTTTCCAGCGTTGCTGTCTGCACTTGCCTCCAGCTTGATGTGGGTGAATGGAGCAGAGAATATTAAACCTCACAGAGTGGAAACCTATAGGCACAACTCCTGTAATTGTGGAGTAAGAGGGGCTCCAGATCAGGAATTAAACTGGATGATCTAAAATGCAGAAACAAGAATACACCAGCCTGGCCAGAAGGAACTAGAGACAAAAGTGAGCCAGGGAACACTGTAAGCCAGTCTGCCTTACATACATTCTGATGTTTTTAAAGTTCATCCATAGCAGTCAAATCTTTAAAATCATTTAAATTTACAGTAGGCATCAAGTAATGCATATTTATATCAAACTCACTGAAAATAGTACCTCAGCTAATATGCAGGGGTGAAGAGGAATGCCCTGATTTCTGCCTTTTTTTTTCTTTTTTTTTTTTTAAAGAAAATAAAAAGGTCTTTTTCCATTGGGTAAATGGAAAGGCATGGTAGAAGAGAACTTTTGAAGTCGAGCAGCACAGCCAGAATGTGTTGCACCTCTGCTGAGTATTTAAAGAGTTGAGAAGGATTAACCACATAAGTAGTTTACCTGTCAGTAAAACTAGCTTCCAGGCTATCTCCACAGATTTCAAAAGCTCTGCTGTTTGAATTTCTGATGCTCTTAAAAGACAAGTGCTGTCTGACTTTCCAAGTTCTTTAATTTTTTTCTTCATACCATAGTATTAGACATTAAGATCAGTTCTCATTAAAACCGCCTGTGCCAATCATCAAACCTTTTTTCCTTTGCTTCTTTCTTTTATACTCACTTGTGGCGCTTTGACTTTGAAGGAAACCACAAAAATGTAATCATCAGGTTATCTCCAGACTTGGTCTGCTCTCATAGCCCCTTTCCTTTCGGTCTTACCCTTGTCCCCTCCTCCATCCATAATAATTCCCACATGTTTATGCAAAAAATATTGGACTTTCTTTTATTATTGGCAATAAGGAAAGGCAACAGTTTCAGCATCTCTGCAAGAATAATAATTTCTAAACGTGAACAGTTTTCTGCCTTGTCTGTCTGCAACTTTTAGAATGCCAAAGCCCAATCAATGTAACAATACTACAGCACTTAAACAAAAGGGTTGTGGAGAGTGTAGGGATCATTTCCACACTCACTTCTTTCTCCCTCTTGCTACTGAGTCTAAAACTTAAGCCTGTTATCTTGCCAATCAAGTCAGTTTAGACATGATTCAGTGACCTAGTAGTTATCTGACAGTGAGGTGACACAACATACAGATTGGTCATAGCCCAGTGAAATGTTCTTTGAGTCCCAGAGGCTCACCTGCAATCCAGCACTGAAACTGACAGCCAGAAGGAATTTTAAAGCAGGTAAAGGAGTTTTTACTCATGTAACTCAGTTCAGGGTACCTCAGTTAGCCAGTGACATTGGGTGGCTAAAGCTGAGCATCCCCCTTTTGCTTTCCCATTGTCATCCTTTGAAGGTCTGTCCAGTCCTGGAAGAGGTGGAGCAGGCTACAAGTTGTGAGTTGTATAGTGCTGGGGTCTGTAGGATAATGATACCCTTTGTGGAGAATGCAGACAGGCTTTGCTGAGCCACTAGGGATGTACCTGTGGCTACTGCCTCTGATTTATGACATCTAGTAGCAGTTCCTGGGAACACTGTCACTTTTAAAAATGAGCATAAACTGAGCTAAATCAAGTCCCACAAATATAGTATCCAAGTAGGAGCTATTGGATAATCCTAGATCGCTGTAACTATTAGAAAATAGATTGAGGAGCACATGGTAGTCCAGAACTGACAAAATTCCTGTGGAGATCAGTCAGTCTGAATGAAAACCAGGGTTTCTTTGACTCCGTACAAATGGAGAGAGAACATGAAGGCTTACAAGAGCAGCAGAGCCTTATACAAAGCAGAAGACTTAGCTTGTCACCACAAGAGTATGGACAAGTAACCTTAAATATCTAATAGCTGGTGTTCTGAGAAGGACACCATTGAAGACGGAAAGGCCAAGACCAGAGTAAAACTGGATTTGATGAGTATTTGCCTCAATATTCCCAGCAGCTTTTAGTTTCTGCTATACTGTTTGCATGTTTTGAGTTGGCCTGGTTAAGTGGCACTGTCAGAAGGGAAACAATGAGCCTGGATTCAGCAAAACATTGAGATCTCTTTGAAGATGGAGAAGACTGGGCCTATAAAACACTGATCAAGCTCAGATCCTCTCCTGAGCAGAAGTTCCACAAGCTGTGCTCTGTCCCAGTTGCTTTCACATCATCTAGTCAGTGTGACTCTGCAGCATTCACCTTAAAGAAAGACAGAAGACTGTACCTTCCCTGTGTGTTATCTCTGCTGAAAGAGATGTCTTTCTTTGACACCATTTTGCAGGTTGTAATTTTGGGGGTTTTTTTAATCAATAAAGACTATAGAATACTTGGTCTCACAGAGATCAGGTTCATATAATCATAGAATGGTTTGGGTTGAAAGATCTGTAAAGATCATCTCATTCCCAGCTCCTATTCCCTGGTTTGTTCAAGGCCAGAGGAACAGACACTCTGCTCAGGACCACTCTGGCTCTGCTCTTTCCAAATGCCTGAAATACTGAGCTTGAGCCTAAACAAACATTAGCTTGTTCAGAAAGTTTCTGTGCCAAGGACTAATGAATCTGTCATATTTGCTGCACACCTAGAAAAATAAAAAGCTTGAATCAACTTGCAATACTGCACAACACTGATGACTGTTGTTAATATGGTGAGAGCCAGAAGTATGGTGTTTGGCTTATCATCTTTAGAATAGAAGATGATTGAGTAGAAAGAAATGGAGACAGCAGAGTGTTTGGTGCCACCACACATCTGTACAGCTGAAGGTGCAGTCTAGGAAAGTACCTTTAAGTGGAGCTGACACCCACAGAAATTGTGGCAATATGTAAAAAAAAAAATGGTTGTTTCATGAAATGGGCAATGCCAATAGTTTTTTCCATGGCTTTTCAGAAGTCAGATGCTAGTTAAAACCTGTGGATATGTATACATTCCTTTATATGGATAATTAGCTACTTCATGTGTGGCGCCTCCTGGATTAAAGAAAGTTCTTCTATGCAAATAAGTGGAATAGACTGGTCAGATTTTTAGGTGTAAAAAACCCCCTCTTTTATATAAATGCGTAGAATTTATTTAGGTGAGCTTCTTATTTCATAGACAAGTCTTATTTTCCAGACAGCCAACGGATACTTAAAATGTTCACTCTTCATTGTCCTCTTAAACAATGCCTCTATACAAACAGTGAGGATAAATGATTGACTTTGATAACCCATTTAAATAGATGAGAAAAAAAATTGGAATTGGTTTATTGCTTTTTCCACTAAATACTCAAATCATGTTCTTTTGGAATCAATGGCAAAACTCCATTGATTCTTTTGAGCTGTATTTTTACCCTACACTATTCTTTTTCAGTAATAAGTAGATTTAGCCCAAGTTTTTCTGAAGATACTGCTTTAAACTATTTTTTCTGTTCTATTGAATAACAGAGTGGGTTGATATTTAAGAATGAAAGCTCATCAAGTTTAAATTTCAGTTGTTTTATAATAATAGCCATATGTTAGTTATGGATTGTGTAGGTCTGAAGTTTTGGTAATTTAAAACTGCTTTAAAGTGACCTTTACATGGTTCCACATTTCAACATTTTCTAAAAGCAATCTGTATCGGTCCTTACTCATAAATCGTTGTATTACAAGATCTGCAGGCCTGGGCCTGTAGTAAGGAAGCAGGCTAACAGTAAGGAAGTCCTGTGAACATTTATACACACACTTAAACTCAGAAATGGAGTCTTCACAGTGAAATCAACGTAACTGCTCTCAGACCAGGATGAAATGTAGTGTCAACTTTTAAGAAAGGCCAGTTGCTGTTAGTATTGAAGACAGGGCACAAAGCAAGATGGACCTCATGCAGTTGTGTTCTTCTCTGGTTAAACAATGCAAGAAGACAAGGCAGTGTGGGAAATACTTTCTCTTTTTTCACTGGCAGCTAGTCAAGCTGGGAGGACAGTGGTATTGGGGGCAGTATGAATGTGTAGGTCAGCTCCACTGCCACTGCCTGATTTCTGCCATATGATTTCTCCCTGATTTCCCAACCACACTGCAGCTCATCTTGCCTTTTGGTTGGGCTCACAATCCTGCAATTTCTTATTTCTTTGCAGTGCTCCATGCCCTATTCTTCTTCATTAATTTCTGTGTCATTCCTTGCATGTCTGAGATCTTTCTCAAAAGCCGTATTATTCCTGTTGTCCACACTTTCCCTCTGACTTTCTGTCTGACTGAGTATATCCACTTTTATGGTAAAGCATTTATCATTTCATTTTTGATATTTGAGACTTTTCACTTCAAATGCCAGCACCTTGAAAGTGTTTTTATTTTGGTAAAAGGGAAACAGAGGCGCATCAGCTAAACCTATTTGCTGCACAACACGTGTACAGCAAGATATAGACTAGCACCAAATCTCCTGACCCTTCCTTCTAATGCCTTGGTCTTTAGGCATGAAGTGGAAAATAAAGTAACAGAATTAAAAAAAAATTTAAAAGTGCCATGCTCAAGATCAAAACAAGTTTTGATATGCTGACAAAAAGGAAATGCTGATTGAAATTTGCCCTGGATTGATTGATATCTTAATAGGCCCTTAACTTCTGTGGAATTTTGTTACTTTTCCCATGACATTAAATGTTAAAGTGCTGTATGTGCAGCACTTCCCATGAATAAGAAAAATACCATCCCTCTAGCAGTTGACCAGATTTCTTTTTTGTTTGGTATATTACTATCTTCAGTGCCCACCAGGATTTAGACACTTGATACATTTGAACCTAAATTAGGTGTTTACAGTGAAAATCCACAGTGCAGCCCCGGGAATCCATGT
>VXBB01019259.1:162422-188099 GCA_013399915.1 Illadopsis cleaveri
GCTCGGTACCTGTCAGGGGTGGGAGGGCCGACTGCGGCACCCCCGGCAGAGAGCCAACGCAATTAAATGCCGCGGTGCCGGCTCGGGGAGGAGGCTCCTTCCCTCTCTGTTATTCTAAGGTGCATTTTTAAAGCGCCCTCGTTCTTCAGGTGTTTTTTTATCCCCCACTCCGTTTCTTGCGCACGACGCTCCAAGCGCCAGGTTAGCGATGCCGGCCCTCACCCAGGGGGTCACACCTTGGCATTCCGGCCACTTCGCCACTGACTGCCAGCGGGGACCGGGCTCCTGCTGGTCTGCGAAACTTGTCTGCCTCTGTACTTATCCTCTGCGCCAGATTCTCTGGGGATTGTGACTTGGAAGGCCCGTGCCAGTGCCCCCAGCGTGTCAGAAACCAAGCGTGTGCCCCTGCATCTTCCCTCGCATCCTGCCTTTGAGTTGCTTGGTACCCCGCTTCAGTCTTTTAATGCACAAAGCATCTCTCTCACGTTACTTGGGGCTTTACCCCCTCACTGGTTTTTTGTCTTTAAACTTTGCTGTGGAACTTAAAGGTACAAATGCAAATAACAACTAAGTTTTCTTTTCACCGCTATTAGCTAAATAGTGGAGACCATTGGAAAGGAAAGGTCTCAAAGGTCTCACCTTTGAATTTCACTGGCAAAAAAAGGATTAATCAGAGCACTTTTAGAAAAGATTGAGACTGATAAACACTGTTTTTTAAAAAGTGTCTTTCCAAATGTGCCAAACCCCGTTTTTTTCCTCCTATTATTTCAAAAGTTTAAAAACACCAGAGGCTTAAACTGATACTGTTTTTTCTGGATTTGAGTTTCCCCCAGAAATGATTTTCACAAAACCTGTCATCACCTGAGGTCAATCTTAGATGGCCAGTAATCAGTTCTCAGCACAAAAATTGAAGTATTTTTACACACACAAGGCCTTCCACATTTTTACTTAATGTAATGTAAAAACTTAATGCAATGTAAAATTAAGAACTAACAGACTGTAAGAAAATAAAACACCACATATTAGCTGGCAGGTTTCTTTTTATGTCCAAAAAAAAAGAAGATGGAAGAGCAAGCGGCAGTATTTTCCTCCATACACCCTATTTTTTAATTTACTTTTTTTTTAAAGATTAGTTGGATCATTAATATACCTTTCACATAAACCTGCTATGTGTTTCAGTCAGAATAAAATACGGGTGCAGTTTATGGCTTCCAGTGAGTGGTACACGCCATAAATAAGCATGGACAGGTAAGAGGAACCAGCACCGGGCAGTGCACTGTCAAGGGGAGCAGCGAGGTCTTTTGAAGTGCTCGGAGCAGGAAGCAGTGCAGCCTTTTTAATTAGAGCACATACAGCTGGAGGATATACAGGAGGAGTCTCCTAAGAATTTATTTTGGGAAGGGAGGGACATATCCTTCAGGTGTTCTCATTAATGCAGGCTTAAACACAGAGCATAAAACCCAGCATTTTGAAAAGAAAAAAAAAACAACAAAACAAACCCTTTCCCCCCAAGTACCAGAGCTGAAATTGAAATCAACTGATGTTTTGCCATTTAACTCAAGGAGACCATAATTTCTTTCCAAAAAATTAGTCTGGACTGCTTGATCCCATTCCCATCAATAATAAGGCCGTACGTAGCAAACCGCTGCATGTTTTCAGTGTGTTTACATATAAATATATAGGAACATGAGAAAAAAATAATTAATTTCAAGCTTCATCCTGCTTTTATTCTGCATGCAAGGCCACCCCCTGATTTCACAAATTATTTCCGTTCTGAGAGGTCAAAATCAGCTCTCATGTAAGGATCAGACTGGAATTATTTTCATGGTATCCAAGCTTTGTGTTTTTATGAGCATCAAATTTGGGTCTCTGGACACAGAAATATCATTTGGTTTCCTTACTGAGCACTGATGAAACAAATAAAAAAATCTGTATGAATGATAAGCTGGCAGATTCTGAATAGATACGAAGTTTTGTTACGCAGGATAAGTAACAAAAGTATCTCTGAAAGAGAGTACTGCAAACAGTTCTTCTAAGCATGGTAACTGAAAGTGATGGTCGTTTGCTTTTACCCTCTATCTGATCGGTCATAATTAGCTAATAATTTTCCAGATTTCTGTAAATGATTATGCCATTTAAGTCTGCACAAGTATTTGCTAAGAAAAACTCCTTGTCAGCACTTCTGCCTTTGTAATAAGAGATCTTGAGACACCTATTTTTTAGATCATTATTACTTTTAGATGTCAGGTATCTGATGTCAAAGTATTTGTGAAGACAGTAGAAAATGACAGGTCTATTGCTGTGTTTAACTGCTGGCTATTGATAAAAATCTCTGTGTAAGAACTAGATGTGATTGTTATTAGTGAGTCCTGGCTTTGCTTAATTTGGGGAATAAGCCGCATTAATATTTAGGTATTGTTTTGAAAATCAGTTAAGAAAACACCTGGGTTTAGTTACAGTATGCTACCTTCAAATTTCTGAATCACAGCAGAGTTTCCACTAGTGTTGCTCTCGGCATTTATTGAAAACATTTTTCCTGAGAGCTAGATGCTTTCTGACTGAATAACTTACATCACTGGACTGTACCAAGGATTTAATCAGTGTAATAATTATTCTCAAAATCTCATTGCGAAGTTGCAAGGCTATTGGTGTACTTTGTGTTTATTTCCGCATATCAGATTTTTTTTGTTGTTTGTAATAGCAAGGAAGATCATCACGATTTATTTTATATCTGATAAATGCATATAAAAAGAAGTTGAAAAAAAATCCTTACCCACTCCATCATTCTTTTGCAAACTGAATATTATTTTTGTGGATCAATGTAGTGAGGTTTGCAAACAGCTTCAGGATAACAAATGCTCATTTCTTACCTATGTATCTGTAACATTTATTTTTTGATCAAGATTGGAGAAGATCTCTTAGTGCTTGATGAGTCTTATTTATGTATGAGCTGATACAAAACTGACTAACAAAGTTGCTTATTTCTTTTGTGTTATATCCTGTTCAGATGTTTCTCAGTTTTTTTGCATGCTGTACCTTAGCTTTTAAAGTGTGAGGATGGTGTCTATAGCTAGAAACAGGTAACAGATGTATTTGCAAGCAGGTTTTGACACTACATGGGCAAAAAAAGTATTAACAAAAAGCTATATTCTTATCATGCAGGTTTATCTGACTGCATCTTTCTTAATCTGTTATCTGTTAAAATTTCATTTCAAAATTGTTTAACATCTGACAAGCACCAACTTCAGAGAATTTATAAAGTACTTCAAATGTGATTTTAAAAACATAATGCTACCATTATAAATAAACTCTTACCTTGAAATCTAAAATAGGCATGTGTAATTTAAACTATCACTACTAGCAGACAAATCTATTTTACGATACTATGGTTTGACTATATTTCTCTCCATATCACTGGAGAAAAGGTTTTTTCTTTGGATTTTTAAAGACTGTTTCAGTATTGCTTTTTATTTTGTTAGATAGCTTTATGGATTAGTAACAGGATTTTTCAAAACCATCAGGTTTTGAAAAAAGCATGGGTTCTGTCTTGTGTCTGCCGCATTCGTGCTGCCTATTTTTATGTGGAACACTGAAAGAATGCTGTATGAACAACAACAAAAAGTAAACCCCCAAAAACAAAAACCTAAACCAAACCCCAGTTCTAGAATTACGTATTACAGCCTCCTGAAAGATTTTGTGAAAATTCAATGCCTTAAATATACACTGTATATTTGTACATGAAACACATATCTGTGATCTGCAGTTTTCTGAGAAACATAGCTAGTTAGTGGCTTAGTCCTCTAAAATGTGGCATTTAGCTGTTTGAAAAAAAAAAAAAACATTCCCAAATGTTATGAAATTAATTTTGGCTGGATTTTTTTNTCCCAAATGTTATGAAATTAATTTTGGCTGGATTTTTTTTTTTTTTTTTTAGAAATCTGTGATCACAGCACTTAAACTTGCTTGGTTTCTACTGTGATTTTTATCATGGATTAATGACTCAATGTCAGCTTAAGGCCATTGGCTCTTCTTAGGTAACACTCTCGGGTGATGGAGTTAGTGCATGCCAGCTTTTTTGGGTAATACTGCCTTGGACAGGACCTAGGCCTTGCACAGTGGGGAGAGGAGTCCAGTAGTTATTTGCATTAGAATGACTTCTTAGAGGGGGAGAGGATGGTATCTGCTTTCTGATTGGTATGTAGCATAATTTCTACATCATTCATCATTCTGCAAACAAAATCCTCCTGCATTTCTCGTGGGGGGCTCGGGACACTGCAGTGAAGCCCTTTGCCAGGGTGATGCTTTAGCTGTGGCAGAATCCCTGTGCTCGCGGTGCCAGTTGGTTTGGCAGCCTGGTGTCAGGGTTGGTGAGGGGGAGTAGGGAGGTCCATGGGGAGAGTCAAGGGAAGCACCCCTGCTTCCCGGTCCTTGTCCAGCTGCTGGCGTGGCAGTGCACGGCTGTGGCTGTAACGAGAGTCTCAGCGAGTCTGCAGGGGTTCGGCTTCCTGCTGTCACTCATCTGCCGTGACTCAATGAAGGCATTAGGGCTGAGGAGGAGACTGCCATCGGAGCTATACAATGTTCATTTTGAAATTACTTTTCTCCAGGATATTTAGACCTGTCTCACAACAAAAATGTAAAGCCACAGTCAGAGAACCGAGATGAAGTCAGCAAAATACTGGTTTTGTTAATTTTGCCAGTTTGTCAATGTTCAGACCAGAGTTTAATATGATCTGCAAGCTGCTTTCCTCCTGCTCCTGCTGCACTGTACTGCTAATGAGGACAGAAGAAGTACCTGTCACTCCTCTAAGAGCAGCCTGGACTCCGGTTCTTGTCCAGCTACCTCTTTTTAACATGGACTGTTCTCCATTCTATGCCCATTTATAGATCCTGGGACAGTCCCTTGTCATCTCACAATGTGACCGAAACCATTTCCCACCAGATGGATCTGGTGGAGGAGTTGTTTTTGCAGCTATCCTGTCCCATTTGCCTTGATCTAAAAGGCACTGAAACTAAAAAGCCTTGTTTGGAAGACTGTTGTGCCAAGCTACAGGCTCCTTGCTCAGGCAGATTCTGTCCTAGTAAAGGCAGCTGGGTGGAGCATTAGTAGGCTTGCAAGTTACTGTCATTTGTCATATGTGGTGACCTAAATCAACTGAGTGATCCACCTATCTGGGACAAACACCCACAGTTCCTTCCTCCTGCAGCATCTTTTGATGCCCTCATTCCAGCGTAGATGACAAATATTTCTCTTAAGATCATGTTCATTGCTTTCTTCATCCCACGCATTAACCAGAATCTTTATGTATTCTTGTGGATCACCTGTTAAGTTGGTTGACTTGGGGCAGGAAGGGGATTTAGGAATTAGACACCATTCAGGTGTATTTAAAGCAGAAGTAATGTCCTGGGGATGTAAAAGAGAATTGTGGGAATGTATTGTAGGTGTTCCAAAATGTCAGCTCAGCTGTTCTCACTTCTGCCATGTCCTCACTCTAAAGTGATTAGCTCAGGACTTTTCTGATGGAATACCGAAGTTTCAACCCCTGCATCTAGCCACAGAGATGAATATGGATTCAAAGGATGTGTCAGCATGAAGACAGAGATGTGTCTGCTGACCATCAGGTTATCTGGGCCTGAGTCAGAAGCCAGGGCAGGACTGAAGCCAGATCCTGCTCTCAGTTGGTTCTTGGTCATGTTAGTGACTTCTGAGAAAAAAGAAGATTTGGTTTTGTATGTTTCCAGGGCTAAGGGGAAAAGAATGGTTTCACTTACTGCCCTTTACTGTTCATTCCAAACAATCTCTTACTCTTCTCTCTTTTTAGCACGTGTGATCAAAATAACAATGAACCCTTTTGCTTTTTTTTTCCTCGATGAGAGTTGTTTGCTCCTTCCATCAATGCCAAGGGACTTTGACTCATCTGGGACATTCAAAACTGACCCCTGGGTTTGTAGGCAGTGTGATTTTATTGTCCTCCCTGTTCCTGTTTTTTCAACAGGTTCCTACAGCCAGTGTCACCATAGAAGGAGCGTCTGCCCTCAACCGTGTCCGCTGGGCCCAGGCTGGGAAGGAGGTCGCAGTTGGTGATTCAGAAGGCCGCATATGGGTCTATGATGTTGGAGAGGTACCTTTTTTTGGGATTCTTTTGTGGTTTATTTGTTTTGTTGGAGTTCTGTGTTTTGTTTTAAGCTCAGCTCCTGGAGACTGCCACATCCAAGTTTAAGAAAGAAATCTTATTCTTTCAGTGGAGTCCTCATTGAATTTGAGTTGCCAACAGTGTTAGTCGTAAAGCTACCTTGCAAAAGAGTTGACTTGTTAAAGTCTCATGAGAGAAGTCTATTTTGAAAGCTTCCAGTGGGTTTTTTTTTAAGCTGTTTTTTCAATAATGATCCTGTGGGTACAGTTGGAAAAAGTTAAAAGAACATAAAGAAAAAACTGAGGTGCAAAAAGAGGCAGTGCTGTTCTAAAATTGGTCCTAAAGGGTCCACCTTTTATACTCCAGTATCTGTTATTTTATGACTGGCTTATTGCTGTAGGTTTTGTCAGCACGACATACACAGAATGCATCTGTTCTTTTGATACTGCTTCATATGTCTGAATATTGCAAAAGTTCTAACAGGAGGAAATGACAGGTGTAATTTTGAAGAATGGTAGGTGCATGCGTGGTAGACTATAGCAGGATGTATATTCTGTGTCTAAGGATGCTCTCAATTCACCCCGCTACATCTTATAACAAGCATCTAAACTGCAGTGTGTTTGGCAGTGATGAATCTAACTCTTTGTGGATGAATGTGGTATAAAGTGTTCCATCGGCATTACAATCCCTTGGAACAGTTAAGGTGAATCTCTGAGCAATCAGCTTTTATGTAGAGAATTTGTTTTCCATCATTATCTGTGGTAGGATACTGAGATACCCATCTCTACACAGTAGGGAAACATTACAGAATGCATACATAATTATCTGTAACTCTCATAAAGTGATTTTATGGCCCATAGCAAAATTGCTTGTGCATGACTCATATTTTTGGATTTCTTTCACTAGTGCAGGAGTTGCCCTTCCTCACAAATGTTTGCTGAAACTTCTTGCCATGTTGTTAGCATAATCTCTAAATTGTCTAAGGTTTCTGTGCTCAGATTTCCATTGTCACACTGGCAGGTCAGCTGTTTTTATTTATTTTTCATTTTTGCATGACTGTTCTGTCTTTCAAGTGATATGACAGGCTGTGGAAATGTCTTTGATGACAGCAGTGTGATCTTGTCTGAGAGTCTAGACAGGCTGTAGAAATGTCTTTTTTGCATATCACACACCAAATCATTCATAGGACTGTTTACTCCTGCAAGCTCACCCAGAAGAAAATGGTGTTCTGTGCAGAAGTAGCAATATTGAAGTTTTTGACCTTTCCTCTGTGTAATAAGACGTCATCTTGCAAAATTAGTCATAGTGATACACTCAAATAAAAAAGAAAGACAGGCTTCTATTACTTGAAAAAGAAAACAGTCGTTCAACAGTATTGATTTGTGTGAGTCCAGTTCAGTGCTACATAAAGGGTTCTGCTTCAGGGATGTTGTGTGCCCTGCCCATGCACAGCCTCAGTGTCTCCAGCTCAGCTCCATATGTGCTTAAGTAAACCACTGGATGGATGTCTATCCACATGGCTACTGACAGACCATTGCCAATCCTCCTCTTCTGTGATGCATGAAGGAGCTCATTAATTTGTCTCCTGGTTCAGTCAGGCAGTATCAGTCTCTGTACTAATTCTGCATGAAATTTAGGAGAGGTCATCTGGGCTGCAGCACTGCTGGGGCTGCTGTGTTTTTAGTGCCTTTTTCTGGTTTAAAAGAGAAGGGTGCTCATATATTCTCTAGCCCAGCTGTTCTCACTGTAAAGCCTCAAGTGAGATGCAGAGATATTTTGCAGATCAAGAGCCTGGAACCAAGGGCATGTACAGTGAGTAGCAGCCTCTTGGGTCATTAAGCTTGTGGCCCAGTCTGTAAAGAGTACTTTGATGAGAGATCTGTCCTTAGCTGTCCTCAGGCATGATGCACAGGGGCTTCACAGTGCACATGCACTTTTGGAAGTGTCTGGTACAGAAATATGGCAGCCTTTAAGGATTTTGCTTCACTTCACTGTCCAGATACTAGCCAGTTTTTGGCTCAGCTGGGGTCCTCCTTTGACTGTCCTTTTTGTAGGGGCTTGATTCTGGGATCTGAGGGGGCTGGTCTGACAGTTTAAAAAGAAAAGTTCTTCTCCTGCCAGGCATCCTTAGCCACATCCCTCACTGCCCAGTTTTTGTGCAGGTAGCAGTGCTTGTCGCCACTCACATTGTGCCGAGAGAGATGGTTCAGTAGAGAAGTATTTATTTATTTGTTTGTTTTGTTTTCTTTGGGCTGTTTTTCTCCGTGAACTGACTCATGTGGGAGTAGATGAATGAGCCTGTGGCTGGGGTCGAGGGGTTGGGGGCTGGACTGTACAGCAGCCAGAAGCAGCTGACTTTCGTATTTGAGCCAGCAGTGTTGCAAATCCTGACACTAGGCTGTGAAAGCTGACCTTTCAGCAACAGCACTCTCCTCATCTCCTACAACGTCAGCTTCTGAAAAGGCCTCATCACTGGAAGTACTCATCTCTGCCTGGCTGATAACTCAGTGGCATCCGCTTGTTTGAAGGTGCATCTCCCTGATTTGGGAAGATGGGTGTGATTGCTTGCATTAGAAAGTCAGCAGGCCACTTTACAAAGACCCTAAATACACTCACCAAGACCATTAATGCTCCACTTATACTGCACCCTTTAAAAAACTTTTGTTTTCTTGTGACTATTTCAAATGTCACATTAGATCAGCTGTAATCTCATAAAGCACTGGTTCCATCAGAAGAAAAAAATACTATATATTTGTATTTTAATACAGCATCATATCCTTGAATTTCACCTTACTGAAAAACCGTTTTTCTTACCTGTTTCTTAGACAGCACTGACTTGGTGAATTTTGATCAGAGCAGAAAACATCAGGATAACAGCTATTAAGGAAAAAAATTAAGTGGCAGGAATTTTTCCTTTGATAGATTCATCACAGTTTTAAGGAACTATCCTAGAGAGCAGTAAAGTTTACTGCTGCTATTAACCCATATGGTATAAAAAGAAAACATGTGACCCAAGTGAAAAACTTAAGACATAAGGCCTAACCTTGCATCCTTTGTGAAGGTAAGGAGTGTGGGATTGGGGCTGTTTTCACTTGTGTAAGAATTTAGGATTTGGCCCATGTTGTGGTATGTTATCCAGTCATGGTCTTTATGACGACAAGAAATGTCAGACAAATTAAGAACATGGCAGGGTCCATGACCAGGGAGTTAAAAATAATGGTGACACTTTCACTTAGGCTATATAGTGTTATCTCCTTTGACTATGTACTTTTAGTTGTTTGATTTTGGCATCGCATCTGAAAATAACTGAACACATTTATTTTCACAGTGAGGGGTCTATTTTCTCCTCTATGCGTGTGCTTTATGCCCATTAGCATTAATGGGAGTTACACACACACAGTTCCAGAGGAGAGGAGACTTAAACAGTCCATATAGATGTGCTCTTCTGGATCAGTAAGCACTGTTTTAAAGAATGTGAATTATAAAATGAAATAAAAACCCAAACACTCAAAAATCTGATTGTTTCAGTGTGATGGGATCTTCTTAAACCTATATAACTTAACTAGTACATATAACCAATCACTGTAAATACATTTTAGTCTTTGTAAAATATAAATATTTTCAAATTTTGCTGGCGTAGTAGTTGTGATATTATCATTGTGATAGCTTGTATAATATATTTTAGCTTCTGTGGCCTTACAGCTTATTTATTGGGCAGCAATTTTTCTGTATGGTAGAAGCTGATTTTAACAGAACATGGACCAATGCCTGTAGATTTATTCACATGTTCAGGTGATTGATAGTTAGACCTAACTGCATGTCTGTTTAGCAGATATATTTTCTAGAAAGCTTGCTCCCATTGTACACGCTTCAGTGATGTTACACAGTGCCTGCTGTCATAAATATTCTCTAACAACCATGTTTGTTGCTTACCTGGCTTATTGCAAATGCTCTTTACAACCTTTGGTTGTAAAAGAAGAAGCTTCTCATCCACCTTCTATTATTTCTTTCTTTTTCTCCATTTATCTCTTCCAGGTCATATTGTGCTTTCACTGTGAGTACAAAGATATAAACTGTGAGTCACTGACTTCTTATTGATTCTAATAAAATATAAAATAAGTTTGCAGCGCAGGATCACAGAATTTGAAACTGTAATCACAAGAAGCATAATGCAGTACATTATTCTGTTAAAGTGGTTACAGGACAAACTATTGCATCTGTTAGGCAGTCTTTCAGACAGTTAGTTCTAGTCATGCTTTTAAAAGGCAACTAGTATGACAGGTGGACTGAAGAGAAGTAAGAAAATGTCTTTCTCAAGACCATCCGGAAAGGCTGGCTCTGCTAACAAAGGAGTTACCTGGGATTCTTTGTACAGTTACTACCTCTGTCCTTGTTTCCTTGCAGTGAAATCAGAATCATATGGATGTTTATGTGACTTTGTTAGGTTTCACAGTTAATACTGCCTTAAGCCTTTTTAGGGCTGCTGTGTTAGGTTGTCTGTGTTCTCCCCTATTTGCTCCATGATAGGTATTAATCCCATATCTCATTTTCAAGTACAGCAAGGGAGGAGCTGGTCACTGCCCTGAAGTATGTGGAGGAAGTGGTACAGTAAGGATACTGCGCCCGTGCCTATAAAATAATTTCCTTTGATTTCAGCAGCCTTTGACAGCTGCTCTGAGATTCTTAGGGCTCTAGACAGAAACAAAAGTATATTCGTGACCAGCTGTCACATTTCAGCATGACTATTAAGTCACTTGTTTTTCTGGCTGGAGTGGGGAAGCATTTGTACCTTTGTACTCCTGTCTTGTGATCCCTGTGTTTCACTATAGATTTTGTACAGAAAACACATATCCGGCATCTGTTTCACGCAGTTAAAAATTGCTGTAGCCCAGAGAGAGAAATGTGAAGCTAGGTTTTATGTCATGTAGTTATCCAGGTAGATTTTCCAGTAGGTTTGCTTTTGCCATCATAAAGCTTCTGTAGAGCATATATAGAGTTGGGAAATGTTTTTGCCACAAAAGCAGAGTTGAGGCTCGCCATAAAAAAAATTATTTTAAAATCTGTGTTGAGTTACAGGTATTCTTGGAACACAGACCTATGGCTCACGCACATATCATGACGGCAGATTTGAGCAATAATAAGGGGTTGTACTTACAGCCAAGTTTTATTCAAAAACATTCAAAGATTAAGTAAGACACAGTAGTTACAATAACATACACAATCCAGGCATAAAGGATAATTAAATTTCACCATTGATATTTCTGCTAGGGAGGTTGGAACCCTGGCCTCAGAGAATTTTAAAAACATGTTTTAACAAAGCAGAATCTCTTAAGAGTTGATGGAAAATGCAAAGAATTAAGGTTTTGATTTGCTTCTCTTTTTCCCCAGTTTTATGAGTTGAAAGATTTTAAAACTGAGTGCATTTAGGATTAAAAAAATACCAGAAACTTCAGCTTTTTCCTTGAATAATGTCTGAAATATTGAGCAGAACAAGCTCCTCGTCCCTCATCATTTCAATTTTGACTGATACAGTCTGTATTCACAAAGGGATTTTTGAAGTAGGTTAAATAAGAGCTCCCTAATGAAAAAAACGCACTAGTTTGAAATCAGTCAATTTAATTACTGTGTTTTATGAAGGCCATTACCCATTGCTGATTACTAGGGTGATAAAATCTTTAAGCTTTGGTAGCCTCCATAGGGGGTGAGCTGATCTAAGTAGAGCAAAGTCCAGTCATTATCACCCTAAATACTTATGTTTCTCATTACAATATTCATTACTTTAGGTTGTTGTGAATGCTTTGAGGTCTTTATGTAAGCACTAGTTTATTCCTCCGTAGAAAAACAATGTTGTGTTGATAAGTTAAAACCAAGTGTTTATATACTTCTGCAGTTTAAAATGAGGCTTAGCTACATCCATACATAGAAATGCATAAATTTATATCTCTGAGTATGAATTTCCCTATACACACCTATTGATGGCTGTTTGCTTGTCAGTGAGGTTGTATTAGTCTGATAAGAAATGGAAAGGGATATGAGTTACCTTGTTATTTCAGTCTGTCTGGGTACTTAAAGAAGCTGGAATGGAGGCTTATGTTCCTAATAACAATCTTTATTAGGGAAATACTTTTCAAGAGGGAAAACTGAGCCGTGATCTAATTAATCTGAGTTACCTAAGGCTGGTTGTTGAGGATTGGAGCTCTTTATCTCCAGTGCCAGCCTGGGCTCTTGTGCTTCCCTTTCTCTGCCACCTCTTGAGTATCATGTGGCATCACTGGCTCTCTGCCCTTCTCAATCTCCCTCATCATGGGTTTCAGACTTACAAAGCAGCTTCATAAAACTGATGTTGTCTAAAAGATCAAAACTTTGCAAATGCTCTTTGCACCTTTGGTTGTAAAAGAAGCAGCCTCTCATCCACCTTCTATTATTTTTCCTTTTTTTTTCCCATTTATCTCTTCCAGGTCATATTCTACTTGCACTGTGAGTGCAAAATCCCTTACTTTTATGTTTTAAAAAGTATTTTATTTTAAAAAAGAACTCTTGAAATGTGTCAGAGCGGGAAGTGGATCTGGATTACAGGGAGAGGAGAGTCACCTGTAGAAAGGGACAGAAGAACTTGGTGTAATTAAGGCAGGGAAGCCTGAGTCTGGTGGCAATATAGATGTTTCATGTTCTTGCAGAGTGCTTGGGGCCAGAGGAGGTGACCTAGAGGAGCTGAAGACATGCTGCCACCAACGCGTGTGGCTGCAAGCTGGCCGGGTATTCATTGGAGTCAAAATTAACAGAATATTTTTAACTGTCAGAAGGCTGGAGTCCCAGAGCGGGCAGAGATAGTGGGACAAACATGCTCTCAGAGTGGGACATGCCTGTCCGCAGGATTTTGTGGTATGCTTGTATGTGATGCAGAAGAGGGTCACTCTCCTACCCTGCCCGGATATTTGCTTGTTTCTGGCAACGACACTTTTCTTCTGTTTCTCTCTCTGGATAAATGGACACAAAATTCTACTTCCATTTTACTACTTGAATGTTACTTGTTAAAATTAATGGAGGAAGTGTCAGATTTTTAATGAAAGTACCTTTTTTCTCGTTTGTTGATTAGACAGTGAAATTAAATGGATATTAGTAAAAACAGACAGAAAGAAGGGGTGGGGGTTTAAAATGGTCATCTTAAAAATCAGTTGATTCTTATTCTTAGTTTCCACTTGCATATGATGAAATATTTCAGCAGTTCTCCAGAGATAGCTTAATAGCTCCCCAGAGAACTTCACGGGGTAAAAAGACATGAGTTTCCAATATGATACAAATATCTTTTCGAAAAATTTTTCAACTTCTCATCATGTGAAATAAAAACCTTGAGAAACCCAGTCAACCAACCAACAAAACTCTGGCCCTAGTCCTTTTTATTCATTTGCACACTACTTTTAAAGCTGACTTATGTTTCCTTTTCCTTTGCAAAGGCCCAGATCCTCCCCCTGTAGAGAGGATCAGAGAGAATAAGCCACATGTGACAGGAGTTAATCATGTAGCTTAATGCACTATTGGAAGGCACTCAGATAACGAAGTGATGAGCACGGCAGAAGAGAATCTGTAAAAGATCATTCTCTTTCTACACAGTGCAGCCTGCAGGAGGGGGAGAAGGGAGAGCTGTGTGTGACAGTCTTCCTGCTGGTATTTTCCTGCTGAGCTGGGAAGCACAGTAAAGGGCAAGAGAAAACGAGCAAAGGGAAGTGCAGATCGGATGTACCTGTCTGTCCACATGGACACTACTGGGGCTTCACTGCTACTTCCTCAGTTACTGCTTCTCCTGAAAACTTGTCAAGAGGCTTAGTGGAAAAGAGAATCTGGGTCCAGGCTTTCTATGGTAGCTGTAGCTCAGACAGTGGTTTCAGCTTTAGCTGCTCTGCACCCGTCCTAACCCTGTATCGTGGAACACTGTGGGGGAGCACAGCTGTACTCAGTGCATATTAGTAGTGTCACAGAGTAAGTATTTTAAATATCTAGTTAGTCTCTTGGGTGACATTTTCCCTGAAATTTTTTTACCCCCTTTCTGATGTAAAAAGAAATGTTACTGAAAAATGTCCATAGCTTCAAGTAGCAGAGAGTATGGAACAGGAAAATTGCCAAGTATGAAATTTAGTTTAAGCTCAGTTTGTGTGCAGCAATTTGCAAAATTCATAGAAATCTGTGACTTATCATTGTGGTGTTAAAACATTGCTGAGACAAGAGCTCCTTTGTATAATTAATTTTTTCAGGGGGCTTTTGTGGTTTCAACCTGTCACATCCAGTAGCACTTTTCATTTTGAGAATCCTTAACTATGTTTTCAATCTTTATGGATTGCAGAATGGTCTGTATTTTGAACATGAAAAAAGACTTAATTCGTGACTTGGAAAGTAACAGCTAAAGTATCAACTGAGGATAACTCTGGGTCTTAATACATCCTATTTTGCAGCTAAAATTCTATATTTTGTGTTTAATTTAAATGTGAAATGTATACTGCGGTGCCTAAAATGATGGAAGGATCTATGCGGAAATGGAAAAATAAAAATCCAGCAAAATAAAACCCACTGCTATTTCATGATGGATACACTCTTTGAGATCATGGGATGTGTACAAAATCTCAGAGAAGGCAGCAACTCTCCTGCTGACTAAAATCTTTATAAGCTGCTATGGTGAGAGTCCATTTGCCAACTGAGAGCCAGAAAGCTGTGGCAGAAGACCTTTACAGTTCCGGTTCTGCCAGGTTTCCTGGCATGAATCATGGTATGGACATGGCCAGCTTGGTCTGGATGGGAGGAAAGCTGAGCTGATTTATTTCTTCCCTGAGGCAACAGTCCTTCACACAGCTGAACTTCCAGGGAGGCACCTTTGCCAGTGCAGCTGCCCCACAAGCTGAAGCTCTGGTATTTCAACTGAGAACGATGGGCCCATTCTTCCAATCAATGTAGTTGTCAGAAGAAAAAATAATAGCAGGTCTTGGAAAGAACAGGTTGAGGGCTCCTTACTTTCTAGTTTAGTTCTTTGGTATTTTTAGGCTTTCTTGTGCAATGATGACAACTGATAAGATAATTTGGTAGAGGAGGAATCCTTATCCCTTAGCTCCAGATATTAAATGTCCTGAAACGCATGTAAAAAATTCCAGGACTTTTCAATGACTTTGAGAAATGACAATGGGAGCAGGACTGAGATCCCTATGGGAGGTGAATGGCAGGCAGCATGCCTCACTGTTTTTCTCAATCCACCTGTAAACTGATGGCAATACAGAAGAAGTGGAATGGCAGGAACTGCAAGAACTTTGTTACTTAGGGCATCACCTCTGTTGAAGCAAAACTGTGAGCTTTCCTCAAGCATGGCAGAAGCTCTTTCTGCTTATTAACTGTATTAAATCACTTTTGTTTCAGGATGACTGATGATTACTGAATGTTTTATCCTCTGTAGTTGATATCAAGTGCAGCATTTTGATACATTAGTTGAGGGAAGCATAATCTCTTTGATACCTTGGACATCATTCCTTCTGGTTAACTCAGGAGAGCCTAAGCCACCTCTGGTTTTAGAGGTGGAACTGTAGCATTGTCTACAATTAAAGATACTTCCCAATTCCTTGTTTTCTATATGCCCTATCAACCTGTAATCCTTCAGGCTGAAGTTTCCATAATTGGTGTTTGCTTCTAGCACAGGTTTTGTTGTTCCTTACTTTTTTTTTTTTTAAAGATTAAAGACAGTACCACAACACAAAATTAATAACGTGCAAATTGAGGGATTTAGTCTTAACTCTGACATTTCCTATCTTTGAAGTGTTACAGTCTGCAGTCTTAATGTTCTGTTAACATGCATTTATGTGTCACGTATGTATAATTTACCGACTATGTTTTATTTTGTTCTCCTGTTAGACTGGCATCGAGATGACTGATGCAGAGAAAGAGTACTAAGTTTAGAAAAGATTTAATGGGCATTCAAATGTTCAGTTCTTTTGTAGGCCCTTTGTACAGCATATCTTTGCACATTACATATAAATTATTAAAGTATCACTATTGTTAGCTTGGTATTCAAAACATTATTTGGCATCAACTGTAACAATTCAGAAGTTACTGTTCTCCTTAGAGGAAAAAAGTCAGAGTTTGCTTAAAATTTATTCAGTTTTTGTTTGAGTTGGGGGGTCTTGATATCAGCTAATATTTTGTCTTTTTTTACTAAGGCAGCACGAGTTAAATCAGACCCTGCTGGTGAATTGCAAAGAAATAAATCACAACAGACATTAATCTAGATGAGGGCTAAGTAATTAACTTCATAGAAGGGTGGTGTATATTGTGTCTGTGACACTAGACTGACTGCTGTGCATAGAATAAATGCAGTATTTAGGTTGCCTATGGTATTCCACCCCTTCAATTAAGTAAACAAATATATATAGAGCTACTCTGGAGTGTATCCTTTGTGGTCTAAACACTGTATCTTATTAAAATCATCTGCATGCAGTATGTGGGGTTTGAGTTCCTGCCAGTGGTTTCATCCATTGTTAACAGTGATGCTCGGCTCTCCCAAGAGTTAAATACAGTGGTACTTTAGTTATGTGGAAAGGGTGCTCTTGGTTACTTTGGTGGCCATTTCGTTGCATATTACCTCCCACTTTGTTTCCATCCATGTGTGTGGCATAGGGTGTTGCCTGAAAAAATATAGGCTTTTTCAGGAAATAAAATATCCATATAGGTTGAGAAAAATATCAAAGGCAGCCTGTAATTGATTCTAGGGAGCAAGACCAGGGCTAGAATAGGTGTGTTCCTGCCTGCTCTATGTGTGTTATCAAGATATTTAATATTTACATTTTCATATCTGTTTTCACCTCAACAATAATGACAAAACATCTGTTGAACTCCAGAAGATAGGATCAGTTCTAAAAGTGGAACTATAATAGTTTGTTGTTTGTATTGTAATCCTCATTCTGCAAGTGCTGTCTTTTACCCAGAAAATGAGACCAAGTGATTGTTCTATTTTTTAGAAATCATCAAGTTGAAATAGTTACAGTTTATCATCATGAAACACATTTTTACCTACAATGTCATAACTGCATTCAGATGTTAATCCATTGCTCAAAGTATTTGCAGCAGATTTCTTTTCAGCACTTAGAGATACAGGCAATATAGGTTAACAAAAGATTTGCTCAGAGAAAATACAGCTAAAACTACATTTGCCTGAAGCTACATTTATTTGATGATGCTGTTAAATTGAAGGAATATTAAAATGGTGATAAGCCACATTCACAAATAACTTAGTGTGAAATCTGAGATTTTAGTGACTAGTTCACCAGACTTGCTGTTGTTCACAAACTCAGATTAAACTGAGTATTTTCTAAGTTTTAATTAACTATCTCTTCAAAGAGTGTTTAATTTGCCTTTCTAAAAAATTGTAATAGCCACAGGCTATTTTAGAACATTAATTTTTATATAGTTTTTATTTTCTCTGTTAGATATGAGATTTTATGGCAAATACAGCTATGTGGAAGCAGAGACCAGTAAACAGAATTGTCTAAAATAAGATCACCCTTTGCCTCCAAACAGCAACAAACCCAAATGCAACTACTGAAAGATGCATGTTAATCAGAACATGTCTGACTTTTTTGGAGCGTGGTGATTAGCTATATGAAAGCCATCAATTTAGATCAAGACAAGCCTTTTCTTAACACAAAAATAAGAAAGCATTGTGCTTCTACAAAATGTTTGAATGGGTCACAGATTTTTGAACTGGGAACCACTATCACCCTTGGAGTGTATCTTGGACCACCATGCCGGCTCGTCTGCAAGCTCGTAATTGGAAACAGTGTGTGGCACTGGGGCGGCGTGGGCCAGCTGCAACCACAGCCTCTGGCAGATCTTCCAAGCCCTGGTGTAGCTGCTCATTGTCAGATTCTTCATTTACACCTGTGTCCACAGGACGTGTGGGTCAGAAGTGTGACAGGCTGTGCTGGTGGGAAAACTTCACCCTTTCACAACAACCTCTCAGTCAGTGACGATGCTGAGGATCTTCTTCCCATGGCTGTTTCTTGTTTTGAGGCTTCTGAACTCTAGGTGAAGCAAAAAAAAAGAGTGACTACTAAACTGGTGACTGGGATCACATAATAGTTTCAGCAGTGATCAGTGCTGCAGGTTGTGAGCTATTGTCTCAGTGACAGGTAAATAAGCCCATGAAGTACAGTCATTAAAAGGAAGTGGACAGGTTCAACGTAGACAACTGTGCTCCCTTTGAGCTTATAGGACACCGGTTCCTCTGAAGCGGAGGTGGCTGCTGCTGCTGCTGAAATTGCATGAGTTTGTCCACTCCCACCCCAAAGATTTAGAGGCTTCCAGGAAGGCAAGGAGCCAGAAATAAAGTGAAATATCTTCAATGAATAATTCATTGGCTGGAAAGTGGTTTTTTAGGGAAACTGAAGCTATACAGGGATTTGGACAAATTCAACTGAAACACTCTCAGCCATAAAAAAGATGGATAGGAGGGAAAAATACAGAAGTCTTGAAATATGCTGTAGTATCTTGTTTCAACCATCTGGATAGATTCCTTTAAAAGGCACATTAAAAAATTTGGGGGTTTTGTCTCAAAATCTTCTCTCCTTCTCTCCTTTTCCCCTTTTCCCCTTTTCCTTTTCCCCAGCTTTAAAGACCAAGTGTACTAGAAGGTGTTAATTTATCTGAAAATGAAATTGAAGTTGATTTGTATCTTCAGGCACTGTTGGTTTTGGTTTTTTTTTCCTGTTTGCTGGGGGAGCCCAGCACTGATTGACTCAGAGGACAGCACCAAGAGTTGTTTGGTCAGAGCATCTCCTTTTCCTGAGTTCTGTCACAGTGCTCAGTGAAGTTGCTAATTGCACAGTTTCTAGGAAAGCACAGAAATACAGCTTGTGTTTGTCAAATCTCTGGTGTATGGATTGGAAGGTCTGCACACAGAGGAAGTCTCTGGCTCCATGAGAAGGTGGAGGGGGCTGGTTTTGGTGAAGCCTGGTGCTGCCTGTGCTCCCTGGCGAGTCTCAGGGGCGGAGCACTGTTGCATGCCTATCAGATGTGCATAAACCATCCCCTTAGTCCTAGTGGGAAGCTGTTTTAGGGCAGGGAAGCTGACAGGTAAATGAAGTGCTTAGCTAGAGTGATCTCCCAAGAAACAGAAGCTTCAGTAGGTTCAAGGGCTCTGTGGTAGCACTGAGATACAGGTTGGTTGTGTACTGTATAAATCATGTAGAATGGTGACACATCAGCAAGACAAGGACAGGTGCTTGTCAGGAAGATCCTGGCAGCCATTTTTTGTAGATAATACTGGTTTTCCTCATTAGAATTACTGTCTGATGCAACCTAAACATGTACCATGATGTTAAAGCTAAAGCAGTGTGAGTAATTCAGTCAATTAATTAGGTGTGGGTAGCATTCACCTTTCATTGTAAAGAGATCAGAGGAAAACACTTAATAGCTTTTATGCTCTTGTTCTGCTCCATACCTTAGCATCAGTTCATTCAAATAACCTTCTGACCCAAATAAGTTATTATATTAAATTATTATGCTTTGGTGAACATTTCTACCCTGCATCAACATCATGACATGAAAGTTAACACATGTTGCTTTGTAGTAACTGGAAGTGGACAGAAAATTTGCCACGAGTGAGGAACACCCAGATAGCTCTAAACCTCTGCCCTTCCTCCATGGAGTATCTCCTCATTTCTTCCACCTCTGCCTCAGTATTT
This sequence comes from Illadopsis cleaveri, assembly GCA_013399915.1. Taxonomy (NCBI): domain Eukaryota; kingdom Metazoa; phylum Chordata; class Aves; order Passeriformes; family Timaliidae; genus Illadopsis; species Illadopsis cleaveri. The sequence goes on from VXBB01019259.1 coordinate 182,269, forward strand.
GCAGAAAAAACATGTGCAGAAAAGCTGAGAGGGAGATTCCACAGATAGACCCAGGTCTGCAGCACTTGTGGGTCTCAAATGCGCCCCAGTGAAGGAACTTGAATGGAAAATGACTGGAAGGGGAGCATTAATCCAGAGAAGAATTTGGAGTTTGTGGATACTTTTGTTTTTATTTGTGGTCTTTTCCTGTGGAACTATTGTGGTTTAGTATTGAGGCCTCTGCAGAAAGAAGGGGTTGGGAGAATAAAAGACAATTTTTCCTTTGACTTTATTATTGCCAAGGTTTCCCTCTGCATCCCTGAGGAATTTATATTGGAGAGGTTTATCTATTAACAGTCTATTAGCAGGATTGACCCCTTGTTGAAAGCATGATGCAGTGCATGAGATTAGATAAGGTAAAATAAGATGAAGTTGTAAGGAATTGACTTGCATGTGGATACTGACTATTTCTTCCTCTGTGCTAAAGGTATTGACTTTGGTAATTAATTGCTTTGTGAAATGAGTCAGTGGAAATGGCCCAGACCTTGCTGACATTGTCAGCTAAAAGTAACACATGTAATGCATACATTCCTGGGGAGACACTTCAAGTTTGAGATACCAAGTTGTTTTAATAGCCTGGACTTTGATTTTATTTGTCTGTGGCCATGCTGTGGAGTAAAGGCAATTAAATTATCTCAATGTCATAAATATATTTATTTTTTTTCTTTATAATGATGTATTTTATTTTTCAGCCACTTAATGCAATGTAATGCTGTTAAAGACTTTACAAGACAAGGAGCAGTGATATTTTATTAAATTCAGAAAGTCCTTTGCCTAGGATATTGCTCCACTGTAAAGATTTTTCTACTTGAAATCAGTGAGACTCATTTCATTCAAGAGCTTGACAAATGGTAGTACTGTACACATCAGAAGAAATGAAATATTTTAGGAGATGCAGTAATAACAGGGATATGGTTGCACAGCTGGTTTTACTTCCATCTCTGATAGAAGGATCTGTGCACTGCCCCTTACTACTATGCAGAAGCCAGTCTACGTGTGTGGATGTGGCCAAACGTGTGCTACATGTACTTGTGTGCTGGTGCACTGACCTGTCTTCTGGTGCTACAGTTCCTTGTGCTGAGGGATTTTAAAAGAACAGAGTGGTCTTTTAAATATAGGCCATCCCAGATCCACATCTGTGCATGTGAGTGTGAGAAACAGCTGTCTGAAATGATTTACTCTTGTAACTCTGGTCTCCATTCCTGGGAGAAGTAAAGGAGAAAAATGCCAGAAGTGGAAGACAAAGAAGGGAAAACCCAGAGACTGCAGCTATGGCTATATTAATTGTGCTGAGATGGCTTTTTCACAGGTTGCATTTCTCAGTCTGTACCCTCAGCTAATGCCAACTGTACTATATTTGGTGTTTGAACAGGCAAAAACCCAAACTTGCACACCAGCCTTTCATAATGTAACTCAGTCACTGATGTATGTATAATACAAGGGAAGCTTTAAAAAACCCAGTGTTTTCTCCAAAATACTGGATGTAGAGGCAAAGCTAGATTAAAAAAACAAAATGGAAAAAAACCTGATAATCACCAGTGAGACATGGAGATGTTTAGATCTTGTATTGCAAATTCCTGTCCTTATGATTAACATTTGCAGCACTGCATGTGGAGCTTTCACAAGCAGTTAATCTTGGACATATATACAAGCTCCTTTGCTGGCTGGATGATGTAACAGATGCTTTTCTTAGTATCCAGTTCTGTGTATCCAGTTGAGATGTAAGGAGAAGAGAATAATTTGACTGTATTCCAGTACAATATGCTTCCTGGGCACCTATGATCTCCTAGTGCCACATGGACATAGTTAGCTGACCATCTGCCTGACTCTTCTTGTGGTGTATTAAAAGATCTGACTCAGTTCAGGTTGAATACTGGGTAGTACAGACTGGATTAGCTATGGTTATGTATGTTGATTTCCTGAGCTTTGCACCACTACAGTTATACCCATTCTTCAGTCCAAAGACATCCATTTGCTAAGGTGGACAGCAGTTTATTATAGTTTCCTGTAGTTTCCAAAACTGAAACTACACTAGAGACTACAGTAAGAAACTACACTGAAACTACAGTAGAAAACTACTACTACTACTAGCCTTCTTCAGTACCAAGCACTGTGTAATGTCTTGAAACAGTTATTCTTTCATATTATATGCAGGATGTGATCACAGCGCTTCAGGAGGGCAGTAAAAACTTGCATGGATCATGTGGATGCTTGTTGCTGTTTTCTGGAACTTGGCTTAATGAAAACAAAGTTGAGAAAAGTGCTTGTTTTGTTTTGGTGTTTCTTTTTCTTTTTTTTTTCTTTTTTTTTTTCTTTTCTGTCTTTCTTTTTTTTCCTTTTTTCTTCTTAATTATCTCAATCCCAGCTTGCATTATCTTCCAGAAATTGCAGTATTGGATCCAGCTGGAAATGACTGCAGTATTATTTTGCCCTAGCACTAAAGCATTTTGTCTGGAAGTTCAGCTATTTAGATTACATGTCCCTCTTGAAGCCTAATGTTCAAGAGCTCTTCATTAGAAACATCAATGGTATTAAATGAAAATGGATCTTGCATGATGATATAAAAAAATCAGACTAGTAATGCATTTCCTGTAACTGTGAATTCCTTAACATAGAGGAGGGTAGCTAAAATAACACAATATATTTATTTATTTTACTACTTAGAGCTTTAATGAACTTCAGGAAAAAAGTTTCAACACAGTGTTTTAAAAGCTCTGTTACCTTCTGCACACTGACCTGGGTCCTGCAAACAATTACACTTGGGCACAGCCTTACTGACTGCCAATGGCCAGCTCGTGTGTGTAAAGTGAAACATACGTGCGTGTACATGCAGAGATCAAGGCCTTGCTCTAGTTTGGAAAATCTGAAATATTTTAACCAAGGGGTAGATTTTGCAGCAACACTACAAAATCAAGCAGATAAAGCCTTTTGCTCTGCCACTGACTAAAGGCTCCTTCTGGCTGGTACTTGAATAGGAAACTGCCAGATGTGCCTTGTGAACGTGGCCACACTTCCCAGGTACCAGCCCCCAGCGGTTTGGTGAGGCCTTGGTGCTTCACTGTGCACAGCAGTGCTGGTTACAGCAGGAGCTCTCCTCAAAGGAGGTGCCTCAGCGTTGGGCCAGAGCGAGAACCGGTCCTGCACGGCCAGTGTGGTAATGAATTCTCTGCTGGTTTGTCCCGCAGCTGGCTGTTCCACACAACGACGAGTGGACGCGCTTTGCCCGGACCTTGGTGGAGATCCGCGCCAACCGAGCCGACAGCGAGGAGGAGGGGGCAGTGGAGCTCTCGGCATAGAGGGACAGGAGGAGCAGCGCCCGCCAGAACAGCAGCTTCCCCCGCTGAGTGCGCCAGTGTTCAGTGTCAGTCAGTCTCGCTGTGGCTTTTGATGCCAGTGTACATGCCAGTATTGCTCAAAGCATTCCATATTAATCACACTGCTTTACACAAGGCTGAAAATATCCAGAGCATTTTCATACTTTATATTTCTGTCTGAAAAGTAAGAAAGAAAAGACAAATCAACCCTTTATGGGTTTAGTTGTTGCCTTTTAACTACTTAGTAGCTGTATTTAATAGCTAGAAAACCCTGGTTAAACTTGTGCTCACATTGCCCTTCTGGCATAGTCCTATTAAATCCATATGAAGCCAGATATGATTATGTGCAGATGTGGTGTGCTTCACTGTATGGGACTGGGCCAAAGACTTTAGATGTGGTGTATCACATGGTGACTTACATTATGAATGGATGTACTATATGAAAGTTGCTGCTCCTTATTTATTGCGGTGTGCTGCATGGAACATATTTATTTGAAAGCATTAAAATAAACGATCCTAAAGCATGTGCATAATGAGAGAACTGCATTGTCTGTGTGCTGCTGTAGAGGTTACATTAAAGTCCACGTAACAATTACAGTGCATCAGTTGTGCTTAAGATGCAAGATCTATAAAGGCTGGCTTGACTGGATGGAATGAGTTCCCTTTCCTTTTTTTTTTTTTTAGATGCCTATTATTTCTAGGCATGTTAACTATAATTCAGATACAGTTGGTCACTGATACTTGTCATGCAAGTTAACACTAACAGTCTGACAAGAGGTTGTGGTTCCCAAGTATGACACCAGTATTGCCAATAAAATGTATCAGGCCTGTTCTGTTGCAGTGTGGTTATCTTTCCTTGCCAGCAGTACTCAGCATGTTCATTACCAGTCACTGGTGAGGCATTGGGCAAATATGACTGCCCTGACTCACAGAAAACTCATGCAGCTGCTCTGTAAATAGATACCTTTGGCATTGGGACTGCCCAGTAATGGACCTGTGTGGATCAGACCCTGCTACCAGTTTTATATGGGCAAGCACTAATGCATGTCAGCTTCTGGGCTAATTTTTATTCTCCCTCCCTCCATCCCTAGCATGCTTACCTGCACACACATGCACACGCAGAGCAGCAGTGTGCTGCCATATATGCTGAAAGAAAATAAATAGGAGAGACAAGGCTTCCCCAGACTGTCTTGAGAGACAAAGGAACAGCCGCCTTTATGACAATCCCTTGTGACTTGAGCAAAGAAACAGAGTGCAGACTGGTCTCTTTGAGAGCTGTGGCCCAGATGGATGTTAGTAGTGAGGCTGCTCAGTACGTCCATGTCACAACACTGCTGAGACAGGGGACAGCTGTGACATCTGGGTTTAGCAGTGATTCAGACTTGGGGGCATGGAGGTGAACCATTTGAGCAAGAAACACTGCGAGTCTGACAAGAAAGATGTACATTTCTCATCTCATTGCTGCATCTCATCTTTGGGCAGTCATGTTGAAGAATGAACACATCATCTGATCATGTCTGGGGCTATGGCCCGATCAGAACCACTGGGAAGTCTGCACTGCCAAAGCCAGAGTAGGCTGAGAAAATGAATCCTTTGGAAAAGCTGCATTTCCCTTATCTTCTTGGCGGTTAGAAGCAACTCTCAGTGAAAGTGCATGAGCTACTTTCATCTTCATGGTGGAACCTACAACTATTTCCCAGTGCCCATGGAAGCGTCCTGTCACTGGGCTGTGGGAAGCATCTTCTCCCAGAAGGCCTGGTACACAGCAGAGATATATCAGTCACTTTTGGGTTGCTCCCTGAGATTGGAGCCATTGTGTTCCTGCTGCTCCCCTGGGTGCTTTGGGAGTTGTCCTGAAGAACCACTGTAGCACTTGCAGCACTTCCGTAGCTTAAAAAGTGGATGCTAACAAACAGCCAGATGAGATGACTGTAAAGGAGCATTTTGATATCATCTCTAGGGTTTTTCCCCAGTTTTGCCCTGTTTTCTTTTCGTAAACTCTAAGTGTTGTCTGTGTACATGGATGAGGCAGATGTGGTGCACAGTGGAAGAGGGGGAGGCACATGCTTCTCAGTGGGTCACAAGACCAGAACATGTGCACAGGTGGATACACAGCAAAGTACTGCCATCATGGGAGGCATAGGTGGGAACTCACTACCCTTCCACCCGGAGGAGTAGCTGCACATTGCAAAGTGTGAGGACACCATGTGAGAGTGCCTGTGGGGTAATAGGAAGGGCATTCAGCCAATGTCTCCCATTCATCATAATCAGTGCAGTGGGAACAGTTGGCAAATTTGCTTCTACTTTTTCCATATTACTATTCAGCTTTTGGAACCTAAGGGGAGGTCTGCATGTTCATGTCCAAGTTCTCCTTACTTTATAGCATTAATAGCTCCTGAAATGGCTTTAAGAGCAGCTTCAGAGAACCTTCAGCAGTTGCTGCTGTGTGCAAATCAATATGACGAAAGTCCTTTTTTT
>VXBB01019259.1:188191-212464 GCA_013399915.1 Illadopsis cleaveri
AAAACAAGAATTTCCACAGAAATCACCAGGTTTGTATATACAGAGCAATAGTGTGAAAGAGCCATTTCACACAGCTGAAGCAGATGAAAAAGCACCCAGGAACAAGAGGCATTTACTTCCCTTCTGCTGCTCATGATTATCCTGTAGTGAGTTTCTGACCTGCCCTTGTTGCTGCCCTTCCAGAAATCTCCCACAGTTCTTGTTTGTTTGATTTTCCTGCTGCTAAACAAATAGCTGTATTCCACTGGCTTTCTAAAACAGCCCATATGACAAAATGTTACTCAGAATCTGCCCAGTAGGGAAATAAATACAAAATTATCCTTTAATTTGAGCAAAAAGAAATCATCTTCTCCTGTCTCTTTTGCCTATGAACATCCAGAGAATAGAAGGAAGAACATAAAGGGTTATGTCCTATGCTCTGGCACTGCCAGGATGCTGCCATGACTGCTCTGGGTGTGGAATGGGTCAGAAGACAGCCTGGCTCTTTTAGGGCCATTACAAGTAAGCTTTCTGTGAAGGACATAAACTGTGTGCTCACACTGAGCTGGAGAGCACATCTGAACCACAGAGGTCAGAAAAAGCAAACCCAACTACATCAGAAGTAGGTAAGTGGCAAGAAGAAGCTAAATTGAGCTTGAAGATGGAGGACAGGACTGTGAGGTACATGTGGAAGGGAACTCTCCTATACTCATTGAAGTCCAGAGTCTCCCTTGATTTCAGTGCCAAGGATCAGAGCTACGCCAGCATAGGCGAGAGGCAGAGGAATGATGTGGCCAGGGACGTGGGATTTGTCCTGAAAGGAGCTGTGAAAGGACATGGGGAGGCATGACAGGTGGCACTGGTGGTGGGAGCTGAAGGCATTAGCTGAAAGATGAAGCAGGATTCTTCACCTTTATGACATGTACTTTGTTCAAGAGACCCTGTGGTAACAGAGAAAGAAGATGACAGCCAGGGTATACTGAAAGAACACGTGCACAGCACTGGCCAACCTGGAATTTGACCAGAACACACAAAACTGAGCATGGGGCTGGACTGCCAGGTCCATCATGTAAATAACAGCACTTGGACCAAGTGGATCTTTGAAAGGTGGAAGTGAAATAGGCTACCTCTGAAGTCTGGGAACACCACAAACATCTCTATGGAAAGGCTCTCAGAGCAAGTCTTTGCTGCTGAGATTAGACTCCACAGAATCACCTGTAGCTTATTACTTCAAAGAGAAAAAGCAGGTGGAACAAATGGTGCTGGGTTGCAACAATTCAAGAGCTGCAGCTTTTTCCACAGGGTACTCAGCAAGTCCTCCATAATAAATTTTCCAAGATGGAAGGTCCTACCATGCCCTGGAATATCATCATCAGAGGTCCTACCATGCCCTGGAATATCATTTCACACTACAAATGATAGTCTGCATCTCTAGAGCTATGGGAGTAACTAGGAATAGGTTCTCTCACACAAGACAGGTGGAAAAAGCTCTGAAGAGTTTTTAGCAACTGCAGATAAAAAGCATGCACAGCAGAAGACTGGAAACCCCTCAGAGAGCAAAATGGCATCCCACATGGAGTGGGATGGTCTCCACTGACCAGTGACAAAGGACGCTCTCCTGTCACCAGGGCAGCATCAGTCCTAAGGCAGGACTCAGTGCCTAAGGGTGGTATAGAGTAGCCACCTGTCCTTGGGAAGCTTACAGGACTGGTTCTCCTTCAAAGTCATAAGCAAAGATACCTCTGAAGTAACACCATGATGTCGGGTACACAGTGTCTGCACAGCCTGGGGTGTGAGGAACGCCAGGCAATGTAACTACAGCAGCTGGAATGAATTTTGTAAGCAATAGTACTGCTTCCTGGTGCAATGAGGAACAGTGCAAGAAGCAGTTAAAATGATTGCTACACTTCAAATGTCTTCTCTCTGAAGGGCAACAAACACTTTGATGACATCCCCATGTTCAGCACTAAGGGATGCTGCCCAGTCTCACAGCCTGAGTTATCTGCTGTCCACCATGCAGGAAGCAGAACCACCATATGGCACATGGCATTAAAGAAACCACTTCATCCCAGGCTGCTTCTGTGTTATTTGATGTGTTTGAAGGTCTCTGGAGACACTTAAAATACAAACGTCTTGAGATTTGTATATTCTCAACCATTAAATAACTTACAAATGATCACTACCTCTGGAAATTGCCTTCCAGCTTATGCAAAAAAAGGCAAATATTTAAACCGAAAACAGAGTCTGAGTTTCACAGCAGTGTTTAAATCCTCCAAAGCTGGAGGATTCCTGATCGTCTCTGTGACACTGGAGAGGATCTCAGCAGCAGGCAGTGTGCCATGTATGCACACACAGGCAACATCAGAGTCAGTCCAAGCAGGCTGTCCCCTCCTAAGATGATGCAGAGCTGCTTGTCAGGTTCTGTATTTTTAGCAGGTTTAGAAAAACCTGCCCAATTTATTTTTGAAGCCTATGGTATGTTTGCTCACAAAAGCATCCCTGCAAACTGTCAATGTTAAGTCAGTTTAAACCCAACCCATTCCCTGGGTACCAGGCAGAAAAGTATCTCCTGGCTTCTGCTGGACTGAGAAACACAAACACGGGGTAACTGCTTCAGGGACACCCCTGCCCCACTCTCAGTCTGACAGGTAACATCACCAGTATTTGGCCATTTCTTTTTTCTAGAAGTGCTGTCACAGGGAGTTAGCTGGAGTGTAGGAAGCAAGTGAGGTTACTTTTTAGCCATTTGCATAACTCTCCCAGAAACCAAGAGAGGACAAACATTGTCCTCAGGGCGTTTTGTTTGTTTGCAAGGCAATCTGGCACTTCCTTGGCCTGCAAGCTTTTCAGAGCAGGAATGCATCCTTTTGTGTCTGGAGGAAACCTACTGTGGGCACAGATCTTCCCCAAGATCTCTGGGCAGAGCTGCAGCACGATTTGGAATGTTTTGAACTGGCTTCCTGTTAACAAAGCAGCCACTGGCTCTTCAACACTTCTGCCCCTGCCTCTGCTGTCTACTGACCCTGAAGAGATGGGCAGAAGGAGAGAACAATCCTCCAGGAAAGTTAATGGCAAAGGGAACGGCCACCATGGGTGGGGTGGGGGCATCAGTCCAGCCCTGCTCAGAGAAGATGAAGGCTGTGGCCTTCTGAGATGGACCTGCCGTAGGAGAGCTGTGCCTGAGCTTTGTTCCTGGGATGGGAGCGTTGCCCTTCATCCTCAGAATAAAGAAAACGTCTTAAATATACTGCCAGGCCTGGGAATGAGAGGGCACCAGGAGGCAGAGCAACTGGTTTTGTGGAACACAAACAACCAATGGTCTTTAACACTCGAGCCAAGAAGTTGTGCAAGCCCTACAATAACCCAGCTCTAATTCCTCTTCCGTTCCTGGCTGCAAAACCCCAAGCAGTGCTGAGGTTTGGTGTCAGGCAGCAGAGGGACGTGCCCTGGTGGGTGCAGCCTGGGTGTCCCTCTCCAGAATGAGCCAGGAGGAAGCAGCTGCCAACCAAGCCCATCCAGTGGCCAGGCACTTCCTCTCCTGGATCAGGGAGAATGTGCAGCTCTGCACTCAGACATCTTCCCCGAGCTGCTGACTTTCCACAGAAACCCCTGACATGCTATGTCATGCTAATCTGAGGGATTAAGTATAAAACCAGCTCTTAAACAGCCTAAAATCTCACATGTGAAGCACAGGCAGCTCACAGTGAGACTGTCTTACTTTTGTGACATGCTTTAACCAAAAATCCTGACGGTTAATTTTGAAAGGTTTTTACAAGGGAGAACTTTTTTCCCCCCATTTCTGAAATGAAGGAGCTGTTGTCTGGGGAGAGTCGGGTACACAGGGCTGGGAAGAAGCAGCAGCTGTCTGTCAGAGCCCAGTGCAGTCTCTGCACAGTGCTTTAGCCAGAATCCAAGACACAGCTGCAGGTAAATGTCATCTGCTCCTCTCACCTTCACGCGCACAAATGCTGCTACTCCTACCCCCGAGCTCCATTTCACTAGTAACTTCAAAACACAAATTAGTCCAAGAGAATAACTTTCATGATGACCCAAATACAAATGCAAAATCAGAGTGATTTCCATTTCAGTATTTCCACAAATTACAGGCCAGTGTGATATTGCACAGCAAACTCATTCTTTTGCAGAGACGCATCTGTGAATTCCCCTCAGTTTGCCAAGGTCAAAGGCACTCACCCCTTGCTCCCTTCCCACATTCCAAGGAAACAAGCAAGGCCAAATTCCTCATCTTAAGAGGTATCATAGAAGACACCCAACAGGACCTTCAAGTGACTAGGTGATCAGGCTGTTCATAACTACTAACCTCTCCCCAGAAGTAAAGATCAAAATACCTAAGCTTCAATTCTGGCTTCTGACTGAGGAAAAAGTTTCTCTTTTCTCCTGAGTGACACCTCCACCAACAGATGTCTTTTCTAGGCAGGGGAATTGTAGTAATTGTTCTCAAGCTGCAGGTATTTTTATAGCTACAAGTGCAAATACTAGCTTCATCTTAAGCTGACTCTATCACTGAAGTTGAACAAGACATTTGATGTACTGCGCTATTTCCATAACAGAATACCATGTGTGCATCTGTTTGAAAGATTTATTTCTATCTTCATAAATACAGAATTTTCTAAACACTGTGCAAGGCACCAAAAATTAAGTAAAATTTTTTATTTTAGATTATTTTAATCTCTTTTGACTCAATGAAGTAAATAAGAATCTGAAACCACCTATTTGCCAATTACAAGCCAGTAGTTAAGGCAGGTACCATTGATACAGTGCATGAATTTTCTATTGCAGTTATTTAAACAAGCAGCGTTTTACTATAGAAGTGCATATACAAACTGAATTCCAAACACCAGCAACCCAAGATAGGCACCTAGTTATGAAATTTCCTTGTATGTGTAGTAGAATGCCAAAAGTTCTGCCATAAAGTGCAAAGACTATGGACAATAACACTTTCTTTTGAGCATTTTGATACCAGTAACATAATACAACGGCTAAACATTTATAAATGTGGTTTCCATTACAAAAACATGTTCCACATAAAAGCTCCATAATACAATCCAGAAACAGAACTTGTGCGTGTACAGATTTAAAAAGTTGAAGCTGTACGGGCATACTTAGGTACCGGGTATATATTTGCTGACCTCTACAGACACGCACCAAGTTTAAAACCAATTTACATGCACAGTCCAAATCATTCTGCTTTGAGCACCGTGATATCCACTGAGTTTTCCATTTGAGTGATGATGTGTGACATCTGCCCTGGTAATCTGCAACTGAGCATTGCCTGTAAAATGATCTGGTTCACAGCTCTCACCCAGCCCTCCCCAATAAATGGAACCTAAAATTAGTGTCTTCCCAACACAAGCACATGTCAGATGTGGACAAATACATTCATGGTCCCAAACTTAAAACAACTGGTAAGAATTTCACAGTGATCTGGTTACGGAAGCACAAAGACAAATGATTCCATTGATGATGAAAATTACCTTAAAACTCAAATGAAGCTAATCTTTTATATGATGAGAAGCTAAAGGAACAAAGTATTAACCAATTAGAAAAGTGGCTCTTTCCCAACTAATAACAAAAACCCTACAGCAATAAACTTAGGGTCCTACTGCTGCAGCAGCCTTTGAGGTAGGTGGCGATGGCTTAAACCGAGGTAGGTAAAGTCCAAACTTGTTTTCAATCCCTGCAAAAGTGGCAACTGCCAATTTATAACCACCAACATGGTCAGGGTTAGGAGCAGGGAGCGTGATCCTAGATTTAGGAACTGTCTCTGATCCAGCTGGTTTTCTGCAAAAAAAAGAAAAATATTAAATTAACTTCCATCGAGTAAAATCAGTATTCACAAAAACTCCTCCATACAGTAAATTTAATGAGACATCTGAGTGTACTTCCCTCTAAGTAACTAAATCAAATGCTGCAATGTAAGGAAAAATACCCTGTTTTAAAACCTTTCAGAACAGTTAGGAGCCTTCATGTTGATTGAGTACAGTCAAATCCAGATAAAATTTGCAGTGCATTAATCAAAACTAGTGTGAGGTAGCAGGGGCTCATAAGTCTTTGCTACAGCACACAACCAGTCCAGGAACACAGCAGAGTTTAAGTAATTTTTGTGATGGCTTTCAAACTGCTATGCGCAAAAATCCATAGAGTCTGCAGCTGCTCTGAGATCAAGTTAAACAGCTACAAGCACATCCACCTGTACTGTCAACAAAGGCAGGAGGCACAGCTGAAGCCCCAGCAAACTGGTTTTGACCTTGGTGACAACTGTATACTTTTTTGGATGTCAAATGTCCTGTCTAATTGCACACCTCCTCCACCAAATCATGAGGACTAATGCCTGTATCCTGACCTGGCAGGCATCACATTTTTCCTGGATTTACATCCCCAGCCCATTATTTAGCCTCCCACTGTCTCTGTTTACACTAACATAGGTGCGCTGCTTGAAACTTTGATATAAAATGTGGTAATATCTTGCTATGAAACAGGTACTGGAATATCATCCCAACCTCCACCAGTAAAGTGTGGTTGAAATATTTGCAAAGCCTTTACAACATGTCCTAGCAAGCCCCTGATGTTCTGAGGAGGACCAAGACCCAACAGAACCAAGGGTAACTTCAGGATCTCTGTTATATTCAGACATCATATACTTACACTCCTCCAAAGTCCACATAAAACCACCTCTGCAGTAGCTCGTAAGTCACCAGAGTTACACCAAACTGAGGAGAAGATCGAAATACACGAGCTTGAAAGAAAAGAAGAGAGTTTCTAAGTGACAAATTCACAATAAGCAATCACTTGGCAATCAAAGCTCTTTTACACACCTCCTGCTCCTTTCCAGAGAGCCTTGGGACCTTCTTCCCGCAGGATCTTGACAAAACAGTCCACAACACCGCTGTAGGTGGTCTGTCCTGCTCGGGCTGCCACCTGTAGCCTTGTTTTGATCACATCTGCAGGGGTGACCAGAGAGGCTGCAGGCATACCTGCAACAACACAAAAGTCATCAGGTGGTTACCACTGGCTTGGCACATATACTACACACCTCATTTATCCAGAGGGAAGCAGGTCTTTCCTCCTTACATTAGGAGAATCCAGCCACATTTTGATTTAAGGAAAACCTGGGAAGGAGAACAATCAACAAGCAACAAGCGGCTGCTGTTGGGGATGTGGCTTAATCCAGAGAGAGCTTCTCCCAGAGGAACAACCATATCATGTGCTTCCTGCCAAGCTGGGAGGCACAGATTAGAGTTTCCACTGCTAATCAGAAACTTGCATAGTTAATAAGCCCTAAGCTTATGGAGGGAAGGTTGATATTTCCCTTTCCTTTTCATTCCTATCTGTAGTTCCTGGCATTCTGGTGTACACTGTGCTAGAACAGGCTGTACACAGACACAAACACAGACACACAAACACCCCTCACGCAGCAATGTCATCGAGAACCAGATAATGCCATGCACCCTCAGCATCACTTGAGAGCTAAGGCTTACAAAAAGGGTCATTCTTCTCATTAGGAATGGCAGACTGCTCAGCTGCAAAGCCACAGCTGACATCCTCAGCAGAATATGTGGACGAAGACTTAAATTTACCCTGGCAGATAATCAATTGAAAGTAAAAAATACCAAATTACCAATGGGTGGTATTTCTAAAATCATGCCTATCCAAACTTGGGGCATGTTTAGAATTGGGGAAAAAACAGCAAAAAAAAAAAGGCAAAGAAAAGCACCAAGACTGTACCCAGAAGACACTGTCTCTTATGGTTTTATTACTTTTCCATTCTGCATCAGTTCCAAACCAACTTGGTTAGATGTAGATGCATAAATCTCCTTTCCTTTTTTTTTTTTCCAGCTTAATAATTCTGTAACAAATTTTGTCCAAACCAGCATGGTCTGGCCTCAAGCTCCAGAGCCTTCCTGCAGACTGCTCCAAGAGATCAAATCATGTGCATATCACCAAAAGATTTCGTCCTCCTCATCTCTTCAAAATAACTCATACACTGAGCGTGCACTAAGTGCAAGCACGGGCTGTCTGGCAGGCAAGCACTAAAACCTGGTCAAGGTTTCTGAACTCCATTAACACCGAAATTCCTCTTTGCTTAGGCCTACACACACCATGGTATTGCTTGAGTCTTCAATTTAAAGCTGGACTTTTGTCCTTCAGAAGCCATCTAGTGTTTTCAAGAAAACCAAAGAACTTACTTAGAAACAATTCTGCTTGCTACACGTTGACTTCCATCTCCTTATCACTCACTGCATATTATAGAGGATATTTTGCACTTGAGACTCTTAAAATCCTTTCTTTAGGAGCTATGTGTACAGGACAAAAGCATTTACAGACAAATTAAAGTTACAGATTGCTGCCAAGAGAAGCTTACAGTCAGAATGTGACAAATAGCCCAGCAGGAGCTGACAAGAATAAAAAGGAACTGCTAGGGGAGGAGAAGGAACTTCATGGAGGCAATAAGCAAATAGAGCAAATTAAGGAGAGATTCTGCAGATGATAGATATTAGAATCATCTCAGAATATGCTTTGGCACAACAAGTTGAGACATCTGAAAACCAGAAGCAGATCAAGCTAGATGACACGTGTTGTCTGTGACCCCAACCACAATGGAAAGGCAGATAATGTAAGCAGTACAAGCAACATCCACTGGCAGAGGACACAGGTGCCCATCTGAGTATGGCTAGCTTGAATATCGCAGCACCATGGGCTGTATGTGGGAAGGGGGAGTTTCCCACGTGCAGCCAGAGCTCATGCACACACCTGAAGCCTGATGACCAGGTGAGATGCCTGGCCAGAGAAGAGACATCAGCCCAGAGACTGAAGCCAGCTTTTCAGAAGTGGTGGGTGTTTTGTTCTGTCTTTCCCTTGACTTTCTTTTGACAAAACCGTTGACACATGCACCCTCATCATGCTTTATACGTGCCCAATAAAACAAATTTCTTGTGTTTGTAAACAGTATGATGAGTGTTGTATCTCTAACACTGTAATTTGCTCATGAGAGTTAACCTAGGATGGGATTCACAGGAAGCACTGGATAAAATTCACATTATAGCTAGATTGGTGAGCCATATCAGCAACAATAAAGACTGCTTCTGTGCCTGAACTTCAAAGGGATGGTTATCTCAGTCTGCAATCACCTGACAATGGCTAGAAAGAGAAAAAAATAGGAAAATCTAAGGAATTACTTGGCTTAAAAATGCCATCTTATGTTTCAAGTCTGTAAATATGATCTAAGTTCAAAAATTGTTTTGTTCCATTAAAATGGGTAAGAAATAAGCTGGCTGTAAAAGCTCCTGTTGGAGAGTTTGGAATCTGGCTTTGGAAGGGGTTGAGGGAGGGGAGAGGACAAGGGGGTTTTGAGCAGCAGTCACTGGAACACAGCTGGCTTTGCTAATGCCAGCTCAATACCTTTGCACTATGAGCTACTGATTAGAGATCAATATGCTACAACACGACAAACCAACCGATCTTGATCTCTAAGACCAGATACTGGCTATAAAAGGGTCTTGGTCTCAAAGAGACACAGCCCTGTGTATGATTTCCACCAAGAAGTATTCTCAGGGAGGAGAAAGCTTAAAATCAAATGAGAAAACATTGCTAAACCACCTTTCTGTACTGGATTCATGCCATTCCATCATTTTTCTCATCTGGCAGGTCGCAGCAGTCTGCCAGGGGCCATGCTGGAGGAGGAACTTGGCTGCAGCTTGGAGACATCAAGCAGCCCTCGACTGGCATGGTGGAAATACCAGCTGATTTCAGCCCTCCTGCTTGCTACACACTCTCCTAAAGGTCCTGTTGCACAAATTTGCAAGCCTGTTTGTTTCCTAGGGGGGAAACCATGGACACTGCAGGAGCAGGACTCTCAAGCCGTCCCCTCCAGCAGACAGCTACCAAGTGGTGGTCCCTTTTGGGTGTAGAAGCTGGGTGCTGTGGAGGGATCAGCCATGCAGCAGACACAAGGACAAGCTGAGGCTTACAAAGCCTCTGTCTTTCCCTTATGTTCTGGCACACTCAAGCTAAACTCATCTGTGAGAAGTTAAGCATGTTTGGGCTCTTCTGTCTGCTATGCAGCAGACTAAAACAACCAAGTGCTCAAAATCACACTCTGCACCTCTGTCATATCTGGGTATGTGAGGAATTAGCAACCTGTGGTACTGCAGCAATGTTTTCAAGATCTTCTGCTTTGTTTATTATTTTAAAAAACGATAAAGGTAAAATCCTCAAGAAGCCAAGTAACTTCAATGGGATCCTAAGGGTAGCAAATACTGTCATCATTTTGTCACCTGTTATATCATTGTGTTTGGAGAACTGTACTTGTAGTGTGGCTTCTGGACTATAAATACCAAAATTCAAGATTCATTTGATCATAAAGGATTTTATGAATGCCATGATTTTGTTTATAAATAGTTTCAACAAAACATTACTTGCCAGTGAGACACAGCCAAAACCAGCACAGTAACTTCACAAGGAATGATGATAAATGATAAAAGAACATCAGCAAAAAGCTTCCTTTTCCCTTTCTTTTGCTTCCTGAACGTTATTATTATACCAGGAACTTACAGTATCTTCAACTCACTCTACAGCATAGTAACTTTGTTGTTTCTGCATAAAGCTGCAAAATTGTTGCATATAGTCCTTTTGAGCATTTTTTGTTATTGTTGTCACTGCCATAACTTGTGCTGCCAGAGTAGTATAGAGCCATGAAGAAAGAAATCTGGGCACTTACCAGCTATTGATCCAGCCAAGAGCAGATTTCCAGGGCTAACCCTCCCATCTTCATTTGTAAATGAAGCTTTCAAATGAGCGTAACAGGGGAAGTAAATGGCAGAGAAGGGGATGTCACGCAAAAAACATGCCTTAGCACCCTGTTTGAAAAAGAGAACAAGTTTTGAGAATGAGCACATTTACCATGATGAACCATGAATATCAGAGAACAGAGCAACATTGTATTTTTTCGTTTTGCTGCAAAGGGCTTATAGGAAAAGCGATTTCTTCCTCAAAATTTTGAGAAATTCATGTATTTCATCCTGCTGAGGAGTGTCTGTGTTGTTTCTTGGTTCAGTAATTTTTGTCATTGTATGTATCTTGCCTACTTGTTCTCCCTCAGTACTCAGTACTGTAGTTTTGTGCTAGTAATGGAGAAAATACTACGTGTTTGAGTAAACTCTGAAAACACCTTTGGAGAACTTTAAATAGTTAACCTTGTAGACATGAACCTGTAGCGGGAGTTTAAGAAGTGCCTGAAACAGAGGCACAGGATAGGTCTGTCACCTCTCACCCTCACTTGAAATTAATACTCCAGGGAAAACAGTGCCCAGTCCACACCTCTACACAGGCACTATAATTGATAATGCAACATATATTGAGGGAGTAGGGGCATAACAGCAAATCTTTTGCAAAACAGTAACAGTATGATTTACTTGTGAATTTTAAAGTTATCTGGGATAGAGTTTGTTTCAATAACTTCCATCTCTTACTGTTAAATTTGCCTTGCTAACAATTTGTGGAATTAACACAATCAGCCAATGAAGTTACCAGCAATACAGCTGGTTTCAAATCTAAGAGGGAAGCAAACAGGAAAGAAAATTTTTGGGGTAGTGGCAATCAATCAAATGTTTTTCAAGCAAGGGGAAAAGCAAAAAGGCCACTAGGGAAGGTCAACCAAAATAAAATATCAAACAGTATCCATGCTCCAACAGCAAACGTGATTTGTTGTCTGCCTTTCCTCAGAATGGAGATCCAGAGGTCACCAGAGCCTGCCAGGACTAAGACCAGGAGGAAAGCACAAACAAGAGGTGGCTTGGGAAAATGGGTAACATCTTTCAAGCTTGAGAAAGAAATCATTCATGGATAAGCCTAAGCCTCTTCTCTTTGAAGCCAGGGTGAAGACCTGGTGAAACTGCTTGAGGTTCATCCACAAACCCTCAGGGGGTGCCCTTGTTACTGTACTTTGTTCACAGGTCTCCCAGCATATGGCCCAGTACCAGACATTTCAGGGGACATGTTAATATCCACATAATTTAATTAAATCTAATGATATGCCTGGATATCTCTGTAAGTTTAGTTTGTACTATAATACCAGTTAAAATATAGCACTTATCCAAGCTGGATGCTGGTTATCAAAGACAAATGAGCTGCAAGATGTCAGAAAAACTGTGAAGTTGCCTTTCCACAAGGCAAGGCAGGCGAAGGCAGGAGGATGTGTGAAGAGATAACCAGGTCCTGCAAGCTACTTCTCAGGAGACTCTAGTAAGTGCAGTTTGCAGTCAGAGTATGCCTCTGAGAAAATAAAGATTTATCTAAAAAAGCCATTAGATCTTGTAGTCAGACTTTTCTGTGTGTCACAGACTCAACTACTGAACACTGGGAGCACAATAGGCTCTGCTCCAGGCCCCAGTGCTTCCCACCACACTTTCTCATCTTTTTTCCTGATGTTTTTAGACTGAGTACTGACCACTTCCCCTGACACTCCCTTTGGAGGTTAATGACTTGTGCTGTTCAGACCCTGTGGCTTCTCACTCAGTTGAATGTCTGATTTATGCTGCCCATCACGGGTTCTTGTTATGCCTTTCTACAGACACTAAACAAAATGCCACAAAGGAACTTAAAAAGCACTGGTGTGGTGCTGCTCTGCCCCTTATGCTCTACCTTGAGGACACACAGGTGGTGAATTTTTCGTATTCAACAGAGACAAGGATTCTGGACTCTCATGAGCAACAGAAGCCTGTTTAACAATTTACCTTTAATCTTCACAGACAAGACTAGGGTTTTACCAACTTCTGCATGGAAAAACCCAACATTTTAAGGATCAAATGTCTGCACTGTATTTGCTTCATAAAAAAATGTTGAAACTCACTACTGAAACATTCAAAGACTGACATGGTTTCTTCAAAGATTTATTTTTAGAGCATGCTTTTCCTCAGAGCAAATCTCCTCACTGCCTTTGCCCTCAGGGCACATTACTTTTATTTTCTTTGCAATGTTGTCATTAAACACTGCACACATTTTTTCCTCTGCATTTTTTGCATACCCTGAAATCCTGATATAGTTAAAATAACTTACAGAAATCAATAAAGTCCAAATGCAAGCAACTCTCAGTTCAACCTGAGCTGCTAATATTCCTCTCCCTTCATTAAAAGGCTCTTTTTCATCGGGCAGAACTGGCATATTGTTAATATCACTAATAATATACATTCAGGTATGCAGAGAGGGAGGGATGTCCATCAACTTATAGCCAGCTCAGAGTAAACAAAACCTGGATCAAAACTTGGATCCACTTAAATAATAACCAAGCTTGGCTCTGGTCCAGCCTTGCAACAGTCTAAAGTTTCCACCCATCATTCCGTTTAAAGTCTGGGAAAGCATGTTTAAAAGCAGGCCCCATTTAACGTCCAGTTAATCATCCGCAACCAGCCTAGGCCAATTAGGAAGGTTTAGGGAGATTGGCCACAGTATCTTGAAAAGCAAAAGAAACATTTATTTTACTACTCGCACCTTTTTGATGTGGACAACGTGCTGAAAGCCAAAGGGAGTTTTAATCAATCCCCCGAAAGCAGCAAGGAGCATCCGCCCGAATTTATTCTGGCAGCCAAGGTGCAGACCTGCCAGGCATGAAATTGTTGGGAGATCCTACACACCAGGACATGCGCCTTCCTCACACAACAGCCAGTAGGCTCCCATCTTCAATCTCTTTAATAACCTTAAAGCTCTTAATCTCGGATAGTATCGCACTGAATAAACCAACTGAGGGAAAAAAAAAAACCAAACAACTCGATTGTCAAAGATTCGGATAAATAAACCCAAGTCAGTGCTGGGGCAGGTTCTTTAGCATGCTAATTCCTGCTTATACCAGCTCTACCTGCAAATAAGGCTCTAAACAAACTATTTCTACTACAAGGGGAGGGTAATTATACTGACAAAGGCACCTCTGTGTCGGGTTGGGCAGAAGGAGCCGGCAGGTCTGGGAGACGCAGGCTTAGCCTAGTCTCCTGCAGTGAATGCACATTGTCTAGTGCAGGAGGAAAAATGCCAGACTGGGGGAACCTAGCAGCATTCAAGACAACAGTGGTGCACCTTGTCTGCGAGAGTTATTTAATGCTTCTGGCACCTGTACTCACAGCCACCCCCTCTTTTTCTCTTTTACAGGTTTAGAATTTATTTGGCATGTATAATTGTTATTTTGATCCTATAGCTACAAACAATAGGCAGCATGTCATTTCTTGATCATTTTGCATTCTTCTTGGGTTTTACTACAGACTTAACCCTTTGGAAGCAGAGCCCTAACAGCATCTAACAAGTTTGGTAACAGTCAGTCAAATATTATTGGTATTTGCTTTCAAGGGCTGCATTTCTTTTTCCCACTGTAAAATGACATTGCCTTAAAAGCCACTATAGGTTTTTATTCACATCTATTTATACCAACCAAAATATGAAACTGATTTAGAACATCATGTTAGAGGAATAAAACGCCAATTTCAAATGCTCTACCAGCAATTTCAATGCAGTTTGCAGGAAAAAAATATAGCTGTTTTAGTAGGAAGGGCATTTTATTTTTGTTAATTTCAAAGGAAATTTCTAAAAAGCAGGTTCTCACATATGAGAACAGTCACAAATAGGCATGATGGATGCAAAATGTAACTCAAAACTTTTACTACTGTCTTTCATATGTTTATAATCCTGCTGTAAACCCTCAGCTTCACAACATGAAATAGCTCAGCTGTTATCAAAGGAACCAGGTGAGAGCTTGGTACACATCCTGTCACTTGAGATTACACTTGCCAGGTCAACACACCAGAAGCTTGTTCATGAAGCATTTGGGGGGAAGGGAGAGGAGGGGGAAAAGGAGACTTTTGGAAGCTTTTCTGACTAGTTTTGGAAATGAAAATTGTGTTGGCAATATCAGCCAAAGCATAAATTTGAGCTAAATACCTTGTAGTAATTATAAAAATAAACATTACCACAACCAACATACCCTTTCCTTGAAGAATCATTTACCACTCTATTATTTACTGTCTTCGTGGGATACAGAACAACTTTGTTGTGCAAAATTATGGAGTGGTATTGTCTGTTATGCTGTAAAGGACTATTCAGAACGATTATGTATAAGAGGAGTAACATTTTATTAAACATTTTATGGCAGATATTATATGGATATGAGTTTCTGTGATGTATGAAATAAGTAGGCATACTTACAGTGTTTATTTACATAGACACTTTAAAGATGTCTTTCAAAACCAATAAAATTTAATTCAACTGACTTTAACGGGACTTTATTCATATTAAGGTGTAAGACAGAAGACAGAAAATGTATTATCTAATCTTGGATGATTACTTCAATATTCAGTTGTGACTAGAAATTAAATAAAATCTATTAAAAATATTAAAAACCAGAAAAGTACCCCTTCCCATTTCTGCCAACACAAATGACATTTTGCATTAGTTTAAGTGATATTTTCCCTGACTGCGATATGTTGTCCCTATATTTTTAAGAATAGCTCTTATCTACAGAGTATCTATAGCTAAAGAACTTACTAGTCACAAGCTTCCATGCCCTGGTGCTTTCACAGTAACTATTACTGGGAGAAAGAAATAGAGGAAAATAGAGGAAATAAATTCCCTTTGCAAAAGTGCTGTTATGTGCCTCCCCAAAGCAGCATCTGGATTTTGAGAAGTACAATGTTTTAAAGTACTTATTTACACAAGTAGTTCACAGTTTTAGACAAAGACAGTAAAAAATGTTTGCTTTCTAGCTGTAAAGAACTACAGGGGTTCAACCCAACAGTCAGCTTAACAAGCTGTATGTGTCAAATCTTTTTATTGCTGGAATTAACACGCATTTTATTTCTAAGCTGCATATCATTACAGCATGGCTAATATCTGACCACCCAGTGAAGGCACAGGCAGTCTAGAAGGAAGCACTGACTGTAAATTATTGCACTTATTATGATCCCAGACCTATGTTCTTTAGTTCTTTGGTGAGGAAGGAAGAGAAGATAATTGATATAATTACCTGACCCGGACCTCTATGTGCTGTGATAGGAATTTTCCTCCAAATAAAAACTTTTACAGTTACAAAGGTCCACAAGGACAGTCTCCTCAAAGCATCAGGAAGGTTTATTCCACTGTGCAGAAGGCTGAGCAACCACGTCAGATGACCAGCACAGGTGAACTCACGATTGAGCTCAAATGCAGAAAATGAATGGGAAGCAGAAGTGGGCATGGGCTACCCAGGATATACAGAACCACTGCCTAGGTGCACAACAATTGAGACAGAAAAGCCAAGGATCAGCTGGAGATCAGTCTAGTAAGGGATGTGAAGGGGGAGTAAAAAAGGTTTCTGTAAGCACATCAGCAGCAAAAAGGCAACTAAATAAATTGTGAGGCTGTTGCACAATGGAGGCAGGAAACCTAGTGACAAAGTACATGGAAAAAGCAGGGAAATTACCTTTTTCTTTTTTACTTTTTACTAGTAAAATCTGTCCCCAGGCCTCTCAGCTCCACAAGCTTACCAGAAAAGTCTGCATTACACGCAGACAGAGCAATTGGAGCCATCTGCACATACATAATCCTGAGACCAGAACAGATACCTCCAGGGGTGCTGAGACAGCTGGCTGATGACATTGTGAGGTTATTACCTTGAAAAGGTCCAGTCAGACAAGAGGGTTCTGGTAACTAGAACAAACATCACACCCGTCTTGAAGAGTAAGAAGGAAGATCTGGGAAACGACAAGATGTCTGTACACCTCTGTTCCTGGGAGGTTTGTGGAGCAAATGTCCCTGAAAGCCATTTCCAAGCATATGAAGAAAGACGTATTGGGAACAACCTATTTGGATTTACCAAATCACAGCTGACCAACCAGTTTGCCAGACCTGTGGATAAGGGGACAGCAATGGATGTTGTACACCTTGACTAAAAGCCTGGCTTTTAAGATGGTGTGTCATCATATCCCAGAGCTAAACCAGTAGAACATGAGCTGCACTCTCAGTAGATGATGCTGAATTGGGAAAATAGTGTGCTATAGTGAGAGGCTGCTGTTCAGAGATACCTTCACAGGAAGGAGATACAGGCTGAAAGCATCTTTGGAGAAAAAGTCTGGAGGATTCTGTGCCCAAATTGACTATGGGTCAGCAATGTCCCTTTGAAGTCAAGCCAGACACCCTGGGCTATAGTAGCAACAGTGCAAGGGAAGTGGTTATTGCCCTCCATTCGGGACTGCTGAGACCACATCAGAAGCCCTGTGTCCAGTTCTGGTTCCTCCCATATAAAAAAGATGTTTTCATGCTGGAGTGAGTCCAGTGTGGGGCCATCAAGCCAGTTGTGTCGTT
Organism: Illadopsis cleaveri; assembly: GCA_013399915.1. Classification (NCBI taxonomy): domain Eukaryota; kingdom Metazoa; phylum Chordata; class Aves; order Passeriformes; family Timaliidae; genus Illadopsis; species Illadopsis cleaveri. Next base: position 205,508 of record VXBB01019259.1, read on the forward strand.
CACAGCATATAAAGAGGAACTCAGGGTGCTCAACTCCAAGAAGAGCAGGCTAGGGAGAGACCTTATTGCTCTCTTGAAGGAGAGTCCAGGGAAAGCAAACTACTCTTGGAGATGCACAGTGGAAGGATCAGAAGCTTGAACATGGCCAATTCAATTAGGTATAAGAAAAGACGTGTAGGATTTTTTCTTTTCTATGTTTGCTTTTAAACCATGGAGGTGGTCAAATACCTGGTCAGGTTGCCCTGGGACACGCACCCCAACATTGCCCAAGTGACCTGCAGGACTGGCTCTCAAAAAAATTATTCTAACATGAAGTCTGCAAGTAGAGAAAGCACAGAACAGAGATCTCAGCACACTACTACTGTGAATTGTTTCTGCCGGTAGCACAGTAAAGTGGCACATTAACATGTCAATGACCCAAAAGAGTATTATTCTTACTTATGCAGAGGGGCAGCAAAACTATGCAATCCAGCTTCGCAGTGATCCTCAAAGGATATTCATTTGGACTAGAATGCAGGGATAATTATGATCATAATCAATACAAGATTCACTCGGATGCAAAAAGGGTTTACATAGCATTTCCTTTGTTCATATGTTAACATGACACATAAGATTTATCTGTCTGTGCCTTGGTTTTCTCTGTTAATACAAGATGAGCACTGAAATTACCTACATCAGGAGAGTGTGGGCATTTTATTTTAAAATCCACAGGAAGTTCTTCATTGGTAGAAAATAATACAAAACATAAGAATTCAAATAACAAGCAGTACATCTTGTTAAGACGTGCAGGAATTTGCTTCATGAAGCTAAGACTAACTCTTCACATCTTCTGGCTGCGCTTATAATTAATACATTCTTCCTTGCTGACTACCATATGGGACTCTTACAGATTTTCACCTGAATTTCAGCATAAACTTCTCATGGGAACTAAGCAGAACATGCCAGATGGATCTGTAGTGGTAAGAACAGCTTTCAGGGATGATTTTTCTCTGAACTAGGAAAGGACACTTTTCACTGCAATCCTTGCCACGTGGTAAATAAAACTTAAACCAAAAAAGACATTCATTTATTTCAAATTAAAATTCCTGAAATTAAAAGTCTAAAATTCTACTTTCAACACTTGCAGAAAAAAGTCAATCAGTTAAAGTTTAAGTGATGACTAAGACAGACAAATGTTTAAACAGCTGGAATACTTACATGAAGGCCCATTAAGCCTACAAAGAAACTTCAAGTTTCCCAAACAAAACTATTTTCTAGAATATTTATCTGTTCTTGTTCTTCCACAGCAATATCTATGGAGTCATAACTAGAGCTACTAAAATAAGTACATTAAGGGCTTGAGATACAAATCTTGTGTCTTGAGACACAAAAGACAAAGCTAAACCAAACACTTCAGATGCAAAGAGTTGTTGGAGTGAGCAACAGGAGAAGTACTGAGACAGTCATAAAATCCTCATTCCTGTTTCATAGTTAAAGCTAATTTGACTTGTAAAGAGTATGAACATTCCAAACATACTAAGATATTTCAGTTCTTATTAATAGAAGATTCATAATTATTTGATGTCCACTTGGTCATTATACTTACTAAATTAATTTAGAAGCGCCACCTACCAAATCTAGTCTCATCTGAAATGAATTTAAAACCATTTACGTCTCTGGGTAACATTTACTGGAGCTGGTGACTGATGCAATGAGTTATTAAGATCTGCCTAGCCTCACAAACACTGTCAATTCCAGCACTGGCATTCAGGAGAGGGCTGCTTTTGTCTCCAACACTGCTGCTCCACAAGCACCTCAAGGCAGTTTAAAACTATTCAGAGACAGACTGGCTCCCCATGCCACGGCCTTTCCTCCCTTCCACTGGGTATAGCCATCCTAAGAAGCTACAGAGTGAGCTGGTCTGAGTTCAAAACAAACCAAACCTTAAGGAAGCCTTAAGGACTTTCTTGTTCCAGATCATTATGTAGGTGCACCAATCCTCTGACTGGCACACAGGAAAGGGGGCAGATAGGATTGCCATTTTCTTTTGGCTGCAGTGCCAAATGTTTGGTAGAAAACAGCACAAACCTGCCCAATTACAGACTTGGCTGTAACTGCGGGTGCCCTTGGATACAAGCCTTGTGACATGGTCTGTGCTCAGTGGGTGCCTGTCATTGCCAGGCTAAATTCTCTAGTTTTGTCAAATCATTCAAGTTTTTGTAGGCAATGAATCCTAACGACATTCAAAAGGACATGAACACAGGAAGTGGGGTGGAGGAGTTGAGAGAGACAGAAACAGAGACAACAGCTGAGCAAAAACAAACCCAAACCCTTCAGTGGCACTCTTTTTTTCTCCCTTTTTTTTTTTCCCCGGAGGTAAATGGACTCAATAAACGAAGCAGTGAAACTGCGTATTTTCTGATTAAATGATTGTCCATTTCAACACAACACAGTGCTGTAACTAGCTCGTGTTCATGTGTAGTCCTGAATAATATCCACCAGTATTTACTCTAGTGGATAGAAATAATTCATGATACAACTCAAAACATTAATGTCATTAAAAATGGAAAAATGTAGCAAATTCTGTTCAACCACCAAGAGCAGGTATTCAAGTGAAAAAAAAAATCAAAAATTGCTACTTTAGTAAACTAGTTCATCACTGGTTCTCATTTTCTGTTTTTTTCTTGCTAGTCCAAGTAAAAATCAGTAGCTGACCTCCATTTCTGCATAGCCTCAGGGAAGCAGACTCTTGACAAAATCCCTGTTTTCAGTTGTAAATGTTAATCTGACCAACACCGTAATACCATTTACTAGGAGTTCACACAATAGCTTCAGCTTCAGTAAAACACCTAAAAAATTAGCAAGTCAATTTAAAGGGAAAAACAACTCCCCATTAAATCCTTTTCAGACCAGCAACTTCTCTCCAGGCCAAAACATACAGACACGGTCTCGCGGGCAGGCTCCCTCTTTGTAATGTTAAGAGAACAATTTAGAAAGACTGGATGCTTAAAAAAGCAGATGGAATTTAAATACTGGGAAGAAGGGGGGCTCATTTGGTGTCTTTTGGAGCATCTTCAATTTATGGCTGCACTGCTGTAATTAAGAAACAGAGGAATACTGCCTGCTTCACTGGAGATCCTGGGACAAATTAGAAGTATGCAAGCTTTCTCCCGAGTTGTAGCCTGCAGAGTCTGAAAAAACATCACACGGTGCTCTGCAGTATTCATTGCAGCTTTTGTTTCAATACTTGAGTGTACTGGCTATCTCAAAGACTTCAAGACCTTTCATATCCCCCCATATCTAATCTCCTTCATCTAAAGGTAGAAGACATCAAAAAAGTATGTTAATCCTTTAAATAATTATTTGTAGCATATATCCTATTAGATTCAACATTCGGAAGATGTTTTAATTCCTGCTGTCATCATTAAACCTAACTTTACTTCTATGTATTTATATATCTATGTGAAGTAATACAGCAAGCAGAACTGTAGACTCTGTAGCATATGCTCAAAAGACAGCTTTTCGTGGTATTATTTGGGGAAATATTCTTCTAAAGAAGCAAGGAGGAGCTTGCTTTAGGAGTTTATTTTTATGCTGGGCTCCCACTGTCTGTATTTCTTCACTGTTATTGTGCTGCAATTAATTCCCAGCGCCAAATGAATGATGACATCTGGGAAAGTTGCTGAATCAAACACAGAAGAGCAAAAGCAAAGTCCCAAAACTGTAAGCTCTATATCATGTAGCAGATGAAAATAAGCTTATTTTTACAGCAGGCAGAATATCAGGAATCACAAACCAATATGCAATGAACCTTAAACCTGCTGAAGTGAGAAAAGGAATCTCAGTAAGATTTACAAAAACCATATGCTCAAAAAGATGAGACAGTTTCTTCCCATAATCAAAAAAGAAAAATGAAGATATAATACCACATAGTAATTTTTGCTTTTAAAAACTAAATTTGTGTCCACCTATGAAAATTTGTGAGAACAACGAAATTATATGTTCATTTGAGGCTTATTTTTAACATTTTTTAAAAACATACCTTGTAAAGACCAAAGAAACCTAAGTCCCTTAACACACTCAGGGCACTAACTCGTGGACCAGTAGTAATTTCTCCAGCCACCTGCAATCGAATCTTGACAATTTCCAGTGGATTGGTAAAGATTACTTGAGAACCTCCAGCCTGAAATTAAAAGCAGAAATCAATGTATTAATCGGATACATTATTTGCAGTGTGCATCCTGTTACATTCAAGATAAGACATTTTCAATCTTGCTGCACTCGGTTAAGCTATTAGCAGACAAGAGTTTTAGTATTAGTGCACCTCACAGTGTAAGAAACCTACTCCAGGAGATGAGTCATCAGGAAAAGCAGAGGAAGCAGGTCAGCCACTGTAGGACACTGCAGTACATCACACAGACACTAGCTCAATTCTTTTTGCAAGAACACGTCCACCAACACCAAGTTATGCAATAATGACAAACCAAGAACATTATACCACAAGGAATGAAGACAAAGGAAAAATTAGTAACTAGTAAAGCAGCTGTGATGTCCAGTGCATAGAAAGTGAAAACACTGTTGAAGAGTAGAAATCTGGCAGAAACTTCTTCCAATTTTTACATGAGTTCATATAACAAATACACATGGATTCCAATAAACAGAATTGCAAGTCTATTGTGCTTTTTAAAATAACCCTCTGAACTACCAGTTTCAGTGCCCTTAAATGCTGCTTGATTCAAGAGTCTGAGCTCTACATCATTATTTAGGTACCAGGTATTAAAGAAAAGAAGGTCTACAGACTGAAGGATTCTATTAATCAAGAACTGCTAAATGTTTTCAATGTGTCAGTCTCCATTTGTTGGGAAGACACCACTCAATCGATTCTGAAAGTCTGCTTTAAAACACAGCACTGGCAAGCATTCTGGACTCCCTCTGGTTCTCGTAAAGTTCATCTCATTCATCATATATACTTAGGGCATAACCCTTCTGCTACACTGACAGATCCTGAGCTAAAAATCTGCAATGAGAAAAAAAGGTAATGTGAAGGTTACCTAAGTGTATTGAAAAAATATTCACTCGAACTCCTTCTGGCTCAAATTCAACAGAATGTCATTCTAACTTCTGATAAGTGTGCAATTCTGTGTCGTGACAGCTATGCTCTTCTCTAGGTTCTGAAATCACACAAACTATGCAAAGGGCAACCCTCGCCCTTTCTACAACAAAACAACTATTTTGTTCTAGAAGGTAATGACTAAAATAAAATAAGCATTTAAAAGCACTTGCATGTAGTGATGCCTAGTATGTAAACACCATGTGCATGTATTTTTAAAATTATCCCAGTGTTAAAAGAATTAACTGCAGCTCAGATTAACTATCATTCAAAATAAAAAAATACATGCAGTAATATGGTTCAAATAATGTGCTGAAGAAATGGCAAATCACACGAACAACTACTCTTGTCTACCACTTGGAGTGAGCATATACAATGTGGTTAGAAATTAAAGTCTTTACATAACCCCCAAAATATCCCAAGTGTTTCCTATTTTGACCAGGAAAAGCATACTCTTGTGTAACTCAACTGGTTTTGACTTTCAAATTGGCATAATTTAATTTAACTGCTTTTACCAAACCAGAATCCTGGTATATATAAAACTGCTATTCTTGTTGCCAACAAAAATTAGACTGATAAATTATTTGGCACATATACTGATTTAAGTTTTGCACTTAAACTGAAACATCTTAAATAAGTAACCATTCAAAACAAAAAAATCTTTCTTTTACTTGTCTACTCATTTTGCAAAGTCTCAAAATAAATAAAAAGAATCCCGGAAAGGTTCTTTGATGAATTGCATATTCCTATATATTTTAAAAAATGGTGTAGGTATTACAATTATTAGGCATTCCCACATATATATTTTCTATTTTATAATAGAAAATATTTTATATTCCCAACATATATATTTTCTTCTTAAAAATTATAAAATCTGAATTGCAGGTGATAATGTTAATTTGCACGTTTGTTATACAACAGCCATTTGCTAAAACACATTACTTAAAACCTTGTATCAATTGATCTATTAGCAGAATTAAACTACATTCCCTCAGTATGATATTCCTGCAGTTCATTGTGCCATGACTCCATGAGAAATGTTCCTTTAATTTTCACTACAGGAAAACCATATTAAATTTTAAAAGATTACAACAAAATTAACTATTAGTACAAAATTAGTATTATTATTACTATTAGTGCACCAAAACATGGAACAATTTAAAAACCTATAAAAATGTTTATAAGTGAATGCCATCATTAAGAAAGGAAGTAGAATGATATCTCTGATTTTAGAGGAGAATAAAGGCAAATTATTTCAATACAACATAATTTCAGTACAATCAGGTGCTAGCACATATAAATGCCTATGTTTGCATGTCCAACCTGGCTGTGTGGACACTTCCAGCATTAGATGTTTGCTGCTCTGGGTAAATCACATAAGACTTCCTCTGCTTCAGCTTGCTGTTTAAAAGCATGGATGCTATTATTTACCCACTTCATACAACCAAGCTCGCTACATTCAAAGTTTTTAAAACACTGAGAGTTGCTCACACCAGACAGTACTAAAAGAACTATCCATGTTGCTGCCCACACAGCAGGTTTGAAGAGAGACACTGGTCATTTCCAGTGAAATGTTTCCAGACTATTCAGATACCAGCCCAGAACTCCCTGAACAACCTGTGTCATGCTCCGAATTTGATCGAAGATATACTCCAAAAATCAAACGGCGAATAACTGAAAGTGATGAGCCAGACAATACCTGACAGAGGTCCCAGTAGGAGGGTTCCTACCACCTGCCTGCTCTGTAATGCAGAGGAAGGCTGGTTTATCAGCCTGTGCAGAGGCAGTTCCAGTGGTAACAAGTACAGTCGCCTGGTGGGGAGCTTTGATCGTTCTGTTATTTGAGCATCTGTGCTGGTAACTGCAGC
>VXBB01019259.1:212528-260855 GCA_013399915.1 Illadopsis cleaveri
GAGCGGGAGGAAGCAAACCGGGGATGGCTACTGTACTCTCTAATGAAATGATTTCTTGCTTATCTAGTACTGGTAACTCCTATTGTGTTATTCATCATCACAGTAATGCAAGCGTCTCATAAATATTAATTTATTTCCTCCCTGCACTTCTGTGAGGAAAGTACAATGCATCTGGTTTTACAAGACAGGGTTTTGAGGCAGACAGTTTAATTGTATGGCCAGTGTGTGCATTTCCCCCCTGCTCAAACATTCACAACTTGTAAGAGTCTCCAGATATCCTCATCTCCAAATCAGTAGCTTGAATCACAATAGCATAGCTTCTGTCCTCTTTCTCAATTTTTGCATAGTGAATGCAATGAAAGAAATCTCATCGATCTGTTTTTTTTCCCAGTCTTTTCAAAGTACTGGTATAAACTGGTATGGAAAAAAAACCAAAAACAGACAAAACATCCTCAGCACATTGTATCACCCTGTTCATTCATTTTGTTTGGCCAAAAGTTGAAGAATACTGCCTTCTGGTTTGCTAGCTTTTGCAGTCAAAAATGTATTTAATTATAAAATTTTGAAATAAGCTCCCAAAGGGAAGAATTTGAAAACTACTTTTTTTTTTTCTTTTTTTTTTTTTTTTTCTTTTCTGTCTCGAATAAACACCATTTAAGCTCAGGTTGCTCAAGCTTAGTGATTTCTCCACTAAGTGTCAGAAAAATCAAATACATCAACTGTTTAATATAGATGGTTCCCAGTAACACAAATTTCGCTGTACTGAAGTTACAAACTTGAATACCCTCAACCTTGAATTCCTTATCACATCTTCCAATCATTTTTTAAACAAGTGACCTGATTGTATAAGTAAATCTATTAGTTTTCAGTTATTATCATGTGATTAAAGTAAAAACTACAATTTTGAGTTATTTATCAGTGCAGATAAACAGAGGTACCACACAGATAATTATCTCTAAGGGCCCACAAAGGGCCCATATTATTCTGAAAGAATTTAACATTTGACCCAATCACAAGCATTTATGGTCTTGTTTGATTTAGAGCAAGAAAATAAAAGGGAAATATCACTGTTATCCAAGAACAATTCATACATGCATAACTAGAAATCTGCATGCCTTTAAATGTGCTTTAACAATGTCAGCTAGCTATGCACCCATACACATATGAATTTTTAAAAATAAGCTGAGTTTTTTCCCATTTTGGCAGTTCTTCAACTCTGCTATTGGTATGATATCACCCAACACCTCTCGATGGCAGTATAGTCTTGCACAGTAATACATTACTGTCTATCCTGCTACTTTCCTACTTTACTGAACAGAAGAAAGAAGTAGAAATAGTTGAGGATTGGTTGATTTTTTTGCCCATGGAGAAATAAAGTCCACTTGGTAATTCAAAAAAATCAGTTTAGTAACAACCACTTAACAATACTTCAGTTTAAGAAGTCAAAATGTTTTTTATTCCTTCATGTGTTCAAATCACTCTGCAACAAACTTACTGGAAAATAAACAGATTTTCACCCCCTCATTACACTGAGAGAAGAAATTCCTGTTCTTTTAAATAAGAAACTGCTTTTTGTGCCCTTATGAAATTAACTAAGAAATGAGCACACCAGACAACTCTCCTCGGGCTTTCACATCTCCATTTGAAAGCTTTGGTGTATGTTCTGAAGAAAATACAGCTTGCAATTAAAGAAGGAAATTTTGTGTTCTCCATTCCAGAAGAAAGTACTAGATTCTTTTCCTTTCAGTGCTACTGACCATCAAATGTTCTTGTTCCTCTAATTAGTCTTATTACCTATTTCAAATTGTAGCCCCTTTCCTGCTCTCAGTAACAGCTTTTAGGGTCAGCCTAGATCTTTCTTCAGCATCCCATCCAACTTATTACACGTTCCCTTTTATGGTTTCATGGATGAAGAAAGTATTACTAGTGCTATTAGAGTGTTAATGTTTTTCAACAGTATCACCCAGGGATAGTAATTATAGCAATTAATGGCAATCATAAAAATACATAAGCAATATATTATACAATTACCAAAAATCAACCTCTGCAAAAGAAAATGTTTACAATGTCTTGGTTACTAGTTTAATCTACAAAAGACAAGAATTTGCAAATTCCAAGATTTTCGGTCAACTGTTTATCATATTCAGTCCTACTGCACACCATACTCTGTCCCAAGCCCTTACTCCTTGTCAGTTTCCAGATGCATCTTGTTTTCCTGTGCATTTCCTAGCATCCATTAATCCTAATTAAAGTCAAGGTTCCCAAAGTACAGACACTAAATAAAGATTGCTCTTTGTTATTTAAAAAAAAAATTAAAAATATACCAATGATTCCAAGAATGGAAGAACTGCCATCCTCATTGTATAATAAAGGGCAACTAAGCCACAGAATTGTTCAATGATTTACCACAAAATCACATACCAACTCTACAACAGAAAAAAAGCTTAGAAGCCAGATTTACGGAGTGCCACTGCAGTGCTCGAACTACCTCTAAACGTCTTGGTGTTTGTATGGCAGTAGGTCCCAAGAGCATTAGATGAATTATACCAAAGTGCTGTAGAGGGGATTTCACTATGGACTCTCCTGTTACCAGAAAAGCTCCCAAGTAAAAGACAGCAGTTCAAACTGACTGTTTTTCTTACAGATCTCAAAGGTGACAACCTTAATTTCGTGGTATTGTATGTCAAGAGCAAAGCATGCTGGGTTCTCAAAAGCTTGGTTCTATGTTACCTTTTCATTCCATAAAGCCAGACCTCAAAAATCTAGACAAGCCATCTCATGCTATTTTGTGTTCTCTCATCTGTGGTCCTATCTACACAGCATTCTGATAATGCTCTTTAGCATGAGAGTTCATATAGTAAATACCATTTCTTCAGATCATGAGATTTCCTGAGCCCTCAGTCATCTGCTTTTCACTACCCTGACCAGCCTATCACAGAAACAGCTTTCATGCTGCTCGGACAGAATTCTGTTTTTCTGTAGCTAATCTTTCTTGTCTTCTGGGGACAGCCTTCCCTTGGTCTGCCTAAGGTTTTACTTTGTGCAGCTCAAACAGCGAACGCTGCTAGAATCACAGTCTTGGTAATGTACATAAAATGTAAAGCAAGCTCTGTCAAATCCTCATATAAAAATGCTCATAAATAGAATTGCAATTAATCTGAACAGAAGTACATTCCTGCTACTGCATCAGATTTCCAAGACTAAGATGCAAGTTGTGCGGACTGTCCTACAATAGAATATTAATGGCCTGTCTAAACAGAAACAAACAGGAGTACCGTTTGTTTATAAGCACTGACCAAGTCTGCAATGGGAAACAAATTAAAATTTGTTTGGGTGTTTTCCACATTATAGGTAATTCACTTCTCAGAAGCCTAGCCAAAAAATCAAAGTGGAGCCTACTTGATTGGCATTATAAAAGCAATTAACTTACAGACCTGTCAAATCTGTTAAGGTTTGGTTCTGTCTGCTCTACTTGTCTATTTTGACTAGCTGTAGAATCATTTAATGATTTACAGACCTTTCAAGTCCTAAGGCATGGTAGCTGTATTAAAATTGTGACCCATTATTTCTTGGTCACATCATAAATTACTGTGACATCATAAATATCTTCCTTTTCTCACAGAAAGCTAAATTTTAATTCCTGATTTGAGTTCAAGCCTTTGTTTTTGGATTTGGGGTTTTTTTTGAACCTTCACTGGTAAACACTGTAATATTTTACTGCCAGTAAAAAAGAAGCAAAAGGAGAAAGGGCTACGTAATAAAATAAAATTGTCAAAACAAATCCATGTTTTAAACTGCAGAGCGCATTTATGTAAAACTTTACAGCCATTATTTCTATATATGCTTCATATGTAACAGGAGAAAAAAGAATAAGATTCAAATTTAATTAATATTAAGTAAGTTTGTTGGAAAAAAATGGACTTTTAAAGCACACAGAATTGTTTGGTTCTGGAATCAGAAAACTATCAACCTAAACCTAGGCATCTCACCTTGTTTTACAGTTTGAAAAAATTTCTCTCTCTTTTTTTTTTTAGGGGGAAAGAAAATGAAAAGAACAAGGAGAGGGAAAGCAAAATGGGAAAGTATCTCTAATTCGTTATGGGAAAATTCTTGGGTTTTTTTTAAAAAAGTTAAAATTAGATTAACTAATGCAAAAGGAAAATTCAAAATGAAGTGAAATCAAGTTCTGCAAAATTCATTACTGATTTGGGGAAAGACTAGTTTAAGTAGGTATAACTGGGTGAAGATTTCAGCAAACTGTCTTTTAAAAACATCCATACCGGCAAAGAAATATGGGGTAGGTCAAAGAGAAGCAGGAACTTTACATGAGTAACTTTCCCACCCTTTGGTACAACCTCTTGAACAGGGCTATCATGTTACTGTATGTTGCCTTCCTAAACCTCATCATGAGGCTTAAATCTAAAATTAGATGAAAATTTATCAGAGACAATTAAAACACAGCAGTGTTGAAATACAGTGAGTTTGTAAATATGAAGTAAAATTTAAGTCCAGATCTAGTTGGAGATTTTTTACCAAAAATTTACGATTAGTTTAAATGATTTTCAGCATGCTGAAAATAACTACAATTACAGTCGTTCAGACAACAATACTACACTTTAAAAATACCTAATTAATTATAGTATATTCCATTATATTATATTCATTATGATAAACAGAATTTAAATCTAATTAATTTTAAACAACATCAATTTTGTGCACAAAAAAATAGCTTTAAATTTAATCAAGGGGAAACAAGCATGTATTAGGAGATTCTGAAGTTTTTCTTAAAGCAAATGTGAAAGTTGGACATACACGAGCAGGTAGAACTCCCCTTGAAAGTAATGGATCCCCAAGCACAGGGAGAACAGACCTCTGAAAATAAATTTGCTAAGTGTCCAAGAAACGTATACCATGCTGTCAAAGGTCATAAGACCAATCATCAAGATGACCATCTTCACTCAATAAACTAGATCAAAACTTTTCTGTGTGATAGGAGTTGTTTGCTTTTCTTTCCCCACCCCAGATATACATGCAGGTATTTTTTTTTCCCCTGGCATATATACTGTTTAATTTTACAGTTTAATTTTACCCACAGCTCAGCTTCCCTTGCCAAATACAGTAGAATGTTAACATATTTAAGTTTCATAATAATGAACGCAAGAATGGCACCTTCAGTCTCCTTTAGTCCACAACTTCCAAATGTCTGAATTTTTGCAAGTAAGAGATCTAAATGTGGGAATTGCAGTTTATACACCCTCTGTCTCCACTGCAATACCATGAAGAAAATGTAGCTCAGATGTGGACTTATCTTTATTACCCTCTGAAACATAAAATAAATGTTTTAAGTAGCTGAATAAAACTATTTGCACTGGATCTGTTATTTGGCACAATTCACATGGAATTTCATATCGCATCCCTATATAAAAATTAATTCTGGGCAGGATTTTGCACTCCATCTTAACCTTATCTAATTTTTATGTTCCATAGCAGAGGCTGCCCAAGCAGGTCCAATACATTTTAACTTTATTATGATTTCTATAAAGTCTCTCGAAATATGCCTAAAATTGCCTTGACAATTTAAACAAAAGCAGATCTGTATGGGATCTGTAATTGTACTGTACTACATGATTTAAGCTGGCTAATAGTAAGCACACACTGAGCAGCTGGGAAGGAAAAGACTGTGTGCTCAGAAAGAGAAGGGAGAGCAGAAGGAAAGGTTAATAAAGCAAAACGTAGCTCTCTTTTCTTGCTGAAAATTATGCCTCCTACTTACCGATATCATTGTATTAATATATGCAGACAAGGCAACATACATTATACAGTGAGTTCTTTTTAGTCATGCTATAATCCTTCTTCTGTTTTTTTTAGTATTCTTTTGTTTTATATCATTCTTTATTTTGCATATTTGCCTCTCCTTCCCAATTACACAAATGTAAATTTTTCATTAAATGTTGAATTGCTTTATGTAAGGTACTAAGCAAAATGACTGTCTCACCTAAAAAGTTAGTATTAAAGGTAATGTCTCAAAACCCCAAATACAGTATTTATGACACTTTTACAAAGAGAGTTTTCCACGTGTTAATATAACTCAAGAAAATAAGAATAATATGTAATGCTATATTAAAAAAAAAATCAGGTTACTTTCAACAGATGCCCATAAGTGAATTAATATTTTAAAAAGCAAGCAGTTAAACTTGGCATGACTTAAAATTATTTTTTATTTAGAATATAAAATCAAGTAAAAGACCATGAAATAAAGCTTCCAGAAATTTCAAGATTATTGCCACTGTAAAAAAAAATATTTCAAGTTGTACTTACAGTTTACACATCCTTTTATTAAGGAACTCCAAAGGTAAGTTATAGTATTAGCAGAAATGAAACCTAGCATATCTGTGCCCATTTTAATTCAATAAGGTTAAGTCAGCTTTGTGGTTTAGATGCTCAGCAGATCTTAGCTCTTACAGCATCATTACACCGTGCCTTGAAACTGAAGCTTTTTACCAGCCTCATAATGGTAAGGGCTATACAGGATTTGCATGAGTGATGAGAGTCCAAAATGCACAGCAGAGATCAGAGTTCACGGTGGGTGTCAGGCATTGTGCAAATCTGAAAGCTACATGCATTTTTATGGGTAACAAATACTACAGTCATTAGGAAAATTTCTTACAAACAAAGGAGATGGAAATCTTGTGTTAGTAATTTACATAATAGCCTTCCTTAAGTATAAAGGTTATACTTTTAATTATATTCTTGGGGGTCTCAAAGAAAAAAAAATCTCAACCAACCTATCGCTTTCATCTTCACGTAATAAAAAGCTATGAAACAGGCTGTTAACTGAATTAAGTGTCACAAGGTCATGAAATAAAAGATCTATTTTCTTCTTTTCTTCTTTTTTTTTTTTAGGAGAGAAAACAGTTTACAAAACAGAAAAAGACTTGTTCAATGAAACAATCAGCTTTAGTTACAAGTGCAAAAGTCAGCCATGTGTACTAATTCACAGTAATTATGATGCAAAGTGAACTCCTTGGAGACCTAAAAGTCAACGCCTGGCAATGGTTGGGCAAACAGCAGAGTGGAGCTACTCAGGTGATACTGACCCCTTCAAAGCCCTTTGTGTTCCTGAACAACCCAAACTATCCAAGTATCTGCCTGTTCTCCCGTTCTTAGGTATTATTACTCTATCATATTCACAGGGCTGCTATTTAAAACATTACAAACTAGCATGCATCCCAGCACTAAGCCCTTGCATAAGCAATGAATACACTCCAAGGAAACAGAAGCACTGAAGAAGAAAAATTTAAATCTGTGTTTGTAACACAATCTCAGCTGAGAATTAAATGTGGAAAGCGGAAAGATGATAGGGCAGGTGTCTTAGAAAATTCATCTTAGTTGGCTTCCCCTTTTTAGACTTTAGCACATCATGCCCTCCTGTCTTCTTGCCTCCCACATAAGCGATTACTACATTGTGAAATGTGGTAAAAATCCAAGACTGACAATTTTCAAGCATTCAACACTGTCCGTGCTGCTTCCACAGTGAAATCACAGGTTTCACGATGGCTTAAATGGGGACAAAAAGTTAGGCCAATACAATGCTGAAAGCTAGAGCAAAAAGCATGTCTTTGGCATCTCATGTTTAACACATATATTTACACCATGAGAGAAAAATTCACCCCAAAAAACCTAGGCAATGTTGGTAATGAGAGTCTCTGTTGCTAGTCTGAATTGGGTTTAAAATTACAAAAGAACCCAAAGACCACCTGCAGAAGAGACAAGTTGCAACCTATCTACCTGGCACCAAACTATGCCCCTAAGTGGAGCACTACAGTTAAAAGAAAACTCAGGGCATTCTGCCACTGCACGTCTACTGCTGCAACTTCATGCAGTATCTCACTGTTAATATAAATTTAGGACAAGCCAACATTTACTGCACATTTAAAACACATCTCAAACCACCTAGCTCTTAAAGCAGATCCTTAGTTTACAATGAACTGCTGGCAAAAAGCTTGCTGCAGCATTCTCATGAATGACAGGTCTCTGTAAAGAGTGCTTTTTGTACTGCATTAAAAAATTCACAGCAGTCTGTAAAATAAAAACTCTAGATCAAATGACATTTTAAATGAAAATTTTGCTGAATTCTCTATGGCTGCCATGTTCATGAGACTTTTTATTAGTATAAGGGGCAAACACTTTTTACTCTGCAAGCACTTTATTGCATTTTTCCTTCATTTACAGCATGCCTTTTTTTTAGGGCTTTAGAGACCCACATTCTTCTCTCCTTCCCCTTCTTTTTTTCTTCCCTGAATGCTCCTAAAGTTACAGAACAAGGGGATCCTACCTGGCAGTCTACAACAGGTCAGTGATCAAACAGAAGGAGCAGTGAGACAGCGGCCAAATCATGCCTCATCTCCTGAGAATTACAGAAAGCCAGGGCTTCTCAGCCTGCAATGCAACCGAGCCACTGCACCCTGAGGCTGGTAATCGTTGTTCACTTTCTGCAAGCACATACAGCAGAAATCTCTGCACCTACTGAGGTTAAGACGCAAGCATTTTTTTTAATGTTGCTGTAGTTATCGACACAGGTAGAAGCTGCTTGAAAATGTGACCTCATCTGTCTTATGACAGCAGAAACAAAGACAGATTAAAATACACCAACATTGCTCTGCCCCGCTGATCAAAGCTGTTTTAAATAAACAGAGTTCTTTATCTGCAAAATGCACCGGTCTTTGAACAGCTATTCGTTTTACCTAAAGTATTTACATTTGCTTGAACAAATCAATACACCAGATAGAGTAAGGTGTAATATGAACAGACAGAACTAGACCAAGTAGTGAAGTATTATCATTTACCCAGTAATATGCCAGTTGTTCATTAAGATACTACTTTGTGCAAGGAAAACACTCTTAAAATCTTAGTGGGTTTTAAATACAGCCTACATTCAGGAATGCATTATGCACTAAGTTAACATTACACAGCCTACGTCTGCTGTGAACTCAAAGAAGCATGAGCAGTCTTTGCCATTTCAAAAAGCCAG
Organism: Illadopsis cleaveri; assembly: GCA_013399915.1. Taxonomy (NCBI): domain Eukaryota; kingdom Metazoa; phylum Chordata; class Aves; order Passeriformes; family Timaliidae; genus Illadopsis; species Illadopsis cleaveri. The sequence goes on from VXBB01019259.1 coordinate 221,560, forward strand.
TATCACTGCAAAAAGTGAAAATTAGTGGGTGCAATAACACATCAGGAAAGCAGTGACGTGGTAGAGTGGGTGCCACAAAGTAGTAACTAATTATTAACTTCTGGAAAGGTTAGCATGAATCCTCTTTGGGCCGTAAGGTACAGCCAACATGAATAAAGACACATTCTTTATTAAGGAAACAAATTCTAAACTGTGAGAATTACAGAACACGGTTAAAAGGCACGATGCACAGAAACATTTACCCTTTCATCAAGAATGGCTGGCCTATCTAGGAAAGAACTGAGATGCTCTAGGAGAGTCTGCTCTTGAACCGGATCTGTGGTTAAACAGAAGCCTTAGTCCACACAATTAGTCTTATAAACTGCACTTTCATGAATGTCATACAAAGGAAATTAAAGATACTTACACAGCCACCAGCAAGAATTTCTGCAGCCAGTGGGACAGATCCATCTTTAGTCCTAAACTTATCTCGCACAAAATCATTAACCTTAAAAGACAAACATTTATGAAAGCTGATAAATTAAAAGGTCAGAGAAAACACTCATCAGCTGTAAATTCTGTGCAAATGAAAATGCAAATACATCCACTAAGCTACCAAATTACAAGATATCAAAGAAATCAAGATCTTAGATTTTATATTAAATATTCTAAAGCTATGTTCTTCCTTCTAAAAAGAATTTGCAGCTCATTAATTTGAATACTTATTACTCAAAAAATAAATCATCACTAATAAGGTAATTTTAAAAAACAGAAAATTATAAAATACATTATTATTTTAGAAGTGCTCACTGTATTAAAAAAATTAAATAAAATGTCAAAATAATATCAGAATGTTCATATTAAGCTTTAACACAATGGCAATTCAATTAGTAGCATTACATGCCTTTTTTTTTTAATGCATACTACCAGCTTTGATGAATATTACTTTATCAGTGAATAAACAATACATTATCATTGGATTACAATAAGAAATTCTTAAGTGCTTTACAAACACTTAAGAAATAACAAAATTACTAAAGTAAAATATTTAGAAAAAAATATCATGCAAACAAGTTCCTTTCTTACCAACAATTCACTACATGCTGATATTATCTATCTCCCGTTGCACTAGAATCATATATACAGGAACTATGTGGAGATACAAAAACAAAAGCCCTCCAATATGTAAATATTCTGATTTGCTAAGAGTTGAAACCAAAGGCCTATGCTACTTACAAACAAGCAAGGTGAATGAGCCTGTTGTATTATGGAGTGAGTCCAAAAATAAGTTTTCAGTAAGATTCTTAAAATGTACGTGTACATTTTAGTAGATTCTTAAAATGTAAATCTCTCTGGATGCGACTTGTATGCCACTTGTACTGTTCACAAGCCAGATATTAACAGTTGCTAATTGTAATTTGATGCATTTTACAATGCGGAGAAATGTGAAAAAAATCCATTTACAAACTTACAGTAAGTTTTATGGCCTTCTCTGGTGCTACTCCTAATAGCTGTGGTAACAGACCTGTAACATGGAAATAGAGAATTCAAGGCATTGAGTAACTTGGTACTAAATAAACAAATCAACAAACGTATGTAGAGATCAGCACCTAGAAACAGGCGATTTTTACAGCGATTTCATGTTATTATATATAATGAGAGTACTTAAACATTCAATTTGGAGAACAAACTTCGTGCTACCACTTCAAGTGCTACCACTGTCTGTACATAATTGTTTCTTTTTCTTTTTAATTCATATTAGCTCATTTTATGTTTAAACACTAATACAGATTTGCTAAATATGTTTCAATACTGTCCTAAACTGACTTTTATTTTTTGCATCTTCACACAAAAATCAACTTTTTAATTAATTTTTGTGAGATACACAATGCATCCACTTTGTAAATCAAAACCTCAGAACCTTTTTCTAGCACAAAAAAATGGCATTATATGGCAGGACTGAAGGGGGATAGGAATCAAAACAATGCAAAATATTCAAACATGTATGATTACATTCTTAAGATCTTTGCCCAGATAAATCATCAGTTCTTAAAACAACGGAAACTACATTGCTTTCTACCCAGGTATGGAATTTTCCATTTTATTTTGTTAGAAATGATGTGCTACAGAACTGGAAGTGTGAATTTATGACTCTCAGCCTCACTTGTTTGAAGTGAATGGTCGATATTTTGTAAACATTTGAATAACACAGCCTAAAAATAGGCAAAGCTTACCAACAAAGCCTGAGGCTAGAATGGTGTTGCAAGCATGCATCAGCATAATGAAATTGAGACACGATTCAAAAATGTGAGAAAATCACCCCAGCTAGAGTTCCTGGTGCAGAGCCCTTTGTTTTAGCAGTTCAAGCAGCATATTTGGGTACTTTCTACAAAGTCTGACATTCTCACTTCTCCATAGTTTTATCTTGCTGAAAAAAAACCCCAAACAATTAAGTTTCCACCTCTGAAAGTTAACATGCTGACAAGCATTTTCTTAAAGAACTAAATGTCAGAATAACACAGATAAAAAAGGACATGCACTGGTTTAGTACAGTACATTCTTCAATCCTGCTTTCATCCATCAGCTTTACTATATCCTACTGATGCTCTTAATAAGGAATTGACGTGGAAGAAAAGCACCATTTGGTTTGTGGTAGCAGGAGACCCAACCATATTTATATACTGATGTCTTTATACAGCTGATGTACATATACATGTAACATTTACCCAAGATAACTATGCTGCATTATGATCATATGACTGAATAGTCAAATAAAAAAATACAGTAGCACTAAATTCATATACAGTTGCTCAAAACCAAAAGAGATTCTGCAGAGTAAGTTAAATTTCAGAATCTGAGTTTCTTAAAAAGTTTTACTTGTACCAGTGACTTGAAACCAGACCTCAATGAGAAACCATTAAGCTGTTCAGAATTATGTAAATAAATGATATATTATCTGCAGCACTGTGAGGGAAACACAATAATATACAATGAAGAGGATTTTTTTCATTACAAAATTATCTTTGTAATTGCTATAATATTTGCAACTTGCTGTAGGACATGTGTGGCTTGATATAAACATTATGGCAAATGACTTTTTATCTTCAGAGATTAAAAAAATGTTCCCTACACTTAAAGAAGCACACTACTTAAGTCAAATCCAGTAAAATTAAGCAGGTCTGATGTAGCAGGTATAATTCCAAACACAAAGGTCATTAAATTTAAAATCACATATACATATATTATTACACCCAAGCTATATATACACCACGACTTTCAAGTCATATTTTATCAAATAAATCACAGAAGAAGACATTCTAAAATATCACGATATAAAGATTACAGAAGTAGTCCAGTTGACAATCAGCATAAACTTCCAGTCTTAGAAACAACATTATCAGGACAAATCAAATCCAATTTCACTGAACTGATCTGAAGATGGCCTTTTTAACCACTTTTCAGCTCCCAAAACTTTGCATTTGTAAAAACACTTGTTCAGTCATAAGAAAAAGAGGTTTATCTTGGCACATGTTATTTTTTTTCCATCTGGTTCATTCCTTTTGTACTCAAATCTAAATGGGATTGTTACAACTCAAAGTTTTCCATAAAAAGTTTCCAATTTTTTATGGAAAACTTTGAGGTAGAGAAGAGAAAGATTAAATAGAATAAGTAGAAGCTAAAAAAACCCCTGACACCAGAAAAACCCAAGTGGACAACTAAAACCTAGAACATTTTGCTCTTTTCCTGCCTCTACTTCACACACGATTTTATAGTATAAAAGTGCTTTGTAAGTTTAATTACAGATAACACTGTATGTATCTACTGCAAGATAGCAAGAGGGACCCCTCATTTGATCTCATACCTACCTCTAAGTGGTACCTGTGCATTCTATATGCTATGACCATCAAAATTAAATTCTATTTTCTTTATTGTTTTGATGGGAGCCCTGAAACACTGTTGAAAATTTTCTAAACATGATAAAGATGCTAAGTTTTGAAAGAAAGAAAGCACATCAAAGGCCCCCTATGAGAATATTGAGTTTCTGTTGGGGTTATCTTGACACAGTGGGAATTTCTCAGTGTTACTATGCATTAGCAGATGAGCAATATGACATATACACAGATGGAGAACAGGCTTAGAAACGTCTGACATGCATGCCTTTTATAACATCAGAGCATAATATCTTGCACATAGGCAGCCTGCTAGTATAGTACATAGTAAACACATTATTCAATGCCTTTTTTATATCCAAGGCTTTTTAGTAGCAATTACAATGTACCACTTCATATTTGACACACTGTCATAGTGGGACTTTCAGGGAAGGGGGAAGGTGTGTGCAAGACAGAGCACCAAAAGCTGCACTCAGTTTGCAACACCCTACGAGTTATTTTCTGAAAGCAACATAAATACATTGTGAATACACACACAACAGCTCATCCAGCCCAGCTGTACTGATGGCACTGAGAAACGAAAATCTTACTTGGCCAAAGTATTTTTTTAGATGTCTAACAGGGAAGCTTCAGTTTCACACTGTGCAACAGATGTGATTTTCCCTTCTATTAGGAAAAAACAGTGACTGAAGGCTTTGTTGCTAGGTCTAGATAAAATACTTGAAACCATTAGGGCATCTTATAGGAAGGCAGTAATGGAATACTGCCACATTTTTCCATTACAGGATTCACACAATAAACCAGACAATTTATCACCAGTTGCCATTCTAGTATAGCTCCCTCAGACTGGAAAGGGGGTAGTTCCTGAAAATTCTGTGCTTTGACAGAGCTTGGGGTATAAGTAGGCTTGCAATTCCAGTCTATATAAATGGTATTCCATTGCATAATTTGGAAGGAGAGCTTCTGCCACGGTCTTTTTGCATCATTAGCATGGGAGTCCATCAGTAATAATGAAGCTGGATGATGAACAAATCATTAAAATCTAAATTAGATGGCATTTGGAATCACTGCAGGGCTAGAGGCACCATCAACAGAAATAAAACTAACAAACAAGCTCCTGAAAAGCTAATGATCACAGATGATGGTGTCTTCAACAGCATTCCCTGTCTTTTCTGTCCTCTAGGCAAGTGGCATTAACAGCAGGGCTACCAAACATTTTCCTAAACTACGTTTTATCTCTGGCACTTAAATTTCCCATGAAACTTCTATCAAGTGTGGGTGAAATAATCTCTACTGGATGTGCTGCTTAAGTCTGTGAAGCATTCTGTGACTCATCAGGTGGACTTTTGATTAAAATTCTATTATGACATGTAGGTGACCTCATCAGTTGGAAGAGACCTTGACAAATAATAGCTTTCAAAATTTTCTTAAATTTGCATGTATAAAAATACCTGTGAGTTTCTAAATATGCATTTCAGGTATAAACATAGACAGAACAGTAAATTACAGGTATATAAGATGAGCATTCTTTTCAGCCATGCTGAGAGACAGATGAGAAATTTATCTCAGATATAAAGTCTTTTAAAAAATGCTAACAACACAGCATTCATATAATGCATATTATAAACACTCCACAGAGGTTTATATCATGTTTGTTTGGTTTTTTGTTTTTAATTTTAATCCAAGTGTCTTCTCAGTGGAAACACTGATTATACTTAGAACCAAACTGACATCAAACCAAATTTAGTGCTCTCTATATATCCACAAGATGGTGTAATTTATCCTTATCTGAGATGGTCGTTTAAAACATGGTCTCCAAGTTCGGAAAAAAACAGTGATACAAAAAAGAAAAATCAGTTTACTTTGTTGGATGGAAATATGAGCCTTTCATTAAAAATATCATCTGAAATGGCTGAGTTCAGAGTAGGGCTTATAATTTCTGCTTGCTTTCTTGAAGTACATCATGACAAAGAGACCACTGCTCCAAAGGTTTCTAGTACAATTTTTAAAAAGCATTTGCATCTATTCAGCTAAGGACTAGTCTACCAATGATTACTCCCTCCTTCAGTGGGGACAAAACCACCCACATTGACTTAACCCTGAGCAAATCAGCTGAAGCAAGAATTGCAGTGACCAATGAGTAGCAAAAAGTAATGTGCTCTGTAGTGTGTCCTACCTACTGTAGGATTCAAGACTAGAATAAGATGACTCTTGCTAAATGTTTACTGCATTACATTGGGTAATTACACTAATCCATAAAAGGCTCCTTTCAAATCTTCTTATCCTCTCAAGCTTAACCAGAAACTTCCTTCTGCACTCAGCTCCTTAACTTTCTTCAACATCTCCTTAGAAAGTAAGCAACAGTCTGAATTCACAGAACTGCACAGAGGGAGCTCCAGATTTTTAAGCAGTTTTCTCTATTTGCCTCTTTAAAAAGAGCTAAGTCAGGGTGCCCTTTAAGGAGAGAATTTGTAGAAGCGCAGGTCTCAATTTGACCCTAAAATGATGGTATTCTACTATATAATCCAGAAATTAGATTATTGGCCTGGTCTTAGAAGTTCAGCTCCACCAAACTGAGATTTCACTATTCAGTATTCCTTGGAAAACTGAAAAGTAGTAAAGACGATGGAATGGAGGCATAAGCTATCCTGATGAAGTTTCCTGAGGTTCCCTAAACCTGGCAATGAAAAAAAATCATTCCAAATTCAGGACAAGCAAACTGAGTTAAGAACATGCATTTATGACATTTCTGAGTTTTTATCTGGGTTGTTTTTTTTTTTTCCCAGGTGAAAAAAATCACTGTCCTTCATAATTTCAATAAGACAGAAGGAGGCAATAGTAGAATTCTGCATATTTATTCTTTCAGGATGCTGGAAGAAGCAGACAAAAATTGCAAGCAATACATTTGGTTCTTTAGGTAATAACTGGGAATTTTGAAAGATTTTGATTGCTATAAATCCTTACAAAATAGAGACCATGTCAGTACTCTTTATTAAATTATTATGTCTACTCCAAAAATGGCCTCAAACTTGGTCAGTAATAAGAGAACCTTCCCATCTCCAATTGTTCTGAAATAATTAGAGAGTCTATATTTTGCAGAGGAGCTACTTAGCCAACCCCCAGTAACTCGAGTCATGTGTTACAGTGTGCAGACCTATCACACCATCGGTTTTAATGTTGTTTCCCACATTGTTTTATGAACTGTTACTTTTTTTTAAGGTGCACACAACTTTGCCAGCTCATAACAATATTTTTCCAAAATCCTCCATTCTTCATTCCTTATTCAACTGCTTTTAACAATAAATTTTTTTCATCACAATATTCTTATTTTTACAAGTGAAAAGAAGTTTCTAAGCAAGCTGGCTAAAAACTAAGTTGGTATGCAAGTTTCAAATTCTCCCCTATGAATATGTCAGACGGGGCTAAAAGATCTCAATTATTGTGACACCACAAATATAATTCACTTTAACTCAGTGACAGAGAAGAACTGGAATCTCATACGAGGTTCCCAATTCTTTATGATTCCTGAGTTAACTGAACTGACACCACTGATGCCACAACTGGGACAAGGATAGAACAAAAAAAAAGCCACCGTTTAGCTTTGGGCACTTATCTAAGATATCCAAAGTGAGGATGATTTACATGCTGAACAAGGTCAATAGATTTTGGAGCTTTTTCCATTGACTACAAAGGCAGTTTGGAACAGACAACTTCATAACTTGGGTGTATTGGTTACATATATAAAGCAAAGTGGGCTGCAACCCAAGTGAATCACTCTGGCTGACTCCCCAGAGACAACCTAAGAAAAGGTATACATTAAACTTGATAAAGATGACTATTTCCAATGATTACTGAAGCAAATGCAAAAATGCAACTGGTTCACAGAGACCTTTTTGCCTCAAAAGAAACGCAACAAAAAGTACTCCAAAGAACAAAAAAGCACAGATGATCTAACTTCGTACCAAACAACAAAACACTCTTGGCACTAAGAGCTGCTAAAGAAATGAGAACTTTACTAACAATATATTTTTGCTGTAGGAAATTGCTAATGTTCCCCTATGGCAGATGAGGAGGGAAAGGACAGAGAGGTCCTACAGAAATATTCTCATTACAGTGAAGTTTTAATTATCAAGAAGTTTGCAAATCCTTCTCATGTAACACAGTGAAGAAGCAAAACTGAAGTCTGAACTAAAAAGACTTAAAAACCAGTCACACGAAACTCGTAACAGTATCTCATCATTAGCATATAACACCTTTTAAACTTACCTCGATAAAGCCCAAAGAAACCTTCATAACGTAGCACTTTCTTGAAGCAATCAAAGCTGTTTTTATACATAAGTTCTCCCACAAAAGAGCCTGTAGAACGCTGGTTTTGCATGCGAGTTTTCACTAAATCAATTGGATAGACTGCAGTGGCTCCGACAGCTGCAAATAAAATTCAAGATATAAGAAAACATGATTTTGCATTTGCAGTGTTTGACTGCAACTGTCATCTTTCACATTTACATCTAATGTATCAGTTATATCGTTTTTCTTCATGATATATTCTGGATACATAAAACTAACTCCCACAGTTTTAATCAAATGCACTTTCCAGTCCTACCTCATTATTTTCATTTTCCTGAAATTTGTTTGGGGCCAAATCAGGTAGCAACACCATTTGGAAACTCAAACAGCTCATAAATTCCAAAAGTCTTGTAGACCAGATGATCCTTTCCCCTTCAATCTTACAGTCATCCCATCCCTTAGACACAGCTCCAAGGGAAAGTCTGAGAAGCCTTCCACACTTAAATGAGAGGCAGAAGGAGTAGAAGGGCAAAAGAAAAGAAGAAAAAACCCAAACAGTGAAGATGAATATTCTTTTGCTCAGCCATGACTAACCTCCAGCAACTGAACCAAGGGCAAACCTGTACGCTGATTCTGCAATCTGGATGAGAACAGGTCGAGACACATCTCCTGAAGCTTTCTGTCAAGACAGGATTTAAAACAAAAGGAAAGACAAGAAAAATAATCAAAACATTTCATTTCCCAAGAGAACATTTCATGATTAGACAGATATAAGTATATGGACACCTGGAAAAAATTCTACAATACACTAGAGATTTTGTTCTCAATTATTACTTCTTTTCCACTGATATCTAAGTGTCAGCCTCTTCAGATTGGAACAGCAAAGAAAATAGACTGATACTACAACAAAATTACACAACTCTAAAATCAATGGTCTGAATGTGGTCTAAATGAGGGCTTACATATTGCCTCTTAAGTCATTAATTTTCTACAGTTAAAAGCAACTCCAGCTTGGAATTTCTTTCTACTGTCGCCAAAACCAGGTACACCTATTACTTCCCAGACTACCAAAACAAGTATGCAAGCATTCACACAGATGAGCTAAAGGAAAATAAAGTTCCACGAAGCACACCCACAATTTCATTTTGCTCACAGCCTATCAGTGCTAGATTCAACCCAATGAAAAATAAATTTCGGAAGTGTTCCAGATTTAAAATTGTTATCTAATGAAAGAGAATAATAAAGAAAACAAAAGTTCCGCAGGGACATTAAGTCTTTCATACCTACTAGCACTTTCTACAATATGGTTTTTTTTTAGGATACCACGAGTAAAGCAACAAAATAAAAACATGGATACATTTTCCTATGTTTACATTTTAGTTGATGTCAATATAGGTGGAGTTGACCAGAAATAAATTGAAGATATCAACGTAGCTGAAAATCTTTTCAGTCTCAGCATCAAGCAGCTGACATTAAAATGGAATTGGGTGGAAAAAAATGAAAAGGTAGGATGCATACACAGAAGAAATGGTAAGATTTAAGTAGGTTCACATGCCCTTGCCTCTTAGAACAATGTAAATCATGGTAGCATAGACAGTGGCCCCAAAACAAAAAGTGAAGAAGCTGCTACTTCCATCAAACATTTTTTTCTACCTTTTACTGCCACCTATTATAACTTATGTGACCTGAGTTTCAGCCCAATGCAAATGCTTTTAACTCCTTTAGGAGTCTTCTGGGAATAGATGGTGAGCTTTTGGGAGCCAACTCATTTGAATTCATCCCAGCATCATCACCATTTAGTCACTGCTCAAACATACAGAAAACCACCACCCCAGATACAGTCTTGGAGTGGTGGTGGGGGTGTTCACATGTAGAGGAGGCAGGAGAAGAAAAAAGAGAAGCAAAAGAGACGCATGTGTACACACACACACAGAGGCCTGGCTTATGGCCTGGTAGTCCTAAAAATGTAGCCTGGATCAACTCATTGTGGTCAAACTGGCGTCTCCGCACAGACCCAGAGCAGGAAAAAAGAAAACCAACAAAAAACCCTTAGTCTCACAAGACACAAAGTTAGGACTGCCTTAAAATAGAGACAGAGAGAAACAAAAAGGTTAGTTTTAAATCTATCTGTATAGAAAATTGTGTCAATGAAAATATAAAATATGATAAGAGAATATGAAAACTAAAAGATCAACAGGTTTGACATTTAAAGAACAATCCTATTTCCTTTTGCCTCAAAATCAAAAAAAAAAGTCCATTTGTGATTATACCATTGAAAGTAAATATCCTTTAGGTCTTGGACATGCAAAGAATATCAGTATTTTTTCTGAAACTCTGATGTTAGTCTACCTAAGCTCTCCTATTTTGATATTCAGCAGAGCACAAAGCAAAGCAGAGAACACTGTGAAGCCAGAAATATTCATATGTGTTCAGAACAAGGGCTGCCATTTCATAGGCTATATGCTGAATTTTACCATCCATATTTGAAGTAAGAAGACTCGTTTCCTCATTAACAAGAACACAGAGCAACAGAATCACAAAACATAAACATCTTAATTAGGAATGCATCTAATAGTTACTGAATGGCTGGATGACACTCCTATACATCTTATCTTTCCAAAGTAAATTACTGTCAAAATGGAGCCCAAGAGGAAGGGGCACAAAGAAGAGATGGACAGAACATGACACAGGTTAAAAAATAAATTCTAACATGATGTTACTCCTCACAGTTATTACAGAGCACAAGAGAAAAGCAACTTGAATGACAACAACAGGAAGAGGCTTGCTGTCTATTTACCTGGCATTGGAAACAAATAATAGCTTTGTGCTGGCCTCTGTTCTTACCTGCCTCTGAGCCTCAGCCAGGTTGTAGGGCAACGTCCCCTCCTCCAGAGGAGCAATTCTTTCAATATCAGCTAACGTCATGCGCCTGAGGAAATGAATTCACATTAGTGTTTGCTTAGAGGTAGGTTTTCAGATCACTACAAGTTACCTGCATGTGGCCACTATGATACACTCTCCTGTGCCCCCATACCACCTCCCACTCCTTTCAAGAAGTAAAGAAGACAAGAGGAAAAGAGAGGAGGATAGATAATTCTCTACTTACCCCCGTGGCTCATAAAGATCTGCTAACTGAAACAAGATGTCAACTTCCATGGGTGTAACCTGACCAAATTTCTGGGCTGCCAGAACAAACTCCTCTGCAATGGAATAAAAATACAGAAAATTAAATTAAATCAAACCACAAAAAAATAATCCAGAGCACCCCAAAGTTGCACTATATTTTAGTATAAAGTAGAAGATGCTGGCTGGGGAAGGTGAAAGGGGAGTAAGTTACCCAACACAGAAGTGTTCCTGTCAGTACATAAATGTGTGCTTTAAACAGTCTGTCCTTCATGCAAGTAAGTACAACTCTCTGGTCTTAAAGCTTAGTGCTACCAGCAGGATTTAGAATATTTGACATACGGTATCAATCAGCTGTAGGTCAGAAGGAAAAATATAAAATAAAAAGCAAACAAAGAAAAACCCCCAAAACAGGAGTCAAGAGATGTGGAACTTTTCATGCATAGTCCCAGGAGGCCACAGTAATGAAACTCTGGTGTTGCACAGGGAATTCACTATAAAAGTGGTTAGATATAGCAGATAACATCTTGTTCCAAGCTTGTAGATCAGCTTTCTGTGCCGCCAATACAAGTTTATGGAATTCTTCAACTACCCTTGAAGGTCACTTTAATAGGCTGCCAATCTGGCAGGAGTCCTAGGAAGTTTTTTAACTTTTAAACATCTTTACCTACTTTCCTCACCCTGCCCCCACCCACCAGTTTACTAGGACCTTTTTCTGATTGAAACAAAATGAAAAACCTGGAGGGTGGACTCCAACAGGACTGTACAATACTGAGTGGCAAACCAAGGAATGGTAATGAGGCAGGCTTCCCCCCCACCCAGTTGATTTAAAAGCATGCAGATGAGGTCTTTCCCTCCAAATACCAAAGGAAACTTCCAGACTGCAAGTATTTCTACCAACCCTTAGTGACTTCCACATCTTTTCTATTTCCAGCCAGAGTACTGTAGATCTTTCTAATGAGCTCCATGTTGTTAAGGAGAGAATTAAATCCATTAAAATAGGAAAAGCTGACCTGATGGGAAGTGGTACCTCCAGCAGCCTACAGTACAGACAGTAAAAGAAGAAAAGAGAAAGGAGATTGTTACAAGACTAAAAATTCCTTGAAATAAAAATTTTCAAACAACGTTCTTTTAAAAGAGTGACAGCAGCACAGGCTTGCTTTTTTAAAAAATCTGCAAAATAAAGAACTTTAACTGTGAAGGATTCTTATGTTACTGAAACTAATCATGACCAGAATATAAAACTCTCCCCACCCTACAAACCTAAACAAATACATATGCAGGATTATAACAACATAACCAGTAGTAATTTACAAAGTTCAAGTTTCAGTACTGCTTCAGTTGGAAATGTTTCATAAGTTGGCTTATTTCTAGTAATGAGGAAATCTACTTCTACATGTAAAGCATATTACTACATAGAAAATTTCAACAAAACCAAAACATCTTCTGAAAAAAGTCAACTGAAACCTTTAAATTCACAGGCATTTCAAGTAATAGAAAACCAGCAGTAAGCGCTCAGGCTTATATCAGACAGTCAAACATAATGGGAACAATAAGGTTCGAACAGTTACTCATTTTCAAATGAGAACTGAGCCGAAACCTTTGTTTTAAAATGGTATTGGGTCTGCATACAGAAAAATTATTGGATCAATTCACTATTTAAATTATAAGATCAATGATCAAGCAAATTTCTGAAAAAAAATACGCATAAGCTTGTCAAAATATAACTGACCTTGAGGGATAATCAAAAATCATATCTGATGTTTTATAAAAGAGCATATAGCCCAGAAAGGCTGGTAACAAGACTGTGAGGGAACCATGGAAGAAAGTACCAGATCTCACTGTCAGCCCCTAAATCTTCTGGCTATGCTTTTTGCTGCATGCATCTTCTAATATTCTGGTCAGAATTTGCACTCCTCATCACTTCACACATCCCTCTGAAACTCTCCCTTGCAAGTCAGAGCACAACAGACCTTTATGAAGATCTTCAAACCTGAATATGGCCAAACTTTGGGTCACTTGGAATGTGCTGCTACAAGTTCCCAAAATTATGAACTGTGGTCAAAACCAAATGTACCTCTTTTCTTTCTTCAGTGAAATTGCAGAATTGCAGTATTAATTCAGTTTATGCACTCCAAACTGAGACAAGATATACAGTCAAGTGCAACAACTATCAGTCAAGATACAGTGAATATCCTTGGTTGATGTTCCAGTTCATCTATTGTCCCGGGTACTTGGAAATCACACTCAGGAGCTTAAAATTTACATTACAAAGCAAGTTCTTTGAGGAGGATATCCTAAGTGGGATGTAATGGCATTCAAAAGTATTTGACACAGTCTACTGCAATGGAATGGCTGGAAAAAGGCAAGCTCTACATTTGTAGGCCATTACTAAGGTCCATCTACATTCTTTGTCTTTTGTCTCTGAAAACCAAGAACACTGATGATATATATTCAGCCATCAGGGTTAATTTTCATATGTGTAGATAATAACCACTAGACTTCAAAACATGCATCCTCAAGCTGGATAACATATCATGTAATGGTCAAGGTACATAAGAAAAGGAATCCCACATCTGTATCCCAGATCTGCCAGCTGGGATACCAGAACTACTCACGGCTACTAGACATTCTTCTACAAATGGTGTCAGCATGTGCGGCCGGATAGTGACCATAATGTCCCTGAAGTCCATAGCTGTGACTCTTCCAGACTGAGCACTGTCTCTCTGTACAAAGGCTTGTTTTGCATGTTCTAATTGTATTTCCTGAAAACATAGGCGGGGGAGAAAAGCAGTTAGGTTCAAAATAATCAGCTTAACAGTTACATTTAATATAAGTAATGAAATCCTGCAAGACTCTCATACCTAACAAAACACTACTGAAGTAGATTACTATGTAATCTAATTTTAATTGGCTGTTGTATGGATATTTTATGTAAATTTCAGCCTTTTCTATTCAGCCTTTCCTGTGGTCTCTATCACTGACCTCAGCACCTAGGACAACATCATGATTTCTTTGCTGTCTGGACATTATGTCATGCAATTCATTTCACTGAGAAATGGAGAACACACACCAACACACCAGTGCAAGGAGTCTCCCACTCATGAACACTGAAGCTCTCCATGATGTGCATTACCCAGTTTACTGCATGTGTCACAGCAGGTCAAAATACTTTCTGTAAAAGTACTCACTATTCCCTGAACAAGGACAATGAAATCATCAGAGATTTCCATGTAAACACCTACTAATCTGGAAAGGATTACCTCAAAGAGCATCCTCATTTAAAACATAAAGGGTTTTTTTGTCTAGAAAAGACACCAGCAGTTTAATTTGGAACTCCTTGTATCACGACCAAATATAGATCAGTTCTCAGTATTTCAGTAGTAGTAACAGGCACAAACATTGTCTGATACAACCACCTCATAATCTCATTTTGTGATTCAAATGAACTGCTGAGAGAAGAGAGGTGTAAAAAGGTATATAATCTCTCAAAGTTGTATCTTTTCCTACTGTGACCTTCATCCTTTCTTCTCAAATTACTGTTAGACTACTTTCTTTTTCTTGTCATTTAAAAGGAACAAGCCTGCACAGATAGTAACTGGACATATGAATTTTTGTTCAGTTCTACAGGTTTGTAAAAAAAAGAAATCCTTTGGTCATGTAGTTAGACTTCTCAACCTGTATTTTCTAGCTGAATGGAGGAACACAAATCATTGCCATGTATTCCCTTTAAGTTTTCTTCACTGGAAAAACAGTGCTTATTCTGAATACATATTCATAGTCAGTTATTAAGAAAATGGAATCAGAGCAAAACTATGTCAGCAATACTAAGCAAGCCTTGCAGTGGACCACAACACTATCCAACTACTTCCATTCTATTTGCAAATATGTGCCTTAAAATGCATACTAATCCAAGACTCAAGCTAGTCAAGAACCACCATCATGAAGTATTCACAGTAAATATGATCTCCTGTAAATTGATATTTGTCTCACTGCAGCGTTCAAGAAGAGTCAAGGGTGAAAGGCAAATTCAGATGGAGTAGGATCAGACCTGTCAGAGGCCTGCAGATGCCATCCCTCCCTCTTTCTATTCACTCAGTTCATGCTGCCACTCAAACCATGCTTGTCTTTTTATTTCAGTCTTCTGACTTTGCCAATTTCAGTCCTAATTTCTAATTACAGCACTGCACCCTGTATGACGAAAACCTCCTAATATATTAGGCAGAGGGAAGAAAGGGGTGGGGGGGAAAGACAGATTAATCTGAAATTTCTTCTTTGGATGGGAAACACTCGTGGGGTTTATAATTTGAAGTGGTACAATTTCAGTTCAGCCACAGTTTCTTTACATTACAGACACCTACGTTGAAGTGTTACAATTCAGCAAAAATACTCACTCTGGCTGGATGCAGCCATGCAAGTTCTTACTGCACTCCAATTGAGACTATAATTTCAACAGAAATTTAGAAGGAAGCAATTTTGGAAGGTTTATGGTGAGATGAGCACAAAAACACAAAAAGACTTTGTCAGCTTGAGGCAGGCAACTACTTGGGAGGCAGAGAGCTCTGCAGAGGAGTTAAGTATAATAAAGCTTGTATCCTAAATACTCATCACCTAGCAGGTAGAAACATATGAACAAATGAACAAAAATGTTTGTCATTAAATGGAAGCACCACCAAAGAAAACATAAATTGTATTTAGCAGAAGGACTACGTGGGAAACAGTGAATGTTGCTTTCTTCTCCTTCCCTCATTCAATATATTTTAACTACTGAAACTGCTGGCAGCCTTTCATTGGCAGAATCCTGCACTAAAATGCAGTAAAAAATCCTGGACACCACTTGCAGAAGTCCAATCTGTTCCTGTCTGTGTACACCCATCAGTGAGTCTGGAGGTATTATGCCATTGGTGCGACCTTGGCTGACAGTGATGTCTTAGCCACAGAACAAAGCAGGGCTTGTGCTCCAAAGAGGTGCATCAAGTGCATGTTTCTTGTCATCACCCAGCTAACTGCAAAAAGGCCACTAGTACTACAGTTGAGAACAAGCCAAAACACCCCATCCTCTCCTTACTAACATGATTCTTTCCAATTTTCTTGGTAAACTGGAACCCACTGGAGAGAATTATCCCACTTGCTTAAACACATTGTCACGGTCTTGGTGCTGCTATTTACCCATCTTCTTGTCAGCCAGAAGAGAGCCATTTAGCTGTAGACAGACAGCAAGACAAAACTGTGAATAGGATGATGCCAGTCTTCTGAAACTCGCTATTCACACCTCCTTCTTAGTTCAAAAACTAAGTTCCAGTTCAAAATGTTTTATGCATACTGCACATATTATGCATACTGAGGTCTGACTGACCTCAGAAAGGTAGAGACATTTTAGGCTATGGTTATTTTGAGCAGTGCTACACATTTTCGAGTTACACCAAGAAGAAAGAAGCACAAGGACCTTCAGCCACATGACATTCCCAAACCATGACCATGGATGGCAGCAGTATGGCACACAAGAACAGGCAGACAGTACATGATAACAAACAATCTCAGAACTAAATTCCAGACAGACCTATAAAGTCTATCACAAACAAATCAGACATATGTAAATTTTCTAATCGTTGCACAGCGCATATCAATGCAATAAACTCCTTAAAGTGCTTACCTCAAAAGAAAGGCTATGCATTCCCTAAGCCTCCATGCCTGAAAGCTGAGACAACTCACAGCATAACTATGTTTCAAAATGAGTTCAGTAGCTACTGGCAATTTATCAGGAAATTCTTTATGAGACGTTTGTAGCATACGTTGTCTATATGCAGCTAATATAAACAATATCACCTTAAAAATAAACTGAAAAATAACAAAGTAAAGCTGTAGACTTCAGAGATGGTATCTGATTTGCAATAATTTTATTACTTTATTTATATTTATAAATTTTATTTCAGCCCCATTTTTTTTTACCTAGACAGACTAAGGTTTAAAGAAATACAATTCTCATTACTTTACAATACAAATTACACATCCTAAAGAACCTTTTCCAACTAGACTGTCTGTAAACTTAGATACACATAGAAAACAAGCATCTTCCTTGATGCTGGAAGTCCAGAATTCCCCCAGGTAGCATAAGACTCTGTGAAAAATTAATTTGTACAGCATGGCAGGCATGCTGGCACCAGAATTCTAATGAAATTATTTTCTATCTAGAGATTTTACCCCACCTTTCACTTACAGCTCATTAAAAGCTTCTTTACCTTCCGCTTAGATAGAAATTTATGTTTGCATTCCATCCCAGTCGATCTACAAGTCATCAGATACAACACAATCTTTGCCACTGGAGTAGATCCCAAGGTTCAATTATGGAGAGCACTACTTCATGAACTAATATTCGGGGCATAAAGAAATTCCCAGACAATGCAGAAATGGTTTTACCAGGCCCACATATAAGCATATGTTAAAACTCATTGTGTGGAATAGATTTTACATGCTGAGAAAGGGACTGATGTTGCTCTTCATAAGGCAGACTTGCCACTTAAGTGATGATGTAACATGACCATATCCAAACAGATAAATATGATGGATACACAGCATAGATAGATAGATAAATGAGCTAATTTTAAGCTAGCAAATGAGCAGGGTAAAACAACACACCTTGTGCTCCAGGTTGATGCAAACAGATTGTTAACCGTATTAGAGCCAAGGAGTCTGGAGGCTATACTTTCAGGCATTTCTGTTATTCCAGACAGAAAAAGTGCTGGCAGGATATAAATATTCAGAATCCTATATAAACACTTAATATTTAAAGCCAGAAGACATCCACCTTGTGCATGGATAAAATATACTAATATTATTTTCCAGCTACCTTGTGCTTTGTCAAAAGTGATGATTAGTCCAAATGCTGCAACAGATAATGATCATGGAACAAGTTTATGTGACATAATAGGACTCCATGTAAAGGAATTTGAATCTAGCTAGATTATTCCATTAAAGCTGCAAATTGCATTGTACTTACAAAGCAGTACCCGAAGCGCCTTACAGTACCATCTGGTCCATGTTAAGTGCAATGTAAAGCGCATTCACACATCAGGAATGCAGAAAGGTAATTTGGTATCCACTGTGGTCTCCTGCTGTCTAAGGTCCAAGGTCTAGACATCAGACCAAAAAGACTGACTCATGCACAGGCAGAATGTCAGAAGGAAAGGCTGAGTACTAAAGGTTACAGAGCTTAAAGGAAGATTTCCATGCCTGTGATCAGTAACTCTCCACTTTGTGCCGAGGGCCATTTCTGTGCCCAAACTTCAGCATCTGTAATACAATGCTGCAAGGCAAGAATCAGCAGGGAAACTTATGTGATTCAAGGATTTACAGTTCTAGAAAGTGGGTAAACAGATGTGCCCAATTACTGTGACTGACTGGGCATCCTAACAGATTGTACTGATAACAAGCAGCTTCAGCAGTCTTAGGACAATTAATTTATTTGAAAATCCTTGCTGCCTGCACCAATGCTGACAGCATCTTCGTTAGCAGAATTTTCCTGAGTGCATCTCACCTCTCTGGAGACACCCAGAATTGTCATCCCTATTCTCCTGGTTTATGCTCTTCCTCCCATGTTTCTGACCTATATGGCTCATGACCAAAAGGGATGGCTGGTCCATTAGGACCACTGATATCTTCCAACACAACCAGTTATCCCCACAGTATCATCCCATCCAAGGAAAGTCCTTTCAGATAAGAGGAACATCCCTCCCCAGATAAGTCCTAATAGTTAGGACTAATCTCCAAAGTTAGAAAACTCCTGCCTCAGTGCTTGCTTTCTCAAATTCAAGTTAAAAACACAAAATAACCCAAAAAAGAACTCAAATATTCCAAATTTCCAGTCTTAACATTACAAGCTCTTTTAGGTCCAATGTTCTAACCTCTCTTAACCTCTCTCACCAACCTTTACATACACACTTTCTTTTTTTTTTAATGGTGAAAAAGTGTCATGTTTTTATTCTGAGTTTTTCCACAGGTTTTCCTCAAATCTCTAAGCAAATAGACAGATGAGGCAAACAGGACTGGTACTTTGTTAAAACTGTGACTTTAATCCACCCAAATCAGGATACATTTCCGAGGCTTATTCTGTAGTTGGAAGGAGATACCAGAACACATCGCCAGAGGCATTTTTTCCTAATCAAATAGCACATTTGCTTTTTCATTCAAAGGAGGTTCTGATTCCTATTTCTGTCACAAAACTGGTTTATGTCTTAGCTGCTTAGGAGTTACAATAGTCAATACAAAGCCTAAGGGAATACGATTTAATCATGTGATACCTGACGTCCTCTTCATACAAAGTTAATTAGGCTCTGTTCTACAAAGTCAATTTGAAACATTTGTCTCAATAGCATTATCTTAATTATTCCTCATCAAAATGATACCACCTCCTACTGTGAACTAACATACTTGTGTAAACAAGAAAAAGAGAAACCTTGCAGTCTTGAAGCAGGTTCCCATTTTAAAACTCTCTAGTGTAAATACTAATACAGGCATTAAGTATTCAGGAGGAATACAAATAAGAAACTCACGTGTTTCACATTTTTTCCTACTGAAGACTATTTTTAACAGTACTGATGAAATACAGATAATTAGTTTATTTTTTTATTAGCATAATATTTTACTTCATGTAACAAAGTACCCAAAAGTATGAATAGCCAAGAATTCCTTGCAAAAAGTAGTATTTTATTCTTTATATGCTACAAGCAAATTTTCCCTCTCTAAGATAAGCTTAATTGAAAAAGACCAAAAGTAAAGTGTGTGGAAATGGCTTGTAACAAATATTACTGGGTATCAGGTCTGAATTAAATATATGCTTGGTAAACATGCTGTTTACAGACAGAAGTACCTCTTAATACGAGTCTGGCAAGTTCAGTCCAAAATGTTCAATACTATTATTTAACATTCTTTGACTTGTACATTTAAAAATACAGGAGATTTTCAGACATTGAAGTCTAGGTTTTTGATTTCATGTCTTTGTCTAGTCAACAGTGTAGAAAAAAAAAATCACCTTCTGCATACAGGTGCAAAAACAAAGGAAAAGGAAAAAAAACCCCAGCTAGCCTGAATCAGCAGTTTTTCCAATAGCATATCTTATTTATCAACATACTATACAACTCCAGCACTGAGTTTAAAAGTCTACACTTGGTATGTATTTCAACTTTGCTACCAGCATGGTATTTGGCAAGTTTGCAAATACTTTGATTCTTGCATCCTTCTTATTGCTCTTGACAAACCATACTGTATTAGACCCACCAGTAGAAACTGAGTGAACTCTGGATATGTTAGGTGTCTTTTTCTATCCTTTCCAAAATGCAGCTGTACAAACTCTGAATTCCAGTTAAAAGGAATGTGCTGATGAATCGTGGTCTGGCCAAAAACTTGTTTAGCATCCTCTGGGAAGAAAAGAAAAACGTTCATTTAGTAATAAAATAAAATAACAATGGAGACAAACATATAAACAAATACAATATTTTATAACAGGAAAGTAATACTGTTCATATAAATTAGTAACATATTGTAAAGCAAACCTAATTTTTTTTGTTTACCCAAATCATCACACTCACAAATAGTTCCTGAAAAATATTTTTATTTGTGAAGTTTTATATACACAGCATTTAATTAAAAGAAACTCATATATTTCAAGTTTCAAATTCAGACAAGGGAAGATAAAAGGACAATTTATAAAAAGATGATTAAAGCTAACTTATTTTCAGCATAATCTTTTCAAGTTGCTAACAATGAAAGTTTTGTGCCACTATAATGCACGCTTTTGAATTTTTCCCAGAGTTCTCCACATTCAAACAAATCAATCACAAAAATACCATTACTTACTCCAAGATCCACTTTTCTGGAGTTACTTATGGAGCACTGACAAGCAGGACAGGGGATGGGGGGACATGGCAGGCAGGAATAAAAACCTATCACCAGCACTATGCAGATTTTAAACCTAAATCTCTTCTACAAGGAGGGGGGCAGTGTGACAAGTATGATTAGACTTAAATAAAAGCTTCATATTTAGTAGTCACAACTGGGCAACAGTTTACTACACACTTGGCAGACTGTTTCTGTGAAGAAGCAACTACTTTATACACAGTCAGTAGTAAGGACCATACGTTTTTGCAACTAGGTAGCATATACTGTAAGTAATGAAAACAGCAATGAGATGTGAGCAAGCACTTGTCTCAAAGGACAGAGCCCACTTCAATGTGAGAGTTTTGTCTCATCTAAAAAAATACGGCAAAGATATCCTCTGAAGACAAACTCAAGGCCAGAGGCTCCCAGCTGCTATATGCCTTCCTAATTGCTGCATGACTCTTCCAGCAACTGGAGCCAAGAGCCAGTTCTTGTCTCCTGTGAGTTCCCGTGAGCATGGAGAGATGGTTCCCAGGAGTCACTCCCTACCCACAGGCTGGGCTAGGAGCTGGTCTGCTCCCTTCACGCTTTGTGGAAGAAAGACCAGGAGTCCAAACCACGAGCTCCTGTCTGTCTCTGCAAGCAGCAGAGCTGTAAGCTAGTTCCCAAGCATGGCTGGTGCCTGGGGTTGAGGAAATCAGCACAGCTTAGTGCTTGCCTGTGTTCAGAACAAGCTGGGAGTCACCCCACTGGAGCCAGCCTCTGCCTGCCAGGCAGGACTGGGAGCCACCTTCCAGCTCATTCCAGAGCCACAAGCAAAGGTGGGAGCTGATTCCTTGGGGCAATGTGGTTATGTCTCCTGTGCATGTTGAGTTCTGGCTTCTGGCTCAGACCATGCCAGGCAGGTACAGCAGCTCTGCTGACTTGGGGAAATCCAACCAGAGTGGAATCCTCCCTTTTAGGCAAGAAAGCAGGAAAAAAGTGAGAGTGAAGTAGCACAGCTGAGAGCCAGGAAGATGTCAGGAAGAGCCCAAGTAAATGAAGAATAAAGACACAGAAAAAAACAGTCACAAAGAGATGAAAGGGGCAGGTGTCCTGCTGCACTGACCCAAAAGCTGTGCAGATGGTATTATCCACAAGAACAGCTTGTTCTAAAGCAAGAAGGCTTCACAGAGAGAGCAGAAATGAAATATCAGACCTCTTTCCATCTCACAACCCAGTCTGTAGTTTCAGCTTTAAAAACACAGCACCCACTGATCCCAGGAAATCTGTGGTGAAAGAGCAAGTTAGATTTAACTTACAAACAGAAAGACTAACCCCAGTTAACCTCAAATTCATAAAATTCATAACTCCAAGTCCTAATGTCCTTTGAGAATTTTCTCCAAGCAAAGTCAATGCCCCTAGGACAGCCCCATTGTTCATTCATGTCTTAAGCTCCATCACAGCCAGCTTGGATCTTGTCTGCCAGCATTCTCCAGGGGCAAAATTCTGCTCTCAAGGCAGTGGGAAAGAAAGTCTATTGGTCCAGGGTGAGGTCCTATCCCTCTACTTGAAGTCTTTCATTTAGAGTGCTTCCTACTGACACAGCTCAAGGCACCTTGCCACATGTCACTGGAGATCACATTTATAAAGTTCCTGGTTTCTGCCAGACTTTCTTCAAAGAAGGCAACTGGCATGAAAAAGACAGCCTGTCTTGCCTGCATACAAGACAAAATAAAGGTTGTCTCTTTCTGGCAGTGACCACTGCTTTTCCAGAGAAATAAAGACATTCACAGAGAAATCAGAGGTTCATCTGCTTCCTCCTTCCCTCTCATCCCACATCCAGAATTTCCCCAGAGCAAGCCACTGATACTGTGTGGATGAGATTAGGAAAAAAAATCATAATTTACCAAAAGCTATGTTTGGCTGGACTCCAGACTTGCCTTTGTCAGAGAAAAAAAGATGCATTCTTACCTGATGCAAGGTAAGAGATAGCAGAAACTTAGCTAGTATAAAATGAGTCTGAAATTTGTTTTGATGGGGCAAGGCTCCACACAATTCTTACTTAAAACTGTTAACATATGAAAGCTGCAGAGTCTCCTTTGACTATGCCCCTGTAATTTTATTTTATACGTTAGTCACCTTGAAGGAACAATGCATCCTGCTCCTCCAGCTCTGTGTCCTGTAAACCGTCCTTGGCTGGAGCCCAAAATTAAAATTCCATCTCAAGAAAATGAAACATCCAATCATAGAATGGTTTGGGTTGAAAGAGCCCTTAAAGATCATCTAGCTTCAACTGCCCTGCCATGGGCAGGGGCACCCTTCACTATATCATGTTTCTCAAAGCCTCATCCAACTTTGAACAAATCCAGGGACGAGGCATCTACAGCTTCTCTGGGCAAGACATCTCTGGTGAGATGGTGTCTCACCACCGTCACAGTAAAGAATTTCTTCCATACAACTAACTTAAACCTACTCTCTTTTAGTTTAAAACCATTCCTCCTTGTCCTATCTTGTAGGCTCCCTTTCAGTACTGGAAGGTTGCAATAAGGTCACCGCAAAGCCTTCTCTTCTTCAGGCAGAACCATACCAAGTCTCTCCACTTTTCATCAGAGGAGAGATGCTTCATCCCTTTAATCATGGGTTTCCTCCTCTGGACTTGCTCTGACAGGTCCATGTCCTTCCTGTGCTGGGGACCCCAGAGATGGATGCAGCCCTGCAGGTGGGGTCTCACCAGAACACAGTAGAGAGGCAGAATCCCCTCCCTCACCCTGGTGGCCACACTGCTTTTGGTGCAGCCCAGGACACATTTGGCTTTCTGGGCTGTGAGTGCACATTACTAACACATGTCCAAATAGTCAAGAAGTGAAAAGAACGGTAACTGCAGACTAAATACAATGTTTAATTATTGGCATTACAAAAGGTAAAGGAATGCACAGCAATGAAAGTGAAAACCTCATCAAGCCAATTAGGAATATAATAAGGTCTCTATCCAGACCATTTGCATTCCCTTGTTTGTTTTAGAGATTAAAGGCCACAAGCATGTCTCAAAAGTTCATGTAAGTACAAGTATCACTCTAAACAGCCCAAGTTAAAGATGTGCAATTCATTTTTCCTATGACCTGGAAAAAACAGACTACCATATTAGTGTAGATACAGTCAGAGAACCCACACAACTTGATCTTTTCACAATCATACTGTATATTGATGTCACTATGACTTGGCAACGACTACCAGATGCTTTTCTGATAGAATGCATGTTGGATTATACAGTGCAGGCAGCTGACTGGAAGATTGCCTGCTGTGCTTCTACTGATTCTTTGATGGCATGAGACATGGTATCATCTTTGCCACTGCCTTTTGACACATATCCCATACTTCCTTTTTGCAACCATTTATGGTACACAAACTCCTGTGCACCCAGTGAATAGCCTTCTTCCTCTTCCCTCACTAGGTCTCATTATCCATTCATCTACCACATCACTGACTCAAGTCTCATCTGTAGGCAGACTGCCCAATTCAGACATTAACAACCATTTATACTACACAAAAAATTTGAAGTGTCTTAGCTTGTGATTTAACCATCAAAAGGTATCCAATTATGTACCAGAACTCACTCCAAGTTATTGTTCACTTCTCACAGTGTCATCTTCTAATCATCTAAGCCCATTATTAAAATAAAAAATAGACAATGAAAAAAATGTAGTTTTGCATTAAACCTGCAGTTGGAAGTTCCACAGGTACCCACAAGTCACTTAGGCAAACACAGGGAAGCTGAGGTGTGCTTCAGTAGACAGGAGTTATTATGTCTGTTTAGACTTTTTTTTAAAAGAACCTATTTCAGAGCTACAAAATAATTTGTAATGGAAAGGACATCTGGATTTCATGGAGCCCAGCCACCAGTCAAAGAAAGTCCAACCAGAAGAGGTTGCTCAGGGCCATGGCCAGATTAGGTTCAAATAATCCCTCAAGAATTTTTGATTCAGGATGTCAGGGTAAGGGAACTTTGAAATCCCAGAGGGTCATAATCAGTGGCACAGGGTCTAGCTGGAGGCCTGTCACTAGTGGTGTTCCCTAAGGTTCAATACTGGGCCCAGTTTTAATCAGTAAGTTCCACCTGAATATGAGGAAGAACTTCTTTACTGTGTGGGTATCTGAGCACTGAAGCAAATTGCCCAGAGAGGCTGTGGAGTTTCCTTCACAGGAGATACTCAAAAACCATCTGGACACAATCCTGTGCCATATGGTGTGGGATGACCCTGCTTGAGCAGGAAGGTTGGACCAGATGACCCCCTGTGGTCCCTTCCAACAGGACCCAATCGATGATTCTGCGAGTATCTCCAATTACAGAGATTCCACAACCTCTCTGGACAAATGTGCTTTGGTCCTAAACAAGTATTTTATCAAAATATCTGATAAATGGAAGCTTTAAAATCCAGTTCAGAACACTGTTTAATCGCCTTAGTTTTAAAAAAGCAAAATGTTAATGCTTCAATGTCAAGAGCCATAACAGCTCAAAATCAATCTAAAGCTAGCAAAAGATACAACCATTTGTGTGTTTGCACTGTTGAAACCAGAGCTGTCAGAAAGCAAAACAAACAACAGGCTGAAGATTTTAAACACTCATTTTCAGAAATTCAATGCTGTCACTTTATCAATCTTCCAAAAAATTCAACTTTGCAACTCAATTTTAGAATAAATTGCAAGGTTCTGAAACAAATAATTGTTTGTCCCTCCACACTCTCTAACTAAAAAACTAGCTACCTTGCCATTCGTTTCTTATCACTGCATGAAAGAATTGTTTTATTTTCCCTCCAGGTGATCTGCCTGCTGATTTACAGTGGGGGTTTCTGGTCCTTTAAGTCCTGGGGACCTTCTTCTCTGCAGTGTACTGATGTGTATGTTTAAGTGCTTATTGCACAAACAAGCAATGCTGCATTCACATTTTCATTCCTGTGACTTCATTCCATTTTTATTCTTATGACATTCCAGTTCCTGTGATTAAGAAGTAAAGTAGAAATAAAGCACGCTTTGGAATAACTACAGACACTCATGATACAACAAGGACCACCAATATTCTCCAAGTGAAATTTGGATTTATAGATTTTAGATTTTAAAAGGAAAACTCTGAAAGCCATTATTCCACTGTATTTTGTATCTAAGGAGTCACTTAACAGAACACGCTACTAAAATCTTTACTGGGTATAGTCCATAAGTAGCTGACATATTAATCTGAAATTCTTTCAAACTATTTATTTTGCAAATATATTTTTCAAATGTATGTTGCAAATACATTTTTCACGCGCTGTCATTATTAAGCCCAGTTAAATTAACACAGTCTCAACAGAATCTCAAAAATTTCACGATCATCTACAAAAATCCACTGATCTTGCCAAATAGTCACAACACTTTTGCAGAAAACCTGTCATCCTCAGCTGTATTTTCTATAAAATCTATACATTTTATATATCTTAGTCTTTTACACAAATAAATTATTTGAACATAGTAGAGAAAATGTGTATCAAAGCCCTGGGCCTTGAGAAAAAATTATATTACCCTGATGATATTTGTAATAGCAACTTCTGTAAAAAACATTAACTACCTACCTCCTGCAAAGAAGAAAACAATTTTGCTTTGATGAGAGTAGCTGTTTCAATATCATGACTAGGAAACCCCAGCACCTTACCAACCACCCAAACTCAAGTTCAGAGGAGATGCGGACAGAATCATTTCCACAGGCTTTGGTTCTCACTGACCACTTGAAATAATTCCACGTTTTCCATAAGCTTCATGATCCTGAGTATACTACCATGTTCTGCCACTTCTTTCCCATGACAACTTCTTCCTCATCCACAAGCATGAGGTATATGGGTCCAGGCATAACACTGCAGGAGGAAGAGCTGGAAGAAGCCTCATTTCAGGTCTTAAACTCTCTTGATGAGGTTTGCTGTAGGGATGCCTACACCTCAGTGACCCCAACCCTCTGATTTAACTTCCCAGCCTTATCTCAGACCTGCTTCCCTATGGACACATCTGGCTGACCCTGGTCACTGTCTCCAGACCTGCTTTTCTGCTCAGGTAGCATGGGACTGCAGCCCTCATCAGTGAGAGCTGTGCCCAGGAACCAGCCCCTTGGCACCCTCATTCACGTCAGGGTTGTCAGTCGGGTGGAGCAGCCTGCTGCTTCTGGAAACAGAAAAATCACAGAATAGTACAATATCCTGAGTTGGATGGGACTCACAACGATCACTGAAGTCCATCTCCTGGCCCTGCACAGAGCAACCCCCAAGAATCACATCACAAGCCTGAGAACATTGTTCAAATGCTTCTGGAACTCTGTCAGGCTTGATGCTGTGACCACTTCCCTGCGGAGCCAGATCCAGTGCCCAACCACCCTCTGGGTGAAGAACGTTTTTCCATTATCTAACCTAAATCTCTCCTGATACAGTTTCATGCCATTCCCTCTGGTCCTATGGCTCTCCAGCTCAGGGCACTGTGACCCCCTTAGCCAATCATCCACGTTGAAGACAACAGTAAAGAAACTGTTAAACATCTCTGCCTTATCTATGTCCCTGTTTGTGAGGTGACCATTCTCATCATGTAATGAGACAATGTTATTTCTGGACTGTGTTTTGCAATTAGCATATTTTAAAAATATTTTTTCTTGTCCCCCACATTTTTAGCCAGCTTCAGTTCCAGTTGAGCTTGAGCCACATGAATTTTCTCTGTATAATGCACTGGATATACATCTGGTTTTGCCTTAGCTCCAAAGCAGATCCTTGCTCTGCCAAGCTGGCCTTCTGCGAGGCTTGTTTTACTTATGACATTTTGGAAGTACAATAAACTTGTGTAAAAGCATATGTGTACAGAGACAGGTGCATACATATATGTTTATATATATGTATGTCAGAAACAATCAAGTAATAACTCTATGTATTGTCTTGTTTTACTGGAATTTTTGGGATTTATCCAGGATTTGGGTTGGCTTATTTTTGTTTCGTGGTTTATTTTCGGTTTTTTGGTGGTTTTATTTTGGTTTTGTTTGTTTGTTTGTGTGGGTTTTGTTTGGTTTTGGTTTTGTTTTGTTTTCTTGGTTTTTTATTTACTGCTGTGAACTTCAAATTCACAGCTAGTTAGAATTCATTTCCATCCTTGATAATGATGACTTTCATTCTGGAAAAAGTATATCAACATCACATCTTTTCAGATAAGATGTGGAATGATAGGTAGTCCATGTACTTGGCTGGGTTTTCCATTTATCCCTATTTATGTAGAAGAGGAATAACAACACTCTGGAAGTTACAAGCATTACAATCACCTTCTTCATCTCCCTGCTGCTTTGTTAAGGAAATAGCTGAAATGGTTTGCTGCTGAAATGCAGTAAATTGAATAACACGTTGGAGTAGTTTCATTACTAAGGACAGTGAAGGAAAGGTACTCACCCCTCCAACTTCCCTCAATAAAGCATTAAGAGCAGGAAGGGCTGTCATAGCCACCTTTTTCCATAGGTTAGAAGCCCTGAAATAATAAACTAATGCTGTATTTTCATTTCCTCTTAGTTCCTCACAAAACACGGACCACAACCTTTTTTGCAATTGTGAATTTAAAAAAAAAAAGAAATTTAATTAGGTCACTTCTTTAAAATATTACAAAGAAAGTAGTAGAACACTCAAAGTGAAGCTAGCAGAGTAGAAATGGAGCACGTAATTTGAAGATAATGGGAGTGTGTAACTGTCCTGGGTTGGCGCTGCCTCGTATCCCAATCGTGCCCTTTGTCTCTGTATTCTTTCTGTACTGTTATGTCTAAGAGCTGCGGCCTCCCTGCCCCCACCTGGGGCCGCGGCTGCTGGCTTGCTTCGGCCTTGGGNTTTCCCCTAATTTGTCCTAAACCAGGACAGTAACACAACTCAGAAAGGGGGGGGATGGTTTGAAAAAAGCAGCTCAGGTCAGTGCAATTTATCTGTGCTCTATCATGTGGTATCACTACCATTCTAGAAATGATTCATTCAAAAGAGTTCAAAACCCTGCCTTAGTGCACCTGATCCATTTGAACTAAGATCGGTTTTACCTGCACTGAAAAATGTGGCTGCACATGTATACAAACACCTGAAACCCCCCAGAATTCACTTTTTTTGATAACTTTGTGTGTTTGTTTTTTCACAAGACTAGTTCCTCCAAAACCAGAGAAAATTCCCAAAGACAAAATTTAACTCAAAAAAAGGGCAATGTAATTTCAACCAATTTAATTATTTTGAGCCAGTCCAGCTGTGGACTAGTGCTGAATTTTGCTGCTTAACATAAGGCAGTGTTGCTTACATCTAACCAAAGCTGAATATCAAATTCAATGCCCCATGTGGGCAAGTTAAATCATCATTTGGACTAATTTCTGTTATCCCTATCATGGAGATGTAAAAACACAGGACTTTCAGAATCCAGACCGAATCAACACCGTTTTTTTTTACACTGGCAGGAGCTAATTTCACTGAAGTTGTCCAGCAATAAAAAATTTACTTCAGAATTCACATCTTTGTTTCCTACAGCAATTTAATATACCAACCAAAGTTATAAAAGCAAACTCCTGGCTCAAAGAAATAATCTTGAACTTTACACTTTGCTTTCCAGCATAGATTTGAGAGCTTTATGTCTTTAAAAGCTATTTTGCTTAGATAGATGATATTTTTTAAAAAATCACTTTCTTACAAAGCATTAACATACATTTCCCCTTACTTAAATACTTCAATTTCAAATACACTACAAAATATACTCCCACAACAGTACTGTATTAGTATAAAACTATTTTAGTTCAATTAAAATGTCTAATTATCTACCCTCAAACCTATCTAAACTGTAATTTTCACTTTGAGCACTTCCAATGTATTCTCAGTTTTGTTTTCTTTTATCAGCTTCTCAAATCAGGTCCTGAATACCAAATGTTAGGAAAAAATAGTCATTAACTGCTAGGTAACAGCAGATTTTCCAATTTAGAAAACTAAATTACACACACCACAAAAATATGTGTATTTTGCTACCTGAGATTTCATTTTAAAATCTGTAATAACAAAACACTTTTCTGGCTCTTAGAACCTGATGAAGTTTCTACTTTCTAATCTGCAACTCCAGGCCAGTTTGAAAATGGGATGAGGAAAAATCTTAATAAAGCTTAATAAATCTTAATAAAGCTTAAAGTGATATACTGCGCCTGGCATGGTTTAAAGTATGTTCTGGTGTGGAAGCTTTTGCTGCCTCCCCAAGTGTTGCCCCAGTAATCATGTTGGGCTTTTGTTTCCAACAGGATATACAGATGGCTGACCCTCAGCTTACCAAAGAGTTACTCCGTTAACCAAAGAGTGACCTCATACAGTTGAAATTGACTCTCAAATTGGCATGTTCCCACCTTTCCCAAACCTTTTTTTTTTCAAGTAGCATGAAGTAGCAGCAGAAAGCACAATATTTTAGCCATCTGAGCATGTAGTATTCTTGAACTATTCCACCAATTGGAAGTGCTCTCTATTACCTCTATCTTTTAAAATTGGAGCCATTATAGTCAATTGTGCAAATCTATAGTTGGTCTTCCATAAAAAAGAGGATTTTTAACCCCCTGAACTGGAACATCTTCCAAGCAGTTCTTCAGATCTTTGACAAGATACCATACAACACACACATGCCAATCTGATATTCCCATGTATCTACATTCAGTTGTTCAGAAAACACTCATACGTCACTTAAAAAGTTCCAAAAGTCAGGGTAGTTCTTTTTGCAATAAAAGCTGATCATTAAAGAAGGGCAATAAAGGTCCACATATATAAAAAAACGGATGCCCTCACAATGTTTTTTCACCTTCAGATAACATACCAACATCTGGAGCCCATCAGTGAGAAGCAAAAGCTTATGATACTTGTTGAGTTGCTCTTAGAAAATGCATTGGTTAACTGGGCACACCCTCATGCACTAACAAAGACTGTACGGCAACAGCCCCAGTGGAGTGCCAGCATCCTTAGAGGCAGCCACAGCAGGGAGGAGAAGGAGGAGGCTGGAGTCTCCCACTAAGACTGGTCATTTTGTGGCTAGAAGAAGCAACAAAGGCTGCAGAGCACCTGTTGTACACAGAGGTGAGATGAAGACCAGTACTGGTAAATAAATGCCTATCAAATGTTGTAAGCAGACTTTAAAGAAGACAACAACCAAACAGATCCCCTAAAATACCTGCAGCAAACCATAAAGTCCAGTACCAATTCCAGTTCAGCATGCATTCTCTTTCAGGAGAGAGACACTAGCTACTGAACATAATTCATTGGCCTAGCTAAACTTTTCAACAAGGACAGAGCAGTCTTACAGATTAATTTCACATTAATGAAAAGATTATAACACAGAACATGCTTATGCCTTCATGATTCTTCCCAATTAAGAAGATCCATGATAAGCTTCAGCTTCACAAATCTGCTGAAACTGTTGTCTTTTTTTATCCTCTTACCTTTCCCCTGCTCTGGTTGGTTGTGCTCTTGTCACTTCTGAAAACTACTAGTTCACTTTCTCATGACATATCCATACAGCATCCTGTTCAACTTGGTCCTAATTTTTGACTGAGATAACTTGTGCACTCTATTACCTGTGCTAAATACTGCAAACTCAAACTCAAACTCAAACAAAAAAAAAAAAAAAAGGCAGGCTCTTTCCAAGAGTACCATCATTCTCGGCAAATAAGACTCTGGATTCAAACTTGTCTGCTTCTTCTGTTATAAGCTGTATGTAAGGGGGAATAACATGAATTTACACATGGAATGTTACATAATATGCTTACTTAAAATGTTTTCAGAAATTTTCCAGAATGCAATCCCTTAAAAACATTTCTACTTGAACTGTGGCTATCCATAATTTCAGTTCACTGGCAACAGACTTATATATTTTTATTACCTTTCCTGGCCTCATTAGAAGGTAGCAACTAACTGCCAGCTCCCTAAGACCTCAAGTTTGAAGACCACTAGGCCCCCTGTGGGCATAAAAAATAAATTTACTCCTCTTGCTCTGAGTAATAATAATAATAATAAACAAATAACAACCATAAAAAACCCACTAGATCACTTTCACCAAGGTAAACAGCACAACCTGGTAACAAAAACAGAATATCACTTCTATTTTATCTATACAAGGCAGCTGGGGGGTGATGCATGTGACATGTATAGAGAGGCTGATGGAATGGGGTTTTCTTAGCCTGGAGATGGGAGATCTAAAGGAGGCGCTCATTGTTGTCTACAGCTACCCAAGAGGTGAAGGGAAGACAGAGATGCACAGTGGAAGGATAAGAGGCAATGGATGCAAGCTGAAACACTGGCAATCCCAACCAGGCCTCAGGAATTTAGTTTCATAGTGACCAAACACTGGAAGATGCTTGCCCATAGAGGCTGTAGAGTCTCCAGCCTCAGAGATTACTTAAAACATTGATTAGGTATTTCCCCTTGAGCAACTGGCCTTGATGGTGGTACTGCAAGGGTTTGAACCATAAGGCTGCCACAGTTCCTTCCAATCTGAATTGTTTGATGATTCTCTTACCATCCCCAACAAAACAACAGAACAAAACCAACAACGAAGAACAAACTGAAACTGAATTTCAGTTCTGAATGCTTTAGAAAACTCAGCTGCATTTTCTAGACCAAATGAAACCAAACAGTATAATAAGACAAAGCTTCTCTTAATATTGAGAATCACAGATCCACTTTGTATCCATACAGGCTCTTTTACTTAAGATGCTTGCATCCAAGTCTGCCTGGTTACATAACATTTTAGTTAAAAGAAAAAACAAAACAAAAACTTGCCAAGTTGACATATGTCTAGAAATGAAATTCTCAAAAAATAGCCTGAGAAGATTTCGAAAACTGTTTTGAAGAAAATAAATATATTAACAAGTCTACTTCACATCCTCTTGTAATTAAAACTGGCAATTATTTGTCCAAAATCCAATATTGTACAAATAACAAAAAACATCAGAGACTACGCAGATTTTGCATCTGTAATGTTGCCACAGATATCACAGATATCATATCTAGGCAGCTGTCATTTATAAATCAGCAAATGTTTCACTGTATAGGTGAAGCTGTGATGTGCAAGCTAACATATCACTAGCTACAACTGGTTTCAAGGCAATTTGTACCAGAAATGGAAGTATCACTGATAAAAACTAAATACTGCAGTTTATCAAGAGAGCAAAGCTTACAGCCACAGCAATTTATTTTGTTGGTTCAGATTTAGCTTTTCATTGCTTTACATGGTATTCAGTGTAACAGGCAGGGCATCACTAAGCTAGGTGTTGTGCAAGACATAAAAAGAGTTAGATTCCATAAGAAGAACCAAATCACATCAGTGATTGCAGTGTAAAGCATAAAACAAATAGATCATCTATAACAAAAGCAAAAGCTACGTCACACAATCAGAAGCTAATTCTTTGGCCATGAAAGCAACTATGAAACTCCTGTAATCATTTTTTGTGTATTAAAAAATATCAGAGCATTATCACAGAGGAAAAAACTCTGAAGCTCATCACAATAGCTGTGGAGCTATTTAAACCTCTCTTAAGAGCTATGTCCTTTTAGAAAGTTTACAAACAAGTGTTCAGGCAATTCAAGTATCAGGTGTCAGCAAACAGGAGCACTTAGTAATATGTAACCTTAATTAATGTGTTTATCTAAGAAATGTACTGATATAATTAATACAGAAGCAGAGATCCACAATAGTTGCTGTCTGCATGCCAATAAAGACTTGTTTAGAGACAAAAGCAAAATACAATGTTTGAATCTGCAGCTGCTACACTTAACAAAAAATTTGGGGGTTGGGTTCCCAATTTCCTTCATGTTTTTGCTGGCTTTGGGGGGAGGTTGTTGTTTGTTGTTTGGGTTTTTTTTTTAATTAAAGGACTGACATTTTACAGCATACTCGTATTTCTCAAAGCAGCACAATATAGCATCCCTTTTGAAACAGCTTCAGATTGAATTAAAGGAACTCTAAAAAAGAAAACCAAAATCATAAAACCACACACTATACCACAGCTCCATTTCATTAAGTACAAGAGCAAGAATTTCTGTCTGGTGGGTAATTCTACTTTAATACAAATCAGAATTAAAATCTTTAAAGCAAGTTCAATAATGGTTGGCAGCACAGACTCAGGCAACCACAGCTCTTACTGTGTCTCTCCTTACTCTCTTAGCAAAATCAACATGGCCAACACTTATTTTGTCCCTCACTAGGGCTCTTGAGAACTGGTATCAGAAAAGGCAAGTTCCAGTTCCTGGGTTTCACTGCTGTGCTATTCACAGCTCAGAACTGTTAGGCACCATCACTTATTTTACCTATCCAAAATTAAAGATGAAGGTTACAATGACTTAGTTTTTAAACACTTTTTTACCCAACCATCTCACCATTTTTAAATGCCATCTAGTAAAGAATTTCAAAGGGCTCTGCTTCTTTAATGAGGCATTAAAATACAGTCATACGACAAAAAAGCAACTCTACTAAGTCTCTTAAACCCCTGGACTTACATTATCAGCTTTTATGTGTCTGTCAACACTCAACAGTAAGAAGCAATGGTTTGCTCTTTGCCTCAAATTTAAAAGCCAGCTAAACTTCCTCTCACTTTCCTGCTGAGAGCTTTAACTCCTTACAAACTGTCAGAGCTTTGACACTTCAGCAGAAAGTAAATCTACAACATGATGCAATGGCCAGGTGTAGTCTCAATCAGCTACTAGCCACTAATTTACTAGAGGCCATTTAATTCACCTCAAAAAGCAATAAACCAGAAATGCTTCCCAACCCCCCCCAACATGTACCCACACTGCTTGCACATCAGCCTTTTTAAATAGGTAATAGCTCTGTCAAAGAACCAGGTACAGTTAACTTGCAACTTGAAAGAAATGAAACATTTAAAATTGTAGAGATGTCAACATATGGCTGAAATGCAAATCCATTTCCAACCCAGAAGCTGAAGTAAGAGTGTGGCATTTTTCCAGAGAAGTAAGTGCAAAGTGTTAAATTGGAACTTCTTTAACCAGAACATTTCTCTGAATATCCACAGCCTGGATCTCACATTCAGTGTAAAAGTTCATTGGCATAAAGCTCATTAATTCATTTAACGAAGATGCCAAGCCAAGTGCACCTGTGAAAGAGTTAGAGCTGGATGGATTTGCATTGTACAAAACATGACATTCACTGCTGGTAACTATTCTGCCTGGCATAAGCTAAAACATTTATATCACCATTTTAGTGTACAGAAAAACAATGACTGCACAGATAAGCCATACTGTTTCTTTACAACAATAAAATGAGATACAGACTTAAAATGAGAGCCTTGAGATACTACAACTAACAGCACTATACTGAAAAATTATCCTTTCCCTATTCTTCTGTTCCTTTTACACTGTAATTCCACAGTATACAAAACCCCTATTTAAGTCTCCTAACCTTGATAAGGACTTGATACCACTCTCATTCAAGTGAATGAAAAAAGATCTCATAATTAGCCTCAAAGATGCATGACTGAGACATTGAGTGGCAAAGTTACAGAATAGCATTTTAATAATGTGTTTATGAAAATATTAGGGTTTTTTCATAATAGCAGGAAAATAAAACTCTTTTTTTCTCTTCATGAGAGAAAATAAGAAACTAGTCCTGTCTAAAGGTCAACCATTTCTGTTGATAAGGTACAATATTGAGACAGCTCTTCCATCCTTCCCAGTCCAGGCTTTTGCTGGGGTGGTAGCCACAAGGTACTACACAGAAGTTACAAATACATCTACGGTTTCAAAAGGGGAGATGAAGGAATTAAACAAAAGCTAACTGAGGTTCTGCCAATGTTGGCATGTCTCCTCTTTCAAATACCTTAAATACAGTCTGCCATGGGATTTTCTCTCATCACTAGAAGGACTTCAATGGACTTCAAATGCCAAACAAATCCTTTGACTCACTGTGTCAAACCCCAAGGGAAGCATTTGACAGCAGGAAAAATAGGAACAAGAATGTCAAGAGTTAAAAAGTTAAATCAGACTGATTCAGCATTCAGATCAAACGAATACAGTTCTTCCGAGATTATTAATGAGTGCTCCAAGCAACCAGGGACTCTTACGCAGACAAGAAACTGCACATCACAGGCATTCCAGGAACTCTGCCTTCACTGGAACAAAACCCTAGTAAAATATGCATTCCCTCCTGTTTTAAAAGCATGGCATCTCTCACTGCTTCTCTGTCCATATACATACACAAAAATGTTAGACACAAAATACTTCCTTCATCAAGGTTATGATCTGCAGATTTTTTTTCTGAAAATCTCTTAGCATCTGTAGTAACTTCCGAAATACTGCACACAAAAAGCACATCTGTCACACCCTCAACACACTACCAATATAACAGAAAACCAAAATAGACACAAGAAGAGACATCAAGTCTTCTCACCAGCCTCAACTTCTAGTACAGACTTTTGGAGATGGTATAAGGGATACAATGATGCCTCAAGCAATGGTTACAGAATCTTGTTAATTCAAATGGAAAGAGAAGGGCATTTTTAACTGAGCATAAGATGTGCGGGAAATACCAGTAAAAAGCAATGCATGTGTGAAACATATATTTTGGAAAGACAAAGAGTCAACGCCATTGAGTTTTCTATTTACTTAAAACTGTTGAACAACCAAACAATCTTGATATATAGGAATAACCACATCCAAATGTAGCAGATTAGAAACAGCAATTTTATCCAGTGTAGGTACTCCACAAAAAAACTCCCCATACTTTTTCAAGTGCAAAGTCAATACCAGAAATTAATGCAAACCGCTAAATTTTGAATCCTTCTTTCAGACTGAATGGCCCTTATCATTAGGCAGGTGGGAGATAGCCCTGCAGATATCAAAAGCTATCTCTAGAATACCTAGAAATAAACAGCCCTCTTAATCAAGTTTTAAACTGGCCTGAGTGTATCTCATTATCAGTGCAAATATCACACTTCCAGTGCACAGCTGAATTTTAAAGGGGGAGGAAATGGCAGAGGGCATGTAATAATGAATTCATAACTGTAAAATCTCACAGAACACAGTTTTAAGCCTTAAAAGTCAGCCAGCTTGAAATATAGCCATTTTAAACAAAAAATAATTCAGGGTAACGATTTCAAACCCAATTCACCCAGGTCTTCTGGCAACCTCCTTGCAGTTTAACAATCATTTCCCATAGTCACCTATTACTGCTGGTCTGCACCTGCACAAGTATGTTGGGGAAGAGAAAAAGAGAAGTGACCAGTCCTCCAGGGAAAACTATGATGATGACAATGACCTTGGCTTCTTACTGTACGCATATAAATGATTAAAAAAGTACAGACATAAAGTTGCTTGGCATTGGTGTAGTTCTGCTACCAATCACTGCCTCCTACAGTAACAGTAGGTGAAACAGAGTTTGGCATAGGTAGGGATTTTTACATTAAGAATGCACATTTAAGAATGTCTTACCAAAAGTAACTTCTCCTTTGCCAGTCTTGTCAAACAGCTGAAAGGCTACTATGAACAATGCATCTGGAGCACACAGGACTGATTCAAATGCCACAAACTCTTGAAACGATATCAACCTAAGGGATGAAGGAAAAAACAGTAGCTATGAAACCAACTTGCTTGCAGAAAACTGAAATACAACATAATATTGATTATAAAAAAGAAATAAGACCATAACCAAAATGTATTCAAAATGCATTCAGCAAGGATTAAATTTTATCCTAAAATGCCCCATCCCCAGTGCTGTCGGAAAGTCTTTATATCGCTAAACAGAAATGTCTGTTGAACAAGGCATTACTCCTCTCGGCAAGTCACAACAGAACATAAAATAAGCAAAACACTCAGCATGGCTACTCACCTCAGCTTTAATGTCTAACTGAACTGCCCTCTGGGGGTGCCTACTTCCCCCCACTAGCAAGACAGAGCCAATGAAGACATGAGTAACTTCTCTCAAGACTCAGTACTTAGCAGTTTTGGAAAGCAAGTGCATTCAAGACCTACATGCTGCCACTCACTTCAGAAGGAACTGATCAGAATGTGTTATCCATTTGCTAGAAACTTATTAGTCATCCATCACAGCCCTCCAGTCCTGCATGTTGAGTCACAAATTTCAATCAGTAGTCTGCATGTTCTTCCTCAGCCCAACAGCAGTTTATTCAAATTCATCATTACAGCCAGGTTCCTAACGTGCTAGCACAGTAGTAGGGCAGAGATAAAAGCAGAGTCGTCCTTCCAGAAGTTAGTCCGTAAGCAGAAATACATAATTAGACAACTTGGCATTGTTTCCAGCAGTAGGTGTGATACAGCAAAGACCTTGAACACTAATTTCACACCTAAGAGTTCAAATGGAGATCAAACTCCTATTCTTAAAGAGGCAAAGGCCAGCTATTCTTCTGTTTTGCTGCTTCTTTAATGTCTAGGCTGTAGAGTTTAAAATCATCTTCAAATATGTGGTGGCAGGGCCTGCTAGCAGTCTGGAATAGTTAAGATTGCTGTCTCTCAGGCTGCTTTATGTCAGTGTAGCAGGCACGTAGCATTAATGGGTTCATGTGGCAGCAGCTAAGGAACAAGGATTATTTCTGAAAAGCACAAAATTCAGTGTATCCAATGTCAACATACATAAACCCAGGGAATTTTTAACAAAAACTAACTATATCCTTAGGACTTGATCCCAAGTGACACTGCAGCCAATTCGATGAAAACTTCTACTCAGTATGCAATAACAGAGAAGAAAAGATATTTTTTCCATCAAGTTATGATGACCCATGACTCTACAGCAATTTCCAGTCACCTGTTTTATGGCAATTCAGAGAATATGCTGAGTTGGAAGGGGCCCATCAGGTCCACGGAGTCCAACTCCTGGCCCTGCACAGGACCATGCCCAAGAATCACACCATGTACCTGAGGGGACTGTCCTTCCTGAACTCAGACAGGCTTGGTGCTGTGACCACTTCCCTGGGAAGCCGGTCCCAGTACCTAACCACACTCTGAGTGAAAAACCTTGTCTTAATATCTAACCTAAACCTCCCTGAACTCAGCTTCATGCTGTTTGCTTGAATTCTGACAGACACTGGTCACAAGAGTGCAGAGTTTAGTACTTGCCCTCTTCTTGCCCTTATGAAGAAGTTGAAACCACAATGAGGTCTCCCTTCAG